>OW679201.1:98333967-98472488 GCA_940337035.1 Agriotes lineatus
TTTTTTATATAAAAAGAGTGGGGTAATATTTATCACCGCACTGAGTGCGGTAATATCTATACATTGCCGCATTGAGTACAGCCCTTACATACATACATAATCCTGAGCCTTTCTACCGTGAGGTGTAAGGCTTGAAGTCGATTGGGTTGTTGTCACTCCTGGTCGATTGGTGTTTTTTGGCACCACTTCTTCCACTCTTTTCGATCTTGCGCTATTTGTCTCACTGTATTCCATTCCAGTCAACTCTGTTTCGCTGCTACTTTTACTCTTTCTGTCCATGTCTTCCTTGGTCTTCCCACTCTGTTTTTTCCATTGCTTGCTTCACCATTCGATCTTCTCCCATTCTGTGTACGTGTCCCAGCCACCCTAGTTGCTTTTCTTGAACCACTGCATCCACTGCCTTTACGTTCAGTTGTTCCCTGTATGCTACGTTCCTGATTCTGTCTTGTTTAGTTTTTCCCTCTATCTTTCTCCAGAACCTCATTTCTGTGCTTGTCAGTCTGCTCTTCTGTTTTTCTGTGACCGTCCACGATTCGCTGCCGTAAATTAATGCCGGGTACACCACTTTTTTTACTACCTCTACTTTCGTCTTTTTTGGTATTTCGGTTTTCCCCAGAAAGGTGTTTTTTATCATGTTAAAAGTTCTTCCTACCACGGCCGTGCGTTCGCTTATCTCGTCGTCTATCTTCCCATTGATACTAATATATGTCCCCAGATATTTGAATTTGGTCACTTGCTCTATTTCTTTCTTTTCTATTGCAATATTGTGTCTTCTCTCCCCTGCTGCTATTATCATTGTCTTCGTTTTTTCTATATTAATTTTCATGTTTGCTTTTTTCATTGCTTTGTTATATATATTCAGGTTATGTTGTAGTTCTCTCTCTGATCTTGCTATTATCACCATATCGTCTGCGTATAGGAGTTCCGACATTTGTACCGTTTCCATTTTCCATCTCCCGACTTTATATTTTTTCGTTTTCATTCTACTTTCTTTGACTACCTCATCCATAATTAGTGCAAATAGTATCGGGCTCAGCACGCAGCCCTGTCTTAGCCCTCTCGTTGTTTCAAATTCTTTCGACTCCTCATTTCTTGTTCTCACTAGATTTGTTGTCTTGTTATATAATTTTTTGACCATCTCTGTCTCTTTTGTTGTTATACCTCTGTTTTCTAGTGCCTTCCATATGTCCTTTCGTTTAATTCTATTGAACGCTTTCTCTAGGTCTATGAAACATATGTGAATTTCTCTTCCTTTGCTTATGGCCTTTTCGGTTATTTGCCTTAGTATAAAAACGTTGTCTTGTGTTCCTCTCCCTTTTCTAAAACCACATTGACTATCTTCTATCGTGTCTTCTAGTTTTTTCCTTAATCTTGCTTCCCATATTCTAGCCCATATCTTTCCTGTTATGCTTAATAGTACGATGCCTCTATAATTGTTACATTCTCTTCTATCGCCTTTTTTGTATAGTGGCACAATTACACCTGTTTGCCAATCCTTTGGGGCTCTTTTTGCTTTTACTATGTTGTTCATTAGTGTTAATATCCTTTTCTTACCGGTTTCACCTATGTACTTTATCATCTCTGGTGTTATCCCGTCTTTTCCTGCTGCCTTTCCTAGCTTTATCTTTTGAATTGCCTCTTCTAATTCTTTTTTTGTAATAGGTTCAATGTCTACGTCATCATTTGTGGTTGTGGTGTTGTGTTCATTTTCGTTGTTGCTTTCTCTTTCTTCTTCGTCGCTATCCTCTAGCACCTCCTTAAAATGTTGCTTCCATCTTTCCATAATGTCTTCTTCTTTTGTGAGTCGTTCCCCTTGTTTATCTCTCATGTTTTTTAAACTACTGGTCTTTTTTTGTCTGAGCTGTTTTAGTGTGCTGTAAAATAACTTTTGATTTTCCGTGAAATTGTCCTTCATTCTGTTTCCGAATTTCACCCATTCTTCTTGTTTTGCCTTTTTTACCTCGTTTTTCACTTCTGTTCTTTTGTCTTTATATTTGTCATAATCCTCCCTAGTTTTCGTCTATAAATATCTCTTAAAACCATAATAACTGTAAAAACCCAGTTTATACACTTAAAAAATACATGCAATATATATCATAATAGTGTGTAGTGCCCGATTTCTAAGGCGCCGACCGTACATTATGTGTTATGTATTGGAAATTAAGAGGTATTTATTAAGAAGTGTAGAAAGAACGAAATATGCGGGACTGCTTGCTAATCGCAATAAAAACGTTTATCTTTATCGATCGGGCGGATTAAAGGCGCCGCCTCTTGTTTTGAACCTTTGGAGATGTAAGCAAATAAAAAATTGTTTTATAGCTTGATGCGTTTGTAGTTTTTAGGCGTTCAGGTTTCAGGTCCCCAGAATTTGATATTTTTTATGATAGGAGGTAGTTACGCGATAACCAAATGGTGTTTTCAGTACAACCTGCTTTGTTTATGAGTTATTTACAGAATTTTGAGCACTGCGTAGGTCGCTGAGATAGGGCACGTAGTACCTTTGAATAGAGGTTTTATATTCAAAGCGTAGTACGTATCAGCATGAGGTTATTTTTCATTCAAATACTTGGAACGAAAACCGAGTTATATAGGTTATTTCAATAACCGGATAACCGGTTATTTTTCATTCGAATAAGCCCATCACTAATTGCTACCTGTTTAGTGATTGTTTTAATGAACCAAAGACATGGATTTTGTGATAATAAGCGTATAAATAATGGAATGAACACTTTCTATACTGAAACAAGTTCAAAAAGTTGATTTTAATGTGTCTATTTGCACGTAAAGCAGTTTTCAAACGCCTCTAATTTTCTACTGAATTTGAAACTTGAACATGTCCTGTACAAGCAGTGTTTAGTCAACTGCCTCCCTTGTTGAAATTTGTTGCACCACTAAACCACCACTGCGTGAGAATAACTATAATCATCATCAACAGTCTTCATTCTCTTATGACGTCTAGTGGTTGACGTCCTTCGGTGGGTACTTGAATAACAGTATGCACATTATCTTTGGACAGATTTTCTATAGTAAACGCCATTTCCTAGTTCTATAAAAATTCCCACAAAGAAACAATTGCAAAGAAGTTTGGCAGACACCTCACTAATATACCAATAAAAATTTCAATAGCCTCATGTATGTGCCATGATGACTAAGTTATTCTTACGTGATCCAAACGTGTTTCTCATTCTACTGAACAATCCTCGTATTATTTGCTGTTTATTACCTCGCCTGACATATAGACAGACTGTTGTGCATTCTTCGAATCGCTGAGCGATCGTTTTATTGACTTTTGTAATTTCTGAGGATTTTATCAAAATTCTCTGGAATGTGGAAAAATTCTCTTAGCGCTTAAATGACTTTAAATTTCCCTCGGAAAGGTAAATTTCCCGAGAGTTGGCAACGTTGGTGGCAAACCACATAGTAGGTAGTGCGCTCTTACTGTCTATTGGGATATTTGAACTGCCCATAAGCCATATGTATATATATAGGATATCTACAGCTGCCGCTGTCTTCCTTCTCTCAACCATTTTCTCCATTGATATCTATCCTGCCACTCTCTTTCCTCCAGGTCTCTTCTTTCCATCACCTCATCTATTTCGTCCCTCCATGACCTTCGAGGCCTACCTCTCTTTCTTCTTCCTATAGGGCTCCAATTTGTTACTCTCTCTATCCACCTGTTTCTATCTGTTCTTCTAACGTGTCCCTACCAAGTCAATTTCTTTTCTTCGATGTAGCTGTATAAGTCTTTTTCTACTCCCATTCTTCTCTTTATCTCTTCATTTTTCATCCTGTCCATCCTTGTAAGTCTACAACTCCTTCTCCAGAATTCCATCTCGGTTGCGTTGATCTTCTTTTCCATATGTTTATTTATTATCCAGATTTCCGCACCATAAGTTGCTATACTGCGTACCATAGTATTATATATTCTTGTTTTAGTGTTTCTGGTAATGTGTCTGTCCCACAGGACTGTATTCAGCTGTTTTATGCAATTTCTGGTTTGTCCTAATCTTTTCTTAATTTCCTGTTCTGTTTTCCCATCTTTTGATATTATAACTCCCAGATATTTGTACTTTGCATTCCCTTTTATGTCTTGGCCATCCTCTATTTCTAAATTTTTTACTTTTTCTTCTATTGTGCTTAAATATTTTGCCTTCTT
Organism: Agriotes lineatus; assembly: GCA_940337035.1. Taxonomy (NCBI): domain Eukaryota; kingdom Metazoa; phylum Arthropoda; class Insecta; order Coleoptera; family Elateridae; genus Agriotes; species Agriotes lineatus. The sequence continues at coordinate 98,338,124 of OW679201.1, forward strand.
GAAGTTTATCTCCAACCCGTTTTTTGTATACTCCTCCTCCAATTTCCTTACCATATAGCTGAGATCATCCTCGTCGTGTGCTATGACAACTTGGTCGTCCGCAAAACTCTGCGTGTATAGATATTCGTCTCCCACTGGTACTCCCATTCCTTCACACTTCCTCTTCTATGGTTTCAGTGTCTGCTCCAAGAATATTTTAAAGAGTGTCGGTGATGTGGGACAGCCCTGCAGAAGGCCTTTTGTTGTTTGGAAACTTTTAGATAGTTTATTTCCTACTTTTATTTTTACTTTATTGTCTTTATATAGGCTTTTTACTGTGTTGATTATTTTACTTTGAATTCCTATTCCTCTCATGGCTTCCCAAAGTTTCATCCTGGGGACTGGGTCGTAAGCTTTTTTCAAGTCTATGAAGGCCATATGTACTGCTCTGTTTTTGGCCATTTTTTTTCGATCAATTGTTGTAGTGTATAGATATGATCTATGCATGATCTTCCCGCCGTAAATCCTGCTTGGTTCTCTCCGATCTTATTATTTATGATTTCCTCTAATTTTATTATACTTATTCCTCTGTAATTTTCACTTTTCCTACGGTCTCCTTTCTTGAAAATAGATACAATAAATGCTTGTGTCCATTCCATTGGTAGTTTTTCTCCATTTATCGCTCTTTCGAACATTCGATGTATCATGCGAAATAGCTTTTCCGCTCCATATTTAATTAATTCAGGGGCGATTCCTCCAGGTCCAGCTGATGTATTATTTTTTATTGATTTAATAGCCTTTTTTACTTCCTGTAGTGTTAGTTTTTTTCTATATCTTCCTGGTCTTCTTGTTTTGTTTCTTCCTCTTTCATAGAAAATTGTGGGCGATTTTCTCCTAGCAAGCCCCTATAATAGGCCTCCCATTGTTGTTCTTGTATGTAGGCTAAATTTGCATGTTCCTTCGTGTTATTCCTTAATGCTTTAATTACTCTCCAGGATTCCGAGTTTCTTGTCCCCCAAGATGTTTAGGCATGCATCCTCCCACTTTTCATTTTTTTCTCGAATTACCCGTCTTTTCACTTCTCTATTCTTCTCTTGATAATTCTGCAGATCTTCTTGTGATTTAGTGCTCAGCCATTTTCTATAAAGTTCTTTCTTTTCCTTTATACATTCCGCTGTTTTTTCCCCTATGTTAATTTTGTATTGGTTGTTCTTTTGATCTTCTTCTCCTAGTGCCTCAAAAGCTGCTTCTAAGCTTTAAGGCGATTGTCGTTTTTACCCAAAATTTGTCGCCCCCAAAGATTTTGCACTAGAAGCAATCGCTTCTGCTGCTTCATTACTAATACGCAATTCAAATTTGGACACTCGAAGACTTCTTGGAAGATAGGCAGTCCATTTCGACGTTTTATAGTTTCCCTTACATTCGTTATTAATTATTATCCATGTCCACAGTCATAGATAGCATAAGACAGATACAATTATTGAGCTTAACCTTTGCATCACTTTTCGAAGGATAAATAAATGTAAAATTAACATTTGCCTGGACTATAAAATTAACTTAATAGAACGACTTCTTGCAGCTGTATCGTCATTCTCTCTTAAAATAGACCTTTCCTCTCTTTACAGTACATTCTACTTCTTCATTGCTTAGTTCATTATTTTTAGCTTTTGGCATTATTTCTAATTTTCGTTTTAACTTATTAGTGATTGGAACCTGCCCCTCCCTCCCATAACTGCTCACATCTTTAATGCATTTCATGAGTTTAATTTCTATGAGAATGTGATCAATTTTGTTAATGATGTCTCCATTAGGATCAAATTTGGTGCTTACGATTTTCGTGTCATATTCAATTAGTTCTTTCCTATTCAAGTGCTTAACACGTGTTTACTTTTTCCTCCTGTTACAGATTTGTATCATGCTTCTTCTTTCAACTTCCCATTTGCATCTCGTAGTGCTATTTTTATATCGTACGATGGTAATTTCTACATTATTTTTGACGTGAATATTGATTGATGTAAGGTTCCTGCACCTCTCCCTTAAGCTTAAATTACACACTCTGTCAGAAATAGAATCAGATCTTACTGTATTATGTTTCTTTATAGAAAGTACGAACTTTCTGTAGTATGTTCCACAGTTGAAGAACACATATTATTATGTTATGTTAAGTATAGTAATAAGATAAACGAAGAACTTATATCAGCCAAAAACACATTTTGCTATGGGAATGGTTTGTATTGACTTTCTTTGGCAGAAAACCAAAATACATTAAATTGGAAGTTCCTATATCAATACGGAAGTGTTAAAATAAACTCTTTATATGAGCTTTTAGCTTTGGCTTGAGGTTTCCAATAAACTAAATTTATAACAAGCATTTTAGGGCAACTTTATACATATGAAACAAGATGAGTAGCTGCAAGTACCTTGTCGCTACTTCAGTACACTGTTGGCATGGATCGACTTTTACTATGTGCCCCTTGGGCCGTCCATTCCTTAAGACATGTTCCGTCCTCGTAATCTATCTGTTGGTGCTTTCAATACGGTATGACAGTTATCACATTATGATAGCGCCATATGTGTAACGACTTCGGGAAAAACAGAATTCGCAAAAAGATGGGAACTAATAGTTGCAAAGCCTAGACGGAGTGAATCGATTAAAAATTGAGCCGGCAAGTTATCACCTCCGCTAGGGGAGCGATTCGAACTCGCGATCTCAGGCTGGGTAGTCAGCGACTGTGCCACTACACCACTGTGATGCGATAGCTTAACGTCTATTACGCGTAACCTGGATACACATTGATAGACACATACAAAGAAAAACGATCATTCACGCCCAAAATCGTTTCAGCTCTTTTGAATTAATATTTCAAAAGTACTAGTGCAATAGAACCATTCTGGCAGGTTGTCATTCTCGAGTTATCGTGTTTAGATCCATCTAGAGTGACATACTGGTTTTCTATTAATTTTCTGACTTTCCTTTAATACGAAAGCGGTTGTTCTCTTCACAAAAGTCATGTAATTTTGTAATACGTTTCATATAATTTTGTGTTGGTCACGGTTGATTAAGCGATTGAGTCAAAAATTTAAGATTTGGGAAAACGGTCGCGGTGGAAGGCATATAATTTTACTCCAGAAATTGTTGCAAAGCCAAAGTAGTTCATATTTTGTAACTATTAAACAAACAGGACGAAGCCATTACAAACTCTTAGGCATGTCGCAGTTATTGATCAGCAATAAATTACTTAAGCAAGTAAGTGTTTCATAATTAGCTCGATTACTGAAAAATCTTTTTGTGTTAGAAAAAATTTGTAATTAATTATACGAAGCAAACATTTATGTGGGGCTGTGTCCCATATAAATTTATTCGTGTGACGTGAGAGCTTGATCATCCGAGCCCCCACACGATTGACGCCTGTGGTTCTAACGACTTTAATTGGATGCGGTTAAACACAGCTCTTTAGATTGAGGTTATGTGGCACCTGCAAAACCAACATGAGTAAACTATTCAGCCTAATTGTAAATTACTTTGCCTTTTTACGTAAGAATAATTACTACGTTAACAAATTGCCATTAGCCAGAGAGCTAGAATGTCCGGAAACAATTTACGCGGATGCACCTACGCATTTCAAGTTGGGTTTTGCGATTAGATAAATTCTCCACTGAAACAGGAGTAGTTCTTTGACAGATTATTGGTAGCTACTTGTATGGTAGAAACGTTCCTATCAATTGATGATTTTTAAATTACAGCTTCAAAAAGAGCAAATTTAAATAAAACATTGATAATCCAGAAATTAAGTTTTTACGAAAACTAAGTTTGATACACCCTAATCAGCAGCATTAGAAAAAATACTGAGCGCGAATACGTTCAATTAATCATTAGTTAATAAAAGCTGGTTAAGACGCCAAGAGTGTATTACTGTTAAAGTCAGCATCGGTGCAATCAATAACATCTATGGACATTTCGATAAAGATTTTATTGCTGAAAGTATCTGTCGCGCGAATCATTTATCAGTACGTTAATAATACACAATAAGCGACGTTAATTCTTCTCCGACAGATAAATACGTATGCAAATCGAAGACGCATTTAATTCTGCTAAAGACACTATTATCTGTATAATCCGTCTTTAAAACAGCAATATGGAGTTCTTAATGTTAGTGGCAATTAAATTGCAAAAAGTCACAGCGGATTCAATATTTCAAGCCGATTGAAAGATGAATCCTATATTGTGGAAACGCTTGAATGGGAAATACTGGTTTTTATGTACAGGGTGTCTCATTTTCGACACTTTTATAGGGTATCTCCGTAATTGTTAGTGCTATCAAAAGAGTAATAGAGGCGTCATGTGCTCATTTTGGGCCAAACTTAAAATGGTAAAATCAAAATTTGAAAATTTTCGCTCACTTAAGAGATACGGGGGAAAATAAAAAATTGTCAATTTCAGAATGACCCTGTATTTCCTTAGTTAAACGAGATACAGAAAAATCTTTTAAAGAAAAGTTTCTTTATAATGATTGTGGAATAATCTGCCGTTTTCAGAATAAGTATATGGGGTCAGGTGAAAAAGTTTTCGGACCTAACCTCATTTTTTTTAAGAAACGTTGCATAGGAACACATGGACCTATAAGGTGGCCACCACGATCTCCGGATCTAACTAACACCTCCAGATTTTTTTCTTTGAGGAGTGTTGGAAAATAACATTTATAAAGAAATCATCTTAACCCGACAACAACTTGATCAAAGAATTCATGAGGCCTTTGCAGAAATAAAACCATAACACATCATAAATGCCTTAAAATTCGTTCGAAAAAGATGTCAAGAGTGCATTGAAAACAACGGAGGAGCTTTCGAACATTTGCGATGATTCCCGTTATTGTTTCTTCTTAATTTGAATCTTTTATTTCGTGTCAAAGTTTCTATAGTTTTTTAATTTACTTTCTTGTGCCAACTATTTCTTCTACTCTTTGTCTGTTAAAATATATTGTGTAATGTCTTTCCAGCTACAATGTCAACATAGTTTTGTTTCTAGGATATTAGCTTTTGCTTCGTAGCCTACTGTGGTTTAAAATAATAAAGTTTAAATAAATCGCATAGAAAACCAATATCATCCACCGTGTGTTCTATTTTTGAAAAGAGAATTTAATATGCTATCTTTTTATATTAAAATATACAGGGTGTTCCATTAAAAAAATGAGGTTAGGTCCGATAACTTTTTTACCTGACTCCGTATACTTATTCTGAAAACGGCAGATTATTCAACAATCATTACAAAGAAACTTTCCTTCGAAAGATTTTTCTGTATCTCTTTTAACTAAGAAAATATAGGGTCATTCTGAAATTGACAATTTTTTGATTTCCCCCGTATCTTTAAGCGAGCGAACATTTTCAAATTTTGATTTTACCATTTTAAGTTTGACCCAAAAAGAGCACTGACGCCTATATTACTTTTTTGATAGCACTAAGAATTAAGGAGATACCCTATAAAAGTGTCGAAAATGAGACACCCTGTACATAGAAATTCTACTGCAATAAATAGAAATCTTTGTTACAACGGCCAATGTCAACGTTCAAACGTTTATATCTCCTACTTCACCATTAAAATTGAAGCGTTTTTACAGGTAATAAGGCGGATGTGCTCCCTACACTTTTACTCTCTCGTATTGCCTGCTAGCTCAATGGTAATGATATCTCTCTTATTGTATTTACCTCAGTCGAGGTTAAGGGCAACCCCTATTGAAAGGAACCAGGAATTGATCTGAACTCGTGTTAAGCTGAACATATTAGCTTTAAAAATTTACTGAAATGAAAAGTCAATAGCTACATTTTTCTGTAAAAGACAATGCAACTAATAATAAATCTAATTACTAAAGTACGAAGCAAATTGCTGTTTCAACAACAATGGCTATCTACGAGCAAAACGCTGTTTCTACTCCGCATTTATGCTACTAGCTAGCTTACTGCGAAAACATCACAGCGCTGGCACTCCGAACAGTAATATTACATCACCCAACAGCTGTTTTAACGATGCCTTTGTGCGGGCAGACCACTGCTTGAGTATAAAACAAAGGAAAGTTTGCGTGTACGCACTTAAACGAACCACAATTATGCTGCCTCTGCCGGGCTGTAGTACCCGCGAACACGACCTAATTTAATAATAATAATAATAATAATATTGTTTATTGTGTTAATATACATATATATATATATATACATAACACAAATGGAAGGAGTTCGATAAAAACCGATCTTCCACTCCCCCAGATATCCTATACACGATTTACAACATGCACCATAGCAAATCAAAACTAAATATTATTACAAAATAAAAGAATATATAATATTATGATACCAAGTATGCTAACTAACTAAAATAAACAAAAGTTATTCTAAGTACATACTTTAAGTTTTAGGTTTTGTTTAAACAATGATTTTGACAAATATAAAATATCTAATACAGAGTTTAATAATCTGGCAGCACAATAGACGAAACAACCTTCAAATTTTGCTGATCTGTGAACAGGTATTATAAAATAGTTATACCTTATATTCAAACTATGTATATTCGAGCTTCTTGTTAGCAAATCATACAAATATGGCGGGCATCTAGAATGTACAAGTTTGAACAAAAACATCCCAAATAAATATTCTGATCTACTTCGAATATTTAGTTCATTGCTTCTTACTAGATAAGGCGTAATTGAGTGACGAAAAGGTACACAAAAGGCAAATCGAATGCAAGCATTTTGGATTCTCTGTAATTTATTCCTATTTTCTTGAGTTAAAAATTTAAAATAAACTGCGTTACAGTAGTCTATGTTAGGATATATTAGGCTCTGGATTAATTTTAACTTAACTTCACAATCTAATGTGTATTTGAATCTATACAATAGCTTTAATTTCATAAAAGACACTCTAAAAATTTTATTGACATGATCATCGAAGGCAAGAGCATTATCAATTATTAGTCCGAGACTTTTAGCCGAAGTCACCCACTTTATTTCAGACCCATTTAGGATCAACTGATGATTAGATAAATCTATGTTTTGTCTATTTTTACCACTACCAATACACATAGCGACCGATTTTGTAGGGTTAACACGCATACCATTTCTCTCACACCACTCATAAAAACTGGATAAGTCTTTATTTATATTGTCGATGGTAATACCGATTTCATCAATTGTGGAAGATATGTAGAGTTGTACATCATCGGCATACAGATGATATTGGCAGTATTTTAAAGATCGCGGTAGATCAAAAGTAAAGATGGAGAACAATAAGGGACCCAGAATACTGCCCTGTGGAACTCCACTTCTAGTATTGTGTTCGGAAGAAAAGTTTTTTTAGTATTTAACTGTTTGACTACGAGTAGTTATGTAATCACTAAACCATGCACACGCTGTTGGGTCAAGTCCTATGTAGTGCAACTTTGATAACAGTAGTTGAAAGTTTACTGTATCAAAGGCCTTGCTTTGATCAAGTAATATTAAAATTGAAACTTTACCCACTGTTCTCGCAGTTCTTAACGGTCTTCGCTATCGCGTCATTTTTTGTATACTGCCTGGTTTCAAATAACCAACTTTTACTGTCTACAGGACTTTAGCACCTCTGCACAATTTACAGATCTCTGTCACAACGCTTCTCTGCTCTCGGATTTCTCTTACGATACCTCGGGACTCCGACATCAACTAGCGCTTCAAGTAAGGTCAAGTTCCCGTTTCAACGTTGAAGCTAAAGTTGGACTCCCAAGTATGACTTCAAGGAGACTCTTCTTCTTCTTCTTGAATTTGACATAGAGCATGTTTTCTAACTTTATGGCGCTTGCTGTGTTGTTGATGTCCAACTGTTTACCTATCGCTTTGGTGTCTTCTTATTTCGGTCTCTAAGGGTATATCCAGCAATGGTCCAGGGTGTTTTCATCTCTGTAGTTCGGATTACACCCTTAGTTTTGCATGTGTCAGCTATGGATCCGCCGTGTAGGTCATTATTCATCACACGCAGGTTTGATATATTTCATTTTCAACAACATAGCTCTAAGAAAGGCATGCGCTTTGGGGTATTTAAAGGTTTATTAAAAAGATTTTTCAAATCATATACTGTGTTCAAAATATCCCTAAAACTGAACAACAGAGTGAAAAGGGGCGATTGTACCGGAAAGGAATAATTTTACATACTCAATTCTGAAGGAGTTCAAAGGGTTACACTACATGATCTTAGATGTATATTGCCGAATTAGTAAGAGAGTATGTAAAAGCAGGTTTAATAACAAATAACTATACACAACTATAACACTTTTAGAAATTTCTGAAATTTTGAAGTGAAAATCTGGAAAGCATGATATAAAGAAGAAGGGGTTGTGAAAAATGAGTTTTCTACCGTGAAAAGAGAATATACATGAAACAGCTTACCCTATTTTAGGAGATACTTAGGTATATAAAATATTTGAGACTAAAGCACCCCGTAACGACAAATATAAGATAAAACTAGGTTATAAAAGACAATATAGTGAAAATTAAGTCTTGAGTAATATCATGCGGAAGTAGAAGGAGAGACTGAATAACATATGAAAGTATACTAGGCAAAATAAATAGTTATAAGAAACAAAGGGCTGCAGTGCCATGATCATGTGAAAAGTGTAAACGGTAAGAGATGGATAAGTAAAGTTATAGAATGGAAAGAAGAAGGAAAACCCCAAACAGAGTGGAGAGACGAAATCTATAAGGTATTATAGAGAAGAAAACTAGAAGACGGAGAAAAGATAAGAGAGCAAAATGTAAAATTCTATGAAAACGACAAATTTGCATGTAGTACAGGATAATTCAAGATTTGCTCCCAGCGCTTGGAAACGTATTTTATTATGGAATAAAGAAAGAATACCAACATTTCGAGAAGGAGTTCATACTCCATTAATATTTATAAACAGGAACTAGGAATGTTGTATTTAATAACCTACCATAACCATAAATAGAATTGACAAGGCAACGGTTATACCATTAAACCATCAGGAAGAACAACGTCGCTGGTTGAGCATATATAACAATAGTGAAAATAAACACACATTCTAAATTCTCTCTGCCACAACGTCATCACCGGATTTTCCTACGGTTTTTGCCCTCAAAGAAGCATCACCAACCTCCTGTTTCGGCTCAACACCGACGCTACTCCTGTCAATGCCTCTTCACTGTCATGCTGGAAATAGGGAGAGATTTTGGCTCCGCCTGGCATGAAAGACTATTGGCCAAACTTTTGGATTTTAGCCAGAACCAGGTTACAGCCCATGGTGCCATCTGAAGACCATTCTCCCCAATAAGCAGCGTTCCTCAAGGGTGCCCTATGCTCTTCATTACCTTTCATCACCACATTCCTTTCCCGCTCAACCCAAGAGATCAGCTTGTTCAACCGCCATCTGAGGTCAACGCCATCACCAGTGGCCGTGCCTCCAACTTTCTATCTTCTTCACTTCTGGGACTTATACGCTGATTTCAGCGTTGGAGAATCAAACCCAACCCGAAGAAAAGCCACCATGTTGAAAAATTTTCATCACTAGAGTAAATCCATATTGGACCGCAACTACATCGCCTTGACACTCTCGAGCTCTATATTAGAGCTCTTTACCTTCATCATCTATCTGGAGTTGGTTTCATTTCCATTTTGAACTGGTTCCCCAAACTCCAAAGATGTCTCCACTGTATGCAGAGGAGTGCCAATATTTTCGTGGCAGCTTTCCAGATTGTCATATGCGCACTCCCATCCACCCCTATAAGACTTTTATTCGTTTCATCACTGACTACCGTTTTACATGTTTCAGCGCTCTACCCCGCTCCAGCATCAGGAAGCTCTGGGCAAAGGAGAGGTCCATTGCTAGAAAGATGCTGGGCCTGTATTGGTTGAATCGAGGCCAATTCTAGCAACGAGCGATCCAACAGGACCATTAACACATCATCACCACCCTTAGGGCCCCCGCTTTCGAGACAAGAAACCCCAAGAAGAAGAAGAGGTTTCCACCAGCCATCCTCCTCGGCGAAGCGCAGAGCCTTCCCAGTGAGTTCCAGGACATTATTGCCTACAAAGGACTTCAACGCCTGATGATCATCGAAGACCACAAAACTTGCAACCGCTTGTATTTCATCAGTTGTTATACATTTATGTTTCTGTAACTTTTTCTCGTTTCGGCATGCAATATCTTAAGTTGAATTAGCAGATCATAATGAATTGTATGTTTTCTTGCCACAAATGAATTTACCAAGCCGAAAAGGGGTAGTCCACTAAAATGCAGTAAGTGTTGTTATTAATTTTTCATTCATTCGTTAGCTTTAGCCTCTTTTAACTTTCGGTGTGGAGTACCATTTATACCGCACGGGAAGCGCAACGAAGGTAATAGGCCACACCCGACTTACATTACGCTCCACTATATCCAAACATACCACATACCCAACAACCATAATCCTAACTTACAGTAACTAATGAGTTCACATCAATTCTTGTCTCGAGAAAATTCTCGTTTAAGGCCGGATTTATCCATCTTATTGCTAACCAGGCTGCTAACCCACTAAACCAACCGGGCGACCACTGAAATTATAATTCAAAAAATTATTTTGAAAATCTTTTAGTGCAGCATAGCAAAGAGATGAGGTTTTTGAAGGTTTACCAAAGAGCCGATAAATGTTTGTATCATTTTTAGCTTCTTGGTTACGTAGGTGCTTGTCAGAAAGTTCCTTCAAGCTATAGTTCCGTTCTCAGTGAAGACTACTGGGGCTACCTTATCAGGTAAAACTAATGATAAAGAAATTACCTACAAAACTGGTAATTACGTATCGTATGGTACTTTCGACAGGGACCTCTTGGTAGTTCTTCATATTGAACAGAACTCAGGTATTGAAAAAGATCCGGGTTCGGTTAAAATCAAAGGGATTTTGTGACCAGTTCGCTGTATAGAGTACTACTACAATTGTGTGTGCTAATTAAACATACGCCAATATCATTGGCAATTACGTACATTCAGTTTGTATGCACAGAGGTAGCGCAAAGGACGATTGAATGGTTTTTTAATATCGCAGGAAAAAAGAAGCACGAGCGGTGAATTGTTCAAACTCGTTTTCCTGCGACAAGGATAAATAGGGCAGATTCTTCATACAATCACATTTTTTCACATTTTAGAAAGACGCGAGAGTCTTACAATTGGCTTCTACACGAAACATTACCCGAGCTTTTGCACAATTTGCACCATTAATGAACAATAGTGGGACGGTTAGCTCGGCGGCAGTTCAATTTAGTACCTACGACTAATGGCCATCTAAGTTCCAGCATTCATCGCCAGTTCTTCGGCTTTATTGGCTTTCTCAGTCACGGTTTTATTAGTCACGGCAGCGTTTGGCCTTCTTATACGTGAACGACCTTCAATATTATCTGCTGCTTAATGGTTTAATACCAGGGAGCTCGGTCGCTCGAGTACGAGTTAAGTATGCAAAAAAGCTTTCCGCTCAAATTATGCGCAATTAAGGAAAACTACTGTTAACTGCCTGAAAACCTAAGCTAATTCGAAGTGCTGTTGGCGACTGAAACATACCATCTATCTAATGCGCCCATCTGCACAATGCTGTATGAACCGACACTTAGTATTTTTTGCAGTAGCACTAAAAGCTACTTGGAAGGGTTTTTAGATCTCGTAAAAGGCAGAATCATATCACAGTAAATCTAAAATTATTCTAATACTAAGTACAGGATGTATTATGTGTGCCCAATTAAATGTATAAAGTTTCACTGAAGACGGAGTTTCTACACTTGCTGGTCAAATTTTTGAAATATAAAAAGATTCGTTGAGATATGGAGAAGATAGGAACAATTATTATATGTCCTAATTCATCATATGAAACAGTAATATATGGAATAACTTCTATTATAAATTTTATATCTAATGTCATAATAACCATTGATTTTGAAAAGTTGTTGGTTATGCTACAGATGGGACAAAGATGGTGTAGAAGAGGAAAATCTGAGAAACCCGTTTCTATGTCCACCTTTGAAAACATATATGATGCAAAGAGCGAGTAGTGACTACTTTTTAATTCAGCTGGTTAAACTAGAAGAAACTTGGATTGGTCCCTCTGATACGGCGACAAAACAGAATCGCTAGGTCGAAATTCAGGCTTTCCAGCCCGAATTAAATTTAAAATAAGGACATCGACAAAAAAGTAATGGTTTCATTTTCTGGGATAAAGAAGATGTAGCAAAGGCCTTGCGAACAGCTCACGGACATCGCAATCCCTCGAAAAGTGTCGACAGTCGGAACTCGCTGACCTTGCAAATATCACACGGTCATCGCAATCCTTTGACGAATGTCCATATCCTGGACTGTTTATTGTCTGGGAAATCAGCAGGCAAAAGCTTACCCAATTCCAAAAAATAGACATTGGGCAGCACTGTATAAAAAGGGTCTGCAAAGTTGCATGGCTCTCAATTTATCGTCAGTTGCGTGAGCGTTTGCTGTGCCAGTTTCACAGTTCCGTATCTGTGACTATACAGTGTAATTAAATATATAACATGGTAATCTACAGTCATCAACATCTCTGTTTTCAACAGCACGGCTGACTTTATATCTTCCAACACAGCCATCGGTCCCTCTTCAGGCTGTTGTGGTCGGAAAATCCATCGCTTAGGGAGCAGCTGATATGAGAACTTTCTAAACAAACCGAAACTTTGTCGTAGCAGGTGGATGAATTAACACGTGGCAACTACACCCCAACCTTCATTAAGTCTCAAAAGTACAACCAAGGACACTGAGAACAAACCACTCCAGACTACAATCACCAGGGCAGGCCACCGGGTACATTTTCTGTACTGCTTTCAAGCCGCAGGATGATTTCGTGACTTTATCATTGGCGAATGGCTTGCAAATAGCTCACAGATAACGTAATCCTTCGAAGAATACCACCAGCGGGGTCTCTAGGGTATTGCAAACCGCTGGCGGATATGGTAATCTTCTCAGGACTGCTCATTGTCTGGGAAACCAAAAGCTAAAATCTTAGCAAATTTCCAAGGAATTGTATAAAAAGGGTTGTGAAGTAGGCTGGCTCTTACTTTATCAGCAGTCGTGTGAGATTACTATGGTTGTTCATGTTATATTTGTACATCTATATACGTTTGAAATATTAAGGTAAACTAGTTTGTTGATATACTCGGTATTTTATCTATTTATTTACGGTATGAATGGTCCTCGAAATCGAAAGGTAAAACAGGCTATGGATGATGAATGAATTTGCAACTGTAGCAACTAATCAGAAATTGTACAAGAAACGAATACAAATGAATAAGTTCTCAGGAGAATGACCAAATACCGTGAACTTTTAACAGTAATAAAATCTTATCATGGACGGGGTAAACGCGGCATAGGAAGAACGAAATACTTCTGGTTTCAGAATCTCAGGCAGTGGTTCGAAATTCGGGACGCCGCTACACTTCTACGACTCGCTCAAGAACGTGACGAATTTCATGTAGTCGTCGATCTTCTTTAAGGAGAGAGGAAGAAGAAAAAGAACATGGAAAATTGATCTCCATTGTTTGACAAATCGGGTTTCCTGAGATCATGAACAAGACAAGACTTGCGTAAGTCTCGGTATTGCTCTTGGAGAAATTGGTTGGTTGATGTTTTTCTTGATACAGCAAACATCACGATTCTTTAGTATTAACATATTTAAAATTGTTGTAATTAAATAAATGGATGCATAATGAGTTGTTCCTCCTGGCAACAACCCTTTTGTTCGAAAATCATGATGCTCAAAAGATCACCAAATACGTTAACCACTGCACCTAACTGATTTTACTCCTTTGTACCAATTTCTTTAAATCTGTTTTTCAGTTTCGAACTACATCTACATCCTCTTTAGAGCACTATACAGGTCATACTCCACCATTCTTGACTATCAATTAATTTACATCGGTCTTTCTGTTTCGAACTATGTCCCATATTTATTTTGGGTACAATACGCGTCGTATTTCATCGTTAGTATTGTTCGTTAATCATGGCATCTAACCAACTTTACTCTTTTCTACCAATTAATTTACATCGGTACTTCTGTTTCGGACCATATTCCATATCTCTTTTGGGCACCATACATGGCGTACTCCATCGTTATTCTTAATATTGTTCGTTAACCATGGCACCTAACTAATTCTACGCGTTTCTACCAATTCATTTGGAGCAGTCTTTCGATTGCAGACCATACTCTATATCTCTTTTGGGCACCATGCATGGCGTACTCTATCGTTTTTTCATATCTCTCTTAATATTGTTCGTTAACCATGGCATCTAACTAATTTTATTAGTTTCTACTAATTTATTTACATCGGCTTTCCCCTTTTGGACAATATTCCATATATCTTTTGGGCACCATACATGGCATACTCCATCTTTCTTGCCCGTCTCTCTTAATATTGTTCGTTAACCATCGCACCTAACTGATTTTACTAGTTTCTACCAAGTCATTTACATCGGCCTTTCTGTTTAGGAGGATATTTCACATTTCTTTTGGGCACCATACGTGGCGTACTCTTTCGTTTTTGCCCATCTCTCTTAATAATATTCGCGGACAATTGCACCTAATTGTTTTTACACGTTTCTAAAAATCAGTTTACATCGGTTATTCTGTTTCGGACCATATTCTATATCTCTTTTGGGCGCCATAAATGTTTTACTCTTCCATTCTTGTCCGTCACTCCTAATATTGTTTGTTAACCATAGCACGTACCTAACTGATTTTAATCTGACAATTAATTTACATCGGCCTTTCTGTTTCGAACTATGTTCCATATCTCTTTTGGGCACAATACAGGTCATATTTCATCGTCCTTGCACGTTTTTCTTAGTATTGTTCGTTAATGATGGCACCTAACTAATTTTACTCGTTTCTAGCAATCAATTTACATCGGTATTTCTGTTTCGAATTATATTTCATATCTCGTTTGGGCACCATACATGGCGTACTGCATCGTTATTGCTCGTCTTTTTTAATACTGTTCGATAACCATGACACCTAATTCTACTCGTTTCTACCAATTCATTTACATCGGTCTTTCTGTTTCGGACCATATTCTTTTTTGAACCATACTGGCCGTACTCCATCATTCTTGCCCGTTTCGCCTAATAATGTTCGTTATCCAAGGGATCTAACTTTTACGCATTTCTACGAATCCATTTGCTCGATCTTACTGTTTCTGATGATATTCCATATCTCTTTTGGGCATCATACAGGTCGTATTTTATTGTTATTGGACGTCTCTCCTAAATTGTCCGTTAACCATGACACCCAACTGATTTTACTCGTGTGTACCAACTCATTTACATCTGTTCTTTAGTTTCGAACTATATTTCATACCTCTTTTAAACTATATTAGTCGTACTCCATCATTCTTGTCCATCTCTCCTAATATTGATCGTTAACCTAAGCTTCTAACTGATTTTACTCGTTTCTATGAATTCATTTGCATCGGTCGTTTCAGACCATGTTCCATATATCGTTTGGGCACCATACAGGTCTCACTACATCGTTCTTGCCCATCTTTCCTAATATTGTTCGTGTATTCTTTGTATGCTCGTATTTGTATAATCTCCTTGTTGGGTGTACTTATCATCACCTTGCTATGTTTCTGTTTTCTTGTATCTTGGATAAACTTCGTTCTTTTATGACAATTCTTTTACTTCTATAGTAAACTACGTTGAATTAGACAAAGTTTTTTGTACGAGTTTCCTTCTATAGCAGGCTGATCATTTACTATTGCGCCCTCGTACTAGACTAGAATACATTTTTAAATAGTGTCTTAGTTAAATCGCCAACATCAGAACCTTGCTGTCCTATATTTTTTTGACAATGCCTTAACCTTTTGACTTTTCATGCTCTACAACTGCAGTGGCAATAGTCCAAGGTTCAATGTGTATGTCCGCAGCTTAAACGAAATGGAATTCAGAAAAACGGAGCACCAGCCACAAAGTTCTGTTCCCTAAATTTGCATCCGAAAGAAAGTAGGTAACTAAAAGGAAGGTTACTGGTGAGAAAGCAATTGCGTTCGTATTACATTTCATTCGGAAGTTCGTTGTTTTCACTACCTCTAAGCCCTTAAATTGTGTTGCTCGAATTGAGTTATAAACTCGCAACTTTCAAACTAGTTCTAGCAGCGATGCAATTATTTGATTTCCTTTAATCAGCTGCAGCTACTTTTATTCACCAGTTGACCTTTAGTTTCCGCCGCCTGTATTTTATCGGAAGGTGTCTCATTACGCTCTTTGCTCTTGTTTTGTGTTTTATATTTCCATTTCATAAGCTCCTCGGCATTAAGCAGCTGTGCTGGAACTCTTTGAATGGTCGCTCTCGGGCACTGCAACTAAGGCACAAATCTGAAAAATCTTAATGATTGTTTTGAGTCTCACTATATCACTTATTACAATTTAAAGCTGTATGGATTGGATTGTTATTATTAATCTTGGAATCTTGGAAATTGGTTAGTTATGCTTGAAAGAAAAGGAGTTTCTTCAATAATTTTAACTAAATATTCGTTTAGGTGCAACGCTCAGTTTAGATATTCACCTAACCCCAGAAACCTTGTATTTTGTGTTAAAATACTGTAATGGAGCGGTGCTTCAGCATCTATAATTGATGTCTTCACCACATATAAAAAAATAGGAGCTATTAAAATTTGGGGAGAGCCTCCCTTTTTATTAATTCAAAAATACTGCACTTGCATAAAGGTTATGTTTTTTTTTTAAATTTAAACAGATAACTAACACTACGAACCTTAAACTCAGAGTAGGAATCGATTTACACAGAATTTCAGTTATTCTCATCAGAAAGTGGCGATTTAGCAACTTTATTTTCTGATCGTTCTCGTAATATCGGTGGGTAGCTTCACGAAATAGCAAGGTCTTGAACAAGTAGCTGTACAACATGCAAAAATAAGAAGTATTAGAATGCTTACGATAACTGTGAGTGAGGTTATGAGAAGTTGTTCAATAGAATTTTATAAAATGAAAAGGATTTAACAAGCACTTGGAGGAAGCTGGTAACGTAGGGTATCAACCAGAAGCACGAAAATGAAAGCGGTAGTACACCTAAAGAAGATATTTAACCTGACACTTCAAAATTGTGTTAACTTAAAGTTATAGCGTAAGTAAGCAAAAAAAGGTGGTGTGTATGTGAAAATTGTAGATAGAACCTATGTAAGAACAAGGAAGAAGATGTAGATCTGGGATTGGGGGTCCAAAAACGAATCATCTAATCATCTAATTGTGTTAATTTGCAAATAATGTTAAAATGCAATAATAAGAGACAAATGTATATCAAAAGAAATCTAAATAGACTATAACTAGCTAATATAATTTTGTTTTTATGGAGAAGTAGAGTTTAAGTTGTGTAATAAGAAATTTAAAATTTGTAGGTACCTCAAAAATTATTAATTATGTAAAATTTCGTTCCACTATGGGGATTGCAATATGAAATGACTGCAACTAGCCCCATCACCTAGCAAATATTTTTTTAAAGGCAGCCCATTCACTACATTTTACGCGATATACGCGTTTTATAAAAGCTCCTACAATTAATTTGTTGAAATAATAAACGGAAAATGGAGTATTCTTATATACAAGAATAAATATTGCAAATTATTTGAAGTTATACTACTAGACTCTTTTATTATTTTTCACTCACCTGAATCAAGCAGCATCAAGGAATCGTCATATGAGTGATTGGAAGAGGCTCCGTAGCTGTCTCGAGTTCTCCAGAGAGCAACAGAGTTGATCGTCAAAGATCAGAAGATTTATATAAGTTAAAGAACCAAATCCAAATCCTTCTGGAAAGCAGTATTAATAGAAATATTTAGCTGATATGTTGAGATATTTTGTTCACAAAGTGCTGTTTGTTTGGATAATAAGCCAGGTTAGTTCAACTATAGGATTTCACAACTGTCACTCACAGAATTTCATTTAAATTAATTTATTAAGCAAGAACTGAATGCAAGATCCTATCTGGATATAAGTTTTCATGACACCAATTTCATTAATGGAGCAAGTCATAAATAAAAATGGCGATTTAAATAGTACATAACCATTATTATTGTAAATGAAAGATTAAGTCACTTTGACTTTTATGCACAACGATATATGTTTTGATATGAAGAAAGCAGTTTTGATAATACACAGTTATAATAAATAAAAGTCAATTTATTTCATATTCAAATACATATCAATATTCTACACCCACAAATAAATTTCTCTTAAGTTTAAACATCCGCGAAACCAGATTTATTTTTGGAAAATGCCTTTCTACATAGTTGATAGTTGGGTTAAACTCTAAGTACCATTGTGGTGGTAGTGCTATATTATTAATGTTAATCCAACACTCCATCTTTTCCTATAGATGTTGTCGAATGCTCTTTATTTTGTGGACTTCATATTTCATATTTTCATATGAATCGCTTACAGAATGTGTAATTGTAACTAAGAAGTAATACAAAAGGTACCTGAGGAGAATAGTTGGAATGTCTTAGTGGTGAACCAGAGTCAAAGTTGTTGATATTTACAAAAATTAGAACGGGGTCTAATATAAAACGAATGTAACAAGTGAAATGTCAGTTTCTAGTTAATAAGGGGGGGGGGGGGAGTTACAAAAATAAGCTCTCCAAAAAGTAAAAATGTATGTTAGGACTGCCTTTGAAATGAAATATTCAGTGATCAAATTGAATGGTGTTTACTTGAATTTAGGGATGTGAAGCCTATATAATAGCTATTTATGCAACAAGTGCTAAAAGTCGACGTTTATGCACGTGCATAAACGACTTTTAGCACGCGTTACATACAATATTTTATGTACGACCTTAATTTTACCGGTATTAATCCATAAATATCGATTTAACAAATGTTTGCATCTACGACACTTCTAATTTATGTCATAATAAATAGTAGGCCATGAGCGGGCGAATGTTTGCGAAGCCAGTGCTGTCAAGGTCAGTTACGAAATGTAATTATTAATACTCCACATCTGAGTGTATTCATTACATAACGTTTTAATTATTTCAAAAACACTTTACCTGTAACGCAAGAAGCAACTAGAATAACTTTACAACTTCACTTCCAGTTCGAAATTGTAGTTTTATAACCTCACTTCACTTTTAGCACTAGAGCTAAAAGTAAACAGCTGATTTCTTTAACCACGGTAAACTATAAAACGTCACTTTTAGTTAAACAAGTTAGCGCTAAAAGGCCCACTTTTCGTAGTGGTCGTAGATAAAGAGATATAAATTAATACATGAACCATAAGTAATACAAGTAGTTCGTAGTTGAGTACAAGCAGGGGCCATTGGTGGAACTCGTCTGCGAATGTATGGTGTCGCTGGCAGAAAAAGTGGACTACTACCTTCGCTAGTTATTGGATGAAATAACTTTACTAATACGCAGGAAGAAGCCACGCAGCTGAAGTTGCGGTACAATTGGAAGCAACCTCGCCCTAAGGACATCTGCAGCGTTGATGTGGTGAACGAATACACGGGTACCTGAGATGAGCATGCAAATTAATAAATACAAAGAGACAAACTTTACCTGATTCAACAGATTGTAATTAGTTGTTTTATTCAATATTAAATGTAAATGAGGTTATATGAAAGCTTAACTAATAATAATGGGAGAATATCATTTAACCAAGTTTTCATTGAATGTAATTGCAATTTAATACAGTTATTATATTGCCCAAATCTTAAAACCCAACCAAATTTGAGTTATTTATGTTCTACCGAGCTAGGCAACTGAAATAAAGACTTAACTATTAAACTAAAGGGCAAAATACTTTGCTTTTCAATTAAATTTATACCTAATATTTATACAAGCAATTTTTGAGTAGCTTCAAAAATATAAATTAATATAAAAAATAATTAGACGTCCAGTTATTGCAATACGTGTATTTCACACCCACAATGCTCTTATCTATCGGTAATAATCCAGATTTCCTGGAGTGTAACCACGCTTTGAGGCTAATAGGTTTGTGCAAACGTTGTGTGGATACTGTTCCAAACATGGCTGAAACAAAAACTTATCTGGAGCCGATCGATGGTTGTTTATAACTGTAAATGCAGCAGAGAATCTTTTTGAAGTATCGAAATAGGTCTCAATGTTCGGCAAAGAAGTGTAACAATATAGGTACCCATGAATAGAAAACCATAGCCTCCAATCATCAATTTCGTTTCTCTTTGGTTAGCAACCAAGTGATGGCACAAATTATGTAAATTTGCTGCGGTATAACCCATATTTAATAGTACTTAATGCCGAAATTGCCAATAATAAAAAAGGGAGCTGCAAGGTAACTTACAAGCTATTATAGCATGAAGTCAGCTCATAACAAATGATCTAGCGTTTTTATACAGGCCACGCTGCAGCATGGTAGCTTCCAAAAAAGTGCTACCTCAAGGCGTAGACTTAATTTGCCGAGGTTCACGAAACTGGCTAGCTACAGCAGCGATTAGATAAGTAGGTGCACGAACGCTAATATTTTCTTGTGGCGCTTATACACACTTAAGCGAAGCAGAGAATTAAAACTAGATTAATATTCTTGACCTAAAATAATCGATTTACCGCCGCTCTGAGCAAAATACGTTATAAGCTACGCTCGTACATTAATAATATAGACTTCGAGACTATGGAGCTGCGGCCTTTCGTCTTGCAAGTTGTAGAATTTCAATATGGAAAGGAGAAAAGCATTTGCATTTAATCAGCATTGATCGATGAAGAAGAAAAGAAGGTGGAACTAAATTGGCTTTTAATTTTTTCACAGTGGACTATTAGAGGGAAATGGGAGGTGCCTATTCTTAACTTTAAAAATTCAACTTTAGTGATAACAGCTAAATTAAATGAGGTGAACGAACTGCGTTTGGTGATTTGATGATCTCCCAGCCGGTCATAAAGGCCGCGGTTCTCGTTAGCTCTTAAACTGGGATAGGTGTTCTCGTATATAGTGCAAGTAAATTGAGATGGGCGTTGCTTTTGCTCGCTATGACCGTGTAAAATTTATTTTTATACTGTAGTTCTATTTAGTCATGGTTACTAGTTGTATGAGATGGTAACAAGGATGAACTATGAAGTGAAAATCAATCAGAAGGGAGAGCTCTATCAGAAGGGGATAAAGGAAGAATATTAGATGAACGTAGTGATCGTTGAATAATTGTTTAATTATTCCTTCAAATACTAATTGTGTATAATTGCTGATCGTTGAAAATCGTGATTCTTCTGAAGTGCATTGAAAATGAGGCGGAAGATTTCGATTTAACTCGTTGTGTTCTTGAGTCATTATATGATGCACAAACTCAGAACAGATTTTTAGGAAATAAAACTGGAAGCAGTCAGAGATTAATTCACAGATGAAAGGGATTTTATTGCACTTGTTCAAGAAAATGTGCTCGAAAAGTAAATACTGACGATATCAAACATGCAGATAGATGTCGGAATTAATCCATCAGAGATAAGATATCAACATCTGACTTTCTTATAAAATTAGTAATAACCATGACGTATTTTGTAATGTAGGTAACAAGTTAGCTCTATAGCTATGTATGAGTTGTTATTAGAAATAAAATAAAAGAATAAAGGTTTAGATAACTGTAAAACTTATAAGCAACAAATTTTTAACTTTTCATCGAATATTGGACAAGTTGATACCCAATTTTTGCCAACATAATATTCAAACCATCATGGCTACGTGGGCGTATCTGAGGGCCGACCAGCTACAGTAAAGGTGGCATGGGTTCGTCACAAAATCTTAAATGCATTAAACATTACAAAGGGACGCCAATGAGATTACAACTAATACGCCCAGGTAGAAACGAGAACTCATAAACTCAAGAGCTTAGGCAAATCACTAATAACGATCAGGTCCTAAACAAGCTTGCAGTAACTAAAACACCCATCTCAATAAATATATATAATAGTCATCGATATGATAACCACTACAATAGCTTTAACAACTTTAAAACATCACTACAGTCGGGTGCACTCAAAAGCAAAACTATTATACCTAATTTGAAAACCACACATCCCCCAGAATAAAACGGCCATCCGAGTTGTAAACATAAAAAACACATAAAACGTAAAATTACAAACCCAATTAAATGAAATGGACGAAGTAACGTGTTAAAGATTCAAAGGATATAATATTAACAAAGCATGATACCTGAAGGGTGCCAGTCGAAGGCGTTGTCATAACGGCTCAACGATACAGTCTTGATAAGAGTACAAATAAAGCTGATTAGAAGAATTCCACTCGAGAAATGGTAGCACACAACCAATAGCTGTCCCTCCATGAAGTCTTTCTGGTTTTTTTTGGATATCGGTTCGCAACAAAACGCCCACTGCAAGGATAGTAACAGCCGTCCTCGGTGAAGGAACGAGAGACCTGTCGGGGTCTCAACTCCAGGTAAACGCCTAACGAGCACGACGTCTACAACAAGGGATTTAGGTTAGGATTTCATACCCACATAAACGGCAGCCCAGGAGAAAGAAGACCGAGGTCAGTTAATTTGCCAGCACTACAGCTAACGGGAATAGCTTAACGGGAACAGGACAGCTGGAAATACCACTTCGGCGAGAATCAAAGAGCAAGCTAGAATAACCATGCGCATTTACCCCAAAGATTGAATTTGACCTGATCTGAAAGGAATATTTTCGCTATAAAATATCGAAACCAAATGGTCGGAAATTCGCTAACAACGACCGGCGTAATATGGGAGCGCCTGTCGCAACGATGCGGTCAAAACGAGGATCACGGCGTGGAACATTCAAATAATACACAAAGTGACTCTAGCTCAAAATACATAGCTTTTTGCCCTTAACAAAATATTGTTTCGTAGTTATTCTTCCCTCTTCCTTACTACATACTTCGTATGCAGCTTTACAGCCTAGCTTTAATTGCTAAGGATCTGTTTTGAATAGTAGAGTAGGCGATTAGATGCAGATGATTACAGTCTATCTATTCACCACCTGAAATACTCCAACTAAAGGGGACAGCAGGTTCGACTAACTGAATCGGGGACACTGTAATGCAGCATACTGTATGAATGATACATTTAATTCAATAATAATATCCAGATATCTAATGGGTATCATGTGATGTAACAGTTGTATGTTTTAACTGGTGGTGTTATAAAGGGCAGCCAGAGTTGTTGTTTATATGTAGTAAAAAATAACTTGAATTGATAATCTGCGATAAATAGTCACGTTAAGGGTTAAATTCCCGTTAATTGTGAAGAATAATAATTGATGATTTGATACGTAATAGCAATATAGTATTTTTACGATCAAATTTGACTATAAGTCACAAGTATTATTCAAATATAAAATTCAATATTGTTTAATTCCATTTAAGGTGGTATATTATTACTAAACCAGTAAAACCAGTGCAAGTGAGTGTTGTGGTATGCTGTTGAACTGTCCATCCACATCTTAGAGGTATCAAAGAGCTACAACGAGTTTTTATTTGGTCGGGAACAACCCAGGGAGATGTTTGCTGACTATCATTTATCCAGTTAGAAGCTGGGATAACACAATCATGTACAAGATATACTATCAGAAGGTTAGTGCCCATTTCTTATGAAATATTAAGAAGTTATATAGCAAGTTTGGTGTGGCAAATCATTAGAATAATTGTAAATATATATTTAGAAATTAATTTAGAATAATTAATTTGCTAAATTTGATAGTGATTCGAGTACTCGATGGTTTTCGATCATTATAATTTGAAATTTACATTTTGGAATTAGTTATTTTTAGAATCGTCATTTAAATCAAATTTGGAAATTAAACATTTGATTAAACTATTTTTGACAATATCTATTTATTTTGTAATGTCAGATCAAACTTCGATGAGATACTAACAAACTGAAGTATGAATTTAATTTTGTGAAGTACCTGAAAGTGTATTTGATTAATGAATCCAAATAATCATTATATTTTAAAAGTAATTTAGTCTTTAACTACAATAGAAAGTTGTTAGTTGAAACTGTATCCATTCAGCTGGGAGACAGGAATCCCATTGCTTGAACTGACTAGCCGAGGTTTTAAAAACTATAATTACATGACAATGTCAAATTGATTTATGAGATATGTCAATTTCTATTTATTTCATTAAGAAGTAAGGTAAGTACATAAGGAGCTATACCTGATAGTGCTTCTGGTCAATAATTAGAAAAAGTGTATATTTAATTTAATATTATTTATAATAACACCGTAAGAGAGAGGTATATTACAACATCATTCTATTCAATAATATAGACGACATTGTCTGTGATTGGCAATTTTCATTCCTTACAATATTTTTGATATATTACATTACTACCAAACCAAGCCTACAATCTAACTTTCTAAAGCTAACTGATGGGCCAAATATTCGAGTGAATGATGATCAGCAAATAAAGACAACATTAATTACATTAAATCTGAGGCAAAGAAAGTAGGCATTAAAATAAACACTTCAAAACCGAAACTATTAACAATGATAAATATAGACCAATAACAGTCATTTGTTATAACATCACGTTGAAAAAACAAACTCAAGATGCAGAAAGTGCTAGACGATTTCATCTGGGCTCGGGTACCTTTCGGAAGATTATTACACATATTTCGCCCAAAAAAGTTCTTGAATCCACAAAAAGAATTAAAGGTGTTCCCCATTGTGTTGATAAGTTCAATCAAGAACTCAATACTCCGCAATTTTGGCACAACTGGTTCAGTCCATCGCCGACGTTGAGCACATGGTTCCTTCAATCCGGCATTACCTGCTTAACCCTTCCCTAGTACTAGCCAGAATAGTATTCCCAGCTTGTGGATACGTCGATTAATCTAATCGTTTCCCATTCATTGAGAGCTGAGTTGGCGTACCATGTAACAAATAGATTACATAGGGTACTTGAAACTATTGGAAGTTTGAAGTAAAAAAACTCTAATGAGAGAGCTCTAATAAAAAAGTTTTAGTACGATAGCATTGAAGAATACAATGGTTTCTCTTCCTTTATTCAGTGTAATATGACGAAAATTTTGACCATCCATCAAGAAATGATCATTCTTATGGTAGTTTTTAATAGATGATTCGATACCTTTACTCTATGTTAGGTCAATTTGAAGGTGAAAGACGTTCAAAATACTAACTTTTTCGATCGGTTATGATGGATATATGGATGCATTTGTGGGGTGACCTCTACTCGGTGTTAGGTCGAGTTGAAGGTGAAAGATGTTGAGAATATGGACTTCACCGACCAATTATGATCGATATATGGATGGATTTTTGAGGTGGAGGATGAAGTCTTCGTATTTGATTGTTCTCGCCTTGTGGTTTGTGCCGAATAAAATATATTGCTATGGACACCATTTTAAGCCTCCATAATTATTACCGTAATTAATAACATTTCAGGACTATCAAATAATATCTAAATATGTTTCCATAATGTGCTCATTTGTAATTTTATCTTTGTACAATATTTGCTATTGATAATATAATTTGGGGGCGGGAGGGGGGGGGGGAACAAGCGAAGCTGGTTAGTTGTGTTCTGTTTCGTTTCCCCAATTAAAACTAAAATTATTAATAAATAAATAACCCAGTGTTTATTACAAGTTGTGTAATTTATTGAAAGTGTCTTCTGGAACCTGTGTAAATTTAGCTGGTGCTTGGTAGTGCTTCCGCCCAGGGAAAATAGTGCGTTGAAGTTGATCGAAGAGTGGATGGTGGCAGCCTAATTGAAACGTGAGGCGAGTGTGAACGAGGCAGCAGGTTGTCCTGTAGCAGTTTGGAGCCTTAGGACGAGGAGAGGGTTCGGTCGGCAACGAAGCGAGGTTTGTGGTCCGTTGCAGCCATATTTATCAGTGCAGGGGCCTACAGAGACGGGGGATTCACTGCGGGGTTCTTTGCATCCTTATTATGAATTGCAGTAGCACCAAAGTAGGCCAGGAAAGTGATTCTAGAAAGCATTATTTTTGAGATTGTGAAGTGGACTATATTTTTTATATCAACTTCCGGCAAGGGCGTCCATGAAGTGTTTTGTTTTATGACGTTTGTTTACTTACGCTTTTGTTGTCACCAATGAAATGTGTAACGACGTAGAACTGAACTGTTTCTTGAAGAAAAGCGAATTTATTTGGCACAATTTGTGAGGTTGGAACGCCATGTATTTTCTACTTGAGTCCCATTAGCTATAATGTCCGCATAGAAAATATCCCAGTAGTTAAATGCGGGTTGTTCAAAGTTTTTAGTTTGCAAAATAATTATAAAAGGACCCAAATTATTGAATTTGATAGCAAATGTATTTGAATTAGTTCTTATAATTTAAAAATACTTGCCCAACCTTTGACATAAGAGTCATTCAACTCATTTATTATATTAAATCCTTTATTTAACTAAATCATACGACACCATAACAATATGTTATGCAATTTACCGTCTTCTCAAACACTGACAATTTAGATTTCATTACTATTAATGGCTGTGGAAACATCTATTGTATTCAAATAGGCTACCTCGATATCAGACTTTTTAGTCAGTTCTAAACTACAAATGCTTTTCGAGGACTATAGCAATTGCATGAGCTGTACCTAAGTTGATTTTTAAAAATGATGAATATTTTCCAAAATCCTAACTTATAAGCAGTGGCTGTATTACATCTCACGACTTAAACCGATATCTGAATTTTGTACGGTCAATAGATGCGTATTTTCCACATCTTTTGAGCCTATTTTAACCTCTAGAGTTCAAATGCCTCTTCTTGTTGGAATTATAATATTTTGCAACGCAATCAAAACTATTATAGTTCAAAGTTAAATCATCCGCTGGAGACCCGAATAATACTGAATATAAAAGCAAAAAAAACCTATGTGTTTTAATTTGTACTGATTCTATTATGGGTAATTAGTTTTAACCGGAAAGTTAAATGATCGTTAATATTCTCGGAGGATAATGCATTGGAAGAGGAAAAATAATATCTATTACACTGCGTTATTCTTCGTATACAACTTAATATAATGCAATAATAGGACTAGAATCTACGAAGAGTGTATAAGCGGTGAAAATGTTGTACGAATAGAAGGAAACACAACTAACACCATGAAAATATATATCGGGTGATAATTTTAGTCACGTCTTTGATTAGTTCAAAGAAACAATTGAACTTGTTGCATTTATGAACTATCAATACTACCAGTTAGTAGTTCTGGGTTAATCACAGACATATTCTCAATTATCAACGCCTGCTCTAATCTTAAATTTATTTTATCATCTGTTAAAACTTTGTATACTGCTCGCTTTAATAAAAAAAAAGTAAATAAGACAACAAAGAATACAATTTATAAAACAGTACTTGCGCCCATACGTATATATGGCAGTGAGTTATGTGTGCTACCTGAAGAGCTAGAGCAAAATCAGACGTGTGAGATGAAAATTGTAAGGGAAATAGAAGGCATCTGCGAAATTGATAAAGTAAGAAATGAGGAAATACGGAGAAGGTTGAAGATAAAAAAAATGACAAAAATAGAGAATCGGCAAATACGATGTTTCGGCTAGATAGTTCGAATGAACGAAGGCAAGAAAAGAAAAAGACTAAAGATTTGAGTGGAACGCTAATATTTCCAGAATTTTCAAACAAAATAATTTCAACTGTGTACAAGCGAAGAAAGAATCTAAAGATGGAAGGAAATGGGGAATTATCTTTATCACATCAGTAAAAAATATTCGTGATAAATAAGTACAGTTTGCACAGGCATCCTTTGCCCAATGTCATGTGCCTATGGAATAATTGCGCAATTGATTTAGAATGTTGTGTACTACTAACAAGATGAAACGGACAATTTCCGATCATTTACGTGATTGCTTCATATGCACATTATTCCAGGAAATAGATTCCTGGGACGAACTGTAGGTAATAATGAGACCACTTTGTATAATCAATAATAACGTAGGTAACAAAATTTTAGCACAAATTTGTAAAGGAAATATAAGTGTATTGTTTGACTTTATTAGATATGACTCTTTTTTGGAATTTTTTGAAATTTTGAAAATAAAAATAAATTATTCATAGGGACCCATGCCCTTCTATAGCACGCACTTCAGCTGGAACCTGACGCATTAGTATTTGTATTACTAAAATATCCATATCACGAATTTTCTGATAGATGCGCTTTCGCAATTGCTCCTCGTTTCGACTTTTCGATAAACTTACACATGGAATTTCTTTTTCAAAATCCGTAGTTGTACGATAAATGGTTCTACGGGAAATTGTAGCAAATTGCAGAAGCACCAAAGCCATCATTTAGAATTAAATCTATCAGCTCCAAGTTCTGCACTTATTTCATGTCAGTGTAGTTTCGCGCTACTATTAAACGTATTCTGGATAGTTAGTTTGGCTGCTATTCTTCCACACAGGGTATGTTGTTATGAGCCATCTTCGGACGTACTCCGGGCAGATGGCCAATCTAATCCGTTGGAAAAAGAATGCCTTTTCGTAGGAGTCTCGATCACCAAAGTTGCTGGTATTTTGTAAAATCAAGATAACTTTGTGATATATGCTAGCTTAAATATTTAGATTGCTTTTTTTCTCAGGGGAATATTGAATGATTTCCAAGATTTTTACATTAAAATGCCATGTGAACAAATATATGTTACTCTTATTATCACAATCCATTGCTTTTCACCATTCGTTATTTTACCTTAATAAAGAGTTTTTTCAACACTGATCTTAAAACAGAAGTAGCTCGATTTGAGTTGCATATTGGAAATAAACAATGTAATTTTAGCCATATATAAATATCTTTATAGCAGGAAAAGGAATCAGTAATATCAGTCGCAAATTATTGGCAAAAATCTTGACGTTAGTTACAGTGACCACAAATACTGAATCAGCAAAGCTTTCATTTAATAATATAGCCATTCAAACGTAATAACTTATTTCCAATAAAACATTATATCGACTAACGATTTGAAACTGCAGCAATGTTAATTGCAGACCAGCTGCAGGCAGATGCAGCAATTTAAATTCGCAACAGAAGAATTTAAATAAATCTCAATAGGACGAATGCCAGAACCTCAGCGAGGAGGTAGCTTACGTTCAGCAGCTCTGTTATTGTTTCGAGTTTTTACAAAATAATTACTGTTTAAACTGAAAATAACAAACGAGCCCTGAATAAGTCCGCTCCCGAGTGATGCAGATCCAAAAATAATAACGGAGCCAGCGAAAGACACTTGCTGCAATAAGTCATCTGCGTTTGCTTTGTCCCTGAAAATCGAGTGCAGCAACCTTCATTGGTGTCATGGTTACATGCGTATTTTTCAGCTCCTCTTCAGTTTTTATGGCTTCTCAGTTTGCGAGCGGATTCCACGCAGCCGTCTAGATTGCTGCTGTGTTCAATAATTTGGTTATATGCAACTCAATTTACATAAAACGATAAATTTGCAACTATAATGATTTAAAATGGGCTACTCTTCAGCCTGTAGCAATAATTGTTATGCAAGTAACTAAGGCAGAAAGGAAAATTTTAATGTACTTCCAATTTAGTGTAACTAGATAGATATAAGCACAGGCACAATGATTGCAATATTTTTGGCAAGAAACGATGGGAAAAGAAGTTTAAGCCACCTCCAAACATTGAGAATGGTTGAAGTACGCTAAGCGCTTTAAACATTTTTTTCAAGATTAAATACCTGTGTTCCTATATGGAACTGAGGTTTGAACAGTAGGAACAGCAAGCAAGGAAATAGTAGATAGAAGCTGAAAGATGCATTATGTCATGAGAAATTTCTAAAGAAGGTAAGAGCAAATAGGACATACATTTTCGGTGCCCGGAGCAATTTTTTTCTGGATTTAGATCGGCTCTCAAGCATAAATTTACAAAGGCTGGCGACTTACCAAAAATTCCAAAACGCCCCTTCAGTCTAAGGGTTGCAGGTCAGATACATGACACCGGGGGAGCTAGACAATCGGTGGGCCCTCTCATGTGGCATGTGGTCACACGCAATCGTTCACGAACACAAAGCCAGATAAATTCCAAAGCCAAACATGCAAGCAACAATAAACACACATAACACCATTTAGCATTACGTGTTCGTTATCAGAATACCATCTAGGAGAGTGCTTCGTTCAGGAATATTCTTCAGTGCACCTCTGATACCTAGAATAATCCTGAAACACGGATGCCTACCGCACCTAGTACCTATTAGCCGAACGCTAACTAGATCAATGGGTCTAACTCATGTCAATCTGATCCGCATTTGAGGTGGCTGCTTCTAGCCGCAAAAGGCCCAGATCATAAAGCATCTGTGGGAAATGAGAATCCCGGACTATTTACGTGAGCAGCCCGAATCACTGATAATTGCTTATCAGGTCGAGGGTTATTGATAATCTTGCCGGATAACCTCTAACCTCAAGTACATAGTGCACTAAGGCGGTTTCAACTGGGCTCTGAGCCAGACGTTCTCGGCTAACTGCCCGCTAGGCCCATCGAGAACTACCCCCGGCTTAAACTAACTTTGGGATCGTTTCGAGTCTGTGCTAAATTTAGAACTTATCATATTTTAGTGGTTGGTGTAGTCTAAAACCATAATTATACCAATACAAATAAAATGTTTTCAAACAACTCAAAGAACACAAAAGTGAGTATTACAACACAAACAAGTTACTTTGAATGCAAAGAAGATGAATCAGCATCATCTCTTACGACAAGAATCCCGGATCATATGTAGGGCAACATACAAGAGGAAAAGCACGCTTTTACTATCTCGAAGAAATAATTATGCCTCATGCATCACATATAACAAAACGACGAGGAAGTGTGGATATGAGAATACTGGAGAACAGTGGTCAAAGAAACAATGAACCGATGACCATGGGGAACGGATTTATTGAAAGCCCAATTCTGCAGTGCTTAGAAAGCCCAAGAAGTAAACGGAATGGAGGTGGAATGATATTTTGAATGAATATGTTGTTCTCCATAATAGTCCAAAGCGTTGACATCCTATATGGCATAGATTTTCAGGAACTTCGAGCTGAATAAAATGAATGAATACCTCATATGAGTTATGGAAATATATTCAGTTTTGGAAACTTTGGAACAGTATAAAAAGTGGACACCACTAAAATGTTGTTTGGATTTTGCGTATATCATGGCTGGAAGGCATTCTAAGATCATTATTATTCAGCTCAGATATCCAATGTTGAACTGCCGAATGCGCTTAACTGTTACACATATATCGCTGTCGTACACAACTAAACCAGCTCATAATTTATGAAAATTAAGCGCTGCTCTACGAAATGTTATGAGAAAGGATGACTGGTGTAATTCATACCGCAACTGAAATCAAACTGATCATAGGCAAAGCTATCGAAAAGAGGGCAAAAAACCTTATGGTTTAACACCCAGAACAGATTTTATGGCACAATGTTTGTCGCAGATACAAGAAAACACGAGTGATTAAATTTAAAGCATCATTAATCATCGCACTGGTTTTTTAAATACTAATTTTAATAGGCACGTGATGCAAAAACTTTGTTGCCGACGATTTATTATATCAGCCGAATACAGTAACAAATTTACGACTGTTAATTATTCAGATGCTGTATCGATTCTATTAAAAGCAAACGGATTTATCACATTGGGGCACTTGTTATAATCGTCCGCTTATTATTGTGGCAATAAATAAGCATCGTGATATCTGTAGTTCTTCTTGAAAACCAATTTGTCTGATTAACCTAGATTAACAGGCCCTAATCATATATTGCTTTGCATTTGCAACTTGTTAAATACGCAGTACAAGCCATGCTGTTTTATTATTTTTATGCCTAACCCAGAGTTTTACTAATGTGATGATTTTTTATTTGCATTACGCTCCACCCAACACCGTTTCTCAGACTAACAGTTCTGTAGAATGTGTAGAAGGTAGAGAAAGAATAAGCCAATTTGATCTGCTCTGATGTACATTTCCAAGATTTGCTTCGGCATTTTTTCATCTGTTATGATCTTGTTCACCAATGACAATAAGTTTCAATAATACCGTACCCTTTTTAAAATGCATGTAATGAAACTGTACCCTCTTGGAATTTTTGTATGTTGAAATGAGACGAGAAAATTAAATATTTTTTGTCTAATTAATGGCCCCAATGCTATTCTGCTTCAGTTTCATCTTCATAAACACACGTTCTAACACGTTTTGTTCTAGCTAGAATTTGCTTTAAACTTACAATGCTGAAAAGAATCGAATAAGGACATAGTTCTTGAGAAGCATTTCGTTGCTAGCATGTAGACTCACGCTAATTGCTCGTAGACAATTTTTTGAACTACCGTTGTCAATTTTTCTTACATCGCGTGTAGAATTGACGCCTGTTCCGCCCCATTTGCGAGCCTACCTTTATCGCTCAACTTTTGAGTCATCGTTTGCCTGTCAGGATTTGCGCTCAGCCCCGAAGACCACCGCTTTGGATTTCACATCTGTTCATTGTCATGTATCGCATTCCAGATAAGTTGTATTGTATGTGCAATTTTCAGCTAATTTAAAATATAAGAGTAATATTTTGCATGTGTGTTTTGCACTTGTTTATAAGTAAGCTCGTCCTTGTAAAATTAGTTTTGGGGTATATTCACGTTGGTACTGCAATGACGCCTTAGGCGCTTTGCGCCAGGTTACCAACATTACTTTTAATTGTAGTGCTGTAAGTACAGACGAAGCTCTGTTAGGATGTTTCTTATCGCGCGATGTAACATCATAATCAGGTGAAAATTCTTTAGGCCTTGGTTTGAAAGACTACTTTGTTGCGGTCACCGCTGCAAGGCTGTCCCGCTTAAATGTATTTTTTTATGTTAATGGAGTTCTTAAATTTACTGTTGGATTTAATTTTGTAAAGTGCAGTACAGTTCTGCATATTTGGAAGTCAATAACCTATTTTAGAGATCACGAAACAACGTATGGTCAAAATCTAGGAGCTGAGCCTGCATCCAACTTACCCCTAAAATCTTTCCAGGCGCCCCTTTAGTTTTAGTCGACAACCCATCCCACTGACCTACTCAGCGACCTTGAAGTTTGTTATTTGTCGTAAACGAAAATTTACTGGTAACACTTGTTTATTAAAATATCCTTTATGAGGAAGGAACAGCAAAAAGAATAGAGAAGAAACATATCAACTTCTTATATTCCATACATTCTAAGACAGATAAAAAGTCCACGAATTAAATGGATTTACCTTTCCATGCTGCATAGACCTCAGTTCAACTGAAACGTGTCCTAGAAGCACTTTAAGGTAAGAAGTTACCAGAAACGTAGGCAAAAGTCATAAAAGACTTAATAACACCATACAAAATGTCCCGACAAATAAAGACGTCTGTCTGAATATATCGAGAGATCCAAAAAAACTGATCCTCAGTGTGCTGTGGAAATTCAAACCTATGAATAATATGTTGCTGGTACTGTAAGCCTATGTCAAATTCGAGGTTAGTAGGTTAGGTTTTGCGTCAGCCTGTGTCAAACTGACAGAAAACTTAACCTGTTAACCTCGAATTTGACATAGACTTACAGTGCCACCAACATATTATCCATACGTTTGAATTTCCACAACCGCCTTTGTGGTGTAATGCTTTTATATAAATGTTTGTTTATAAATATTAATACAAAATACGAAAAAATAGTATACACACTTCGTAACAAAAATAGTTTTACTAAACTTATATAGCTTTTAAGTTACTCGCTCGTACTCAGTCAAGCAATATTTATTTAATAAAACTTTACTTTTCTAAACTTTTATGTGTAATATACTATTATCTACTCCTACTGTACAATGACCATTCATAATTCACAGTTTGCAGCCAATCATAAAATTCTATTTTCATTATTCAATAGTTTGCAAGTTGCAACAAATCAGAAAATTATATTTTCATTACTCAATAGGTTGTAGCCAATCACAAAATTCATTCTTATTATTCAACGACTTTTGAAGTTAACAGCTGTCACAAATGTCATAATTGGGAAATATGAACACAAGACTCCTATTGCATTGGAGTAGATAAAATATCGTATTATATTCGCGATTATGGCCATTATTCACTCAGATGACTTGCACCACGCGCCTTCGGCTTGTGGCGCAAATGTCATCTTCGTGAATAATGGCTGTCATAATCGCTCATATGATAATATACTATTATCAACACTTCACTTTTAAAAACGCCATAATTTCCTTATTATTAATTTATTTACATAGATAATTATAACAATATTGAAAAAAGAATCTTTGCAAATTTAGTACGAAAAATTACATCGGTTAGATGTTGCCCCTGACGGTGTATGCACTCTTCCAAACGCACCCTTTCATTTGCCATTATCCGTCGACAAAGTTCCACCGGCAATGATTTCTTCCCGAATATGGTCCTTAAGATGTAAATTTCCACGTGGATTATTATACAGTATACACCCTGCTCTCAGACCATGTTCCTCCATGGAATGAAGTGCCCGAACTTTACTTTATACACCCTGATTTTGACATAACCCCATAAAGAAATCCAGCGGAGTGAAGTCAGGACTTCTTGGGGGATAGTTAATGTTTTTTCGTTGAGAAAATAATCTTTCTGAAAAAATCTCTCTTACTGTTTCTAAAGTAATAGCTGCCGTATGACTAGTGGCTCCACCCTGCTGTAACCACGCTTCGTCATTGAATCTTACGAGTCCATGAAGTTAAGGAGCAAGAAACTAATGGAAAAGGCAAGGGCACGTTTGGAAGGGTGCATACGCCGTCAGGGGCAACATCTAACCGATGTAATTTTTCCCACTTAATTTGCAAAGCCTCTTTTTTTCAATTGTTATAATTATCTGTTAAGAAGTTATGACGTTTTTAAAAGTGAATTTCTCTCTGAGACATCTTGTACCTTTAAAAAGGAGGATAAAATAGAATATCGTTACATGTAACAAGACAAAATCAAGTATGATTATTGTTAAAAGCTGTGTGCTGCAAACTGTCGGTGGATAGCATATCCATCTACAAGTCATAGTTTCCATTGTATTGGAAGTAAAGAAGATGGGGTAAGAGGCCACACTAACATAGTTGCAAGAATATCTGGATAACTTGAAAGATCCCACATAGACTAGCGAAGTTCAATGTCAATTTTTCTTAAATTGTTGGAAATTGTCTATTGGTGGGCCATCGGGAGCATAGAAAATTAAATGACCTTAATAATTTTCAAATATACACATATATTCCGTTTTTCAATTTGAAATGCTAGATGTTTCAATCAAACGTATTTATTTTTCGTATACTAGGTTTTCCCTAATTGATTATAAAGTCAGTACCACAACATTAACATATCTCTCAAAATGCGTACAGAAGTGGTTCACTTTTCTATGCCCCCCATGGTACTGGAAGAAGTAGAGCCCCAAACTAAGAATGAAAACAAAATTTTACAAACGCAATTAAAGAGTATTAAGATGTCAAATTATATGGAGCTCTTCTTTTGGTACTCTGCGGGTTCAGTTGGCAACCCGCAGTCCGTAACGTTATGTCTCACACATATGCTCAGTTGAAATGTCATCGTTCACACTTAATGGAATAGATTCATGATCAGATGATCACATACATTTTTGTATCTATTTGTATTACTTTAAGCAAATTGCTTATTATAGCAGCATTTCGATGGCAACTTAACACCAACCTTTATCCAAGAAAGGGGTGAATGGCTTATAGTGGAAACCATAATCTTAATACAAGGACTGCGCTGCTAATACTTAGTAGCAGGCCATGGATCAAGGGTTACAACAATTGAAAGCTGTGTTAGTGGACAGTCGTTACCTACATTCCGTTTCAATTGTTGCTCAATAGTTGCTCAGTTTTCAAAGTTGGGTTGTTGTGTATTTAAATTAAGATAAAAGGAACATTTCACAAACTGCTTTTAGAGACTTCGAGCTACGACTTTAGTATTATAAAAGGCAGTAATGAGCCAAGCCATGGAAATTTAGTGACATCTTTTGACGAGATTGCTTCTTCAGTAGCTACTGTAGTCATTGGTTTCGAGAATTTAGACGAAGACGGGAACTGTTAGAAGATGAAGCACAACCAGGCAGACCTGCGATGGGACCAGTCTAGAAAATGTATTTCGTGTGGAAAACTTAATAAGGCCAATCGGAATATTACTTACAGGAAATTCAGGAAGAACTAACGATTTGATCTTCCGCAGTGAATACTACTCTACATAAACACTTTGGGGCTAGCTAGCCATTGGATAACCCATTAGTTGTTTACAGAACTGTAACTGCAGACTGGTGCAAATTTATGTTAAAAAAATTAAATAAACAGATACCGCACATCGTGAGAGGTGAAGAATCCTGTATACAATTACGACCCCGAAACAAAAAAACAGTCTAGTGTTTGGGTCTTTCAAGTTGTTCGTGGTAGAGCAAGAACAAGAAAATGATTGCTGCTTTCTTCCACCGAACTCTAAATGGTACTGTGAAGTCGCTTTACCGCAGTTGTTTGAGAATTAAAAACAGGCCATCAAAGTAGGGTGTTCGTGGCATCTTAATTCACCATGTCAACGCATCAGTCACAACATTGAATTTTTTGCAACATTCGGGGATTTAGTTGGCAACCCATACTCCCTAACCCTGATCCAGCCCCTTGCAATTGTTCTTTCCTGTTGAAAAAATTATGCGAGGTAGCATTTCCAAGTGCAGATGCAGATTGGAATTTTGAAGAAATTTAGAGGATCTTCCGAAAAAGCACCATTTTCTACAGTAAAAATATCGTTATCTCGATAAATTTGCTATGTATGTACATGAGCGTTCACAAAATGAGAGCTGGACTGGATTTTAAATTTTGTAATTATGTAAAATTGCCAAGTAAACACCATGAACCTTGCAAAAACGCTTTAGAGATTATCCAAGCCCCACGAACTCGCTAATGACGTCACTGCCTGAAGTATTGAGTTAATCAGGAGCGCTGATAAACGACCGTGGTGGAAACGGCCGGCCGAATAATGCATTTGCAGATGCTCTTCCCTTTCGACTTTAATATTCTCATCATTAATGCATTATCATGAGAATTGGCAATAGCACCGCGACTAAGCTACAATGGCGGGCGCAGCGTGAAATATTCGCGACGTCGCGTTCTAAAGCGACGCGTGCACGCTGGCTGACAGAAAAGAATTTCAGTCCTGGAATATTCTTGTACGAATGTCGACCCCGTGTTCACTGCCCCGGCTAAATATAACGAGATCGTGCACAAACCGCGTCGCTCCAGCGTCTCCGATTGCACTTCTCTGTTTACAAATATTTACTATGCACTATATTTAACGGCCCGCTCGCCGTTAGCCTTGCGATTTTGCGTTCGCTCTTCCAATTGGTCACCTGTTGGTATTTACTTTGTTCGAATTATGAGCTGCCGGTGCAAAGTTTGAGGTTTCAGGAAAATAGGTCGCCGTTCAAAAAGAGGCGACTTCTTAGAGGATATTTTACACTCACCAATTATTCTCTCTCCTGACCACCATAAGGGAACTCTCTGGCTCAAAAAGGTTAGGGCTGGAAGTCTAAAGAGATATTTTACTATAATGGATTGTATTTCAGTGCTTCTCAGCATCTATATTTGATGTCTTCCCTACATATAAAAATATAGGTATCATTAAAAGATGCCGACATCTTCCTTTATCTAATTGTTAGTCCAACAAGTACGCTATTTTATTTGGTTTAATAATTTAATATAAGAAACTACCACTGAAACCTTAATTCAGAGTGAAGGTTTCAATTATCTTTCATAAGAAAGTGATGATTTAGCAACATTATTTTCTGTCCTTTTTCGTAATATGTACATGTACAACCAGTAAAAACCAGAAGATTGCAGTGGATTTATTGAAGGCGCCTGCGCTGTGACTGTGTTGAAGACTCTAGCGAGCAACGTAGTTGATCTTCAAAGGTCACCATGTTTATATAAGTTAAAAAACCAGATCCAAATCCTTCTGGAAAGCACTATTAACAAGCTAGTCATATCTAAAAGTACATGAGCAGTTTGAGATAGTTTGTTCACAAAGTGTTGCTTGTTTGGATAATAAGTGTGTTTAGTTCCACTATAAGATTTGACATCTGTCACTCCTGTCCCTACTTTACTGGCAAATAAGAAATAAGGTAGAACAGAAAGAGAATTAATTAAATTAATTTATTAAGCCATAATTGAATGCATGATCCTAGCTGACAAGATATCCGCTGAAATAATAAGGGATGCAGACCTCAAAAGTAGAATCTACGGCTTATTGGAATGAATGGAAAACTGAGAAACTAACTGAAGCAGTGGAAACTAGGCACATTTACAACAATTTTTAAAGATGACCATAAAATTAAATGTAATAACTACAGAGCAATTAATAACACTATCGGCAATAAACAGTTCATTAAACGAGCACATGAAAGTATATTTCGCCAGTGTACATAGAATAAAATCTACAGAAATTGGCATATCACTTTCAATTATAAATGCGATAAACTTTACAGCAAAACAGAAAGCTTTGACATAACATCTGGCGTAAGTCAACAAGAAACACAACATAAAAAGATCCATAAAAGTAAATACAATATTTCTAAAAAGCTAAACACATTGAGTTTTGAAGACAAAAATGCCAAATAACCAACAATAAGCATAGGATATTATGCCATAGCAGATTTAACAAAATTTATTAACGTAGGATCAGGAATAAGCTTTCTCTTTATAAAGGGTTTTCCAATAAGGACGGGTCGATGTTGGCAGGTTGTGGCGACCATGTTGTTTTGGCGGCGTCTGTCAAATCTGTTGTTTATTATTCAGTCACTGATGCCAAATCACCATGGGAAGTTACACGATTGAGCAGCACGTCCAAATGATAAAATTTTATTATGAAAATGAGTGTTCGTTAGTGCAAACTTTGCGCGAGTTGCACCCATTTTACGGCAGACGCGGTGGCCCTTCAAAGTCGACCTCCACGTTTGGTGGCCAAATTTGAGACGACCGGTTTGGTAAACGATCAGCCAACACCGTAAGTCAAAGGAACGCCAGATCGACCCAGAACATCGACGCTGTCCGTGAAAGTGTGCAGGAGAACTCGAGGCAGTCAATTCCTCGCCGTGCACAAGAACTCGGCCTTTCGCCGACTTCAACTTGGAGAATTTTGCGTCGGGACTTGGGCTTGCACCCGTACAGAACCCAACTGACCCAGGAACTAAAACTTAATGACCATAGACAACGCCGTTTGTTCGCTGACTGAGCTTCGGAGCGTTTGGAAGAGAACCCCAATTTGGCCGAAAAATCATCTTTAACGGCGAGGCGCATTTTTGGATGAATGGCTATGTTAACAAGCAAAATTTCCGTATGTGGGGCGACGCCAACCCACACGAGGTCCACCAGGTGGCAATGCACCCACAAAAAGTTACTGTTTGGTGCGGATTTTGGGCCGGCGGCGTCATTGGTCCGTACTTTTTCGAAAACGACGTTGATGAGGCCATCACTATCAACGGCAAGCGCTACAGATCGATGATAACCAATTTATTTTGGCCCGAATTGAACGATATGGGCGTGGATGACATGTGGCTCCAGCAGGACGGCGCTACGTGCCACACAGCGAACGCCACGATGGACATTCTGCATGAACGATTTGAGGGTATGGTTATCTCTCGCAGAGGTAACGTGCGTTGGCCATTAAGATCTTGCGATTTGACACCGCTAGACTTTTTCTTGTGGGGTTTTTTGAAGTCGTAGGTCTATGCCAATAAGCCGCAATCGATCGATGCCCTCAAAGTCAACATATCCCAGACCATCGCTCAAATTCAGCTGGATCTATGCGGCAGAGTCAATGAAAATTGGACCTCTCGGATCCGTGCTACCGTGAGAAGCCGCGGCTGACATTTAAACGATGTCATATTCCATACATAATGGCATACATGGGCCTTTCAAATAAAAAACGAATTTCGTTAATACCTCACACACAGCTTGTTTTATTCCATTTCAACATCGACCCGCCCTTATTGGAAAACCCTTTATATGTTGAGCGTACGTTACTAACCACAACAAAGTGTGGTTTTCATAGGCCATATTCGGCTGCGACCCGGGCAGTTGGCTAGGCCTAACCCATCTGATTTAAAAAACTGTAACAAATTCATATAAAAATAAATGAAAGACGAACACAAATGGAGATAAAGTGTATCACAAATATTTAAATTTAATGACAACAAAAATCCTAAGCTGAAATACTAAAATCAAGATCTACAAAACCATAACCTACGCTGCCTAGTGCTTACAATACCGGGATCCCGGACGAATTTTGTCCAGTATTGAAAACCGGTATTGGTGTAAAAAATACCGGCATTTCGGTATTAACATATTCCTAAAAATTACAAACTTTTGACGACTGATACATCTTTAAAATTTATGGTGGAGGCTCTTTCCAACAAAAATATCCAATAGCTTTAGAATTACTAGATACTTTAAAATTTCGCATTTTACAGCGACGAACAGATTTGTTTCAGATACTTCAGTACCTACCATTTTATGGACAATTTTAATTAATGTGTTAGTTGGTTATTAGGTTACACATAAAAACGTGTTTTTGTTATATTTATAGATTTTATTATTTGTTATATTATTCACCTACGTTATTTATATATATAAAGAAAACTTATAAAGAAAAAATGTAAGTTAATGGAATTCACTTTGTAGCAGACGTTAATTTTAAAAATAAATTTTTATTTTTTTTTCAATAACATTTTTATTATGTCATAATAACTAAGTAAAGATCTACTAAGGAAATTTTTAAATAGTAATACCGGTGTTAATACCGGTATTAAACACTTCGAATACCGAATACCGGTATTAAGATTTTGGCCCGGTATTGTAGGCACTACGCTGCCGAAATATAAATATCAATAAGAGAAGAGGAAGAATTATTAGTGTGTTTGGAAAGGAGGATCAAAGAAAACATATGGAGGTACAACGGAAGAAGATATGTATAGAAGAAAATGAACTATGAAGTAGAGACAATACTAAGAAATTGAAATATGGCGAGTTTCATAAAAGCTTAATCACTAAAGACTAAAACAAAGATCTATAAAACCATCCCATATACAATAAGGGATGAAGAAAAATTACTAATGCGTTTTCAAAGGAGTATGACAAGAAAAAAGTATGAAATAGAGAAATGCTGAAAGAAATAGATTAACGCTAAACGATTACAGCAGTACGAAAATATAAGTATAATGGATGAAGAAGGACAGTGAGAGAAATGACAGGAAAAGGCCAAGAGGTAGACCGAATAAACGATGAACCGAAGAAATAGAAGCAGATGTGGATAATATGAAAGTGAAGAAGTGGAAGGTGAAGCGTACTGACGGGAAAAAGGAAAGGGAAAAATCCAGTTCAGTAAGC
Source organism: Agriotes lineatus (assembly GCA_940337035.1). Taxonomy (NCBI): domain Eukaryota; kingdom Metazoa; phylum Arthropoda; class Insecta; order Coleoptera; family Elateridae; genus Agriotes; species Agriotes lineatus. Next base: position 98,379,503 of record OW679201.1, read on the forward strand.
AATAACCCACCAGGATTACAAAGTTGTTAACAGAAAAAAAATCCAATTTAATCAGTCCTATGTTGCGTGATTTGATACATACGTGGGCGTGATAAATTTGTGCATTTTTTGATATTTTGAAGAAGAAATGACAGGCGAATTTGAATGTTAACATCAATTCCTCAACAGAGGTTTGTATTTAGTATCATCGAGAATGGGATGTAGAAATAAATGCTAGTATTTAGCTACCATAATTATAAGAAATAGAACAATAGATAATGAAATACAAAACGCTATTCTATTATCAATTCAATAGCCAATAGCTCACTAATTGGTGAAAAGGAACTGAAAATTAGTATTAAACTACGAATCTGGTAAAACCATATATGTACGATGCGAAATAGGCACCAGTCAGAAATTACAGCGGGTGAATTAAAATATTTAAGAAAGATCAGAGGAAAAACTAGATGATAATTTAAATCAGCTACCTTTAGTGAACGAAATAGAAATGTGAGAGTTAAGTTGGTATAGACATCTCATCAGAAGACAAGAAGAGAGTATTCGTAAAAAAACTATGGACATGGGAATAATTGGAAAATGGGAGATAACTCTAAACAAATAGTACCTAGAGAGGAACCAACATATACGAAGAAAGCAACAACTCTAAAAGATCGATAGGTATCCAATTACACCCCAACGCTGTAATGGCGAAATGGGGATATGATAAAAAAGAAAACGAGAATGGGATACTTTACACACTCCATTTGCCCCTTTTCTATAGAGAGGTTGGTTGTGATTGGGTATTGTTACGTTACCTTTCAAATTTACATAATTTCATGGTATTTGCAAGAGTGAATATTAAGGGTTTATGTTACTATCGTTCGACTTTAGGAAACGGTGCCATATCATAATTTGAAATATAATTTTGTAATTAAATAAGTTCTCTAGTTTCCTGTCTTTTTCTTCTTAGCTCATTTCGGTCCATAGTTGGAAGAAGGCCACATTCCTTTCGGAATTCTGCTCGGGTTTCTGACTGGTATGCCTCTGGTTTAGTGGTGAGTCGGTTTGTTATTATTTCTGTCATTTGTTTGTATAACACTGATAGCAAACTTATTGGGCTGTAGCTTTTCAGAAGTGTGTCGCCTCCTTTTTTATTCAGGAGGATGATAGTTGAGTTATTCCACTCTACCGGTATTATTGCTTGATCTATACATTTATTTGGCAGATGAATTATTTTTTATTTTAGTTCCTGGGCACCCCATTTTATTAATTCTATTACAATTTCATGTTTACCGGGTGCTTTATCTTTTTTCATTTGTTTCAGTGTATTTTCTAGTTCTTGTTCTTCTATTTCGAGTAGCTCTTCAGAACCTACATTTTAGATTTTGGGAATATCTGTTTGGTTTTTCTGACTAACTATTATCGATCTTTGTGATTCTAGATGTATATTGTTTTTCTTAGACTTCTTCCACTATTTTGAGTATCTCATTTCTATCTCGTATTAGGTTGTCGTTGCTATTACGTGATGCACAAATTTGCGTTTTCCCTAGTTTTGGACGTAGTGCCTTTATTGTCCTGTTTTGTTCCATTACTCTATGTATTTCCTCCTCTTGTTTCTTAAATCTATTTTTGTTATTTTTTTTGTAATGGTCTTACATACATTTCTATGCTGTGTTGTAGTTTTTTATTTTTCGTTGTTAATTTTTTACTTTCTTTTGAAAGTTGTTTTATCTCACAGCTCAACGTTGTATTTTCAACGCTTCTTTTCGCTCTTAGAATTTTAATTCATGGGAGACAGCTTCTATGATTTCCATATTTATTGTGTCTAGCTAATTAGTTTTTCTAGATCTTGTGGTTTGTCTTTTACTTCCTGCTCGTAACCTTCTCTTTTGTCTTCGATGTGCAGTATTGTATTTTGTCTTCGTTTTTCTTCTTAAATATTTTTAAACGGTCCATTTTGGTGTTGATTACTACGTTCGCTCGTAAAAACGATTTAAGGTAGATACATCATGAATAATATTTTTGTGGTCACTTTAAGTGAAGCTAATTTCGTTCAGGATTTGGTGCTCCATGATTCCCTAAATACTCTTCATTATCATTTTTAGTTTTATTTATGTCAGGCTTTACAATAAAATCTCCCCTGCTTATAGTATATTGTAAATTTCATTTAACTGGTTCGTTTAATGCGATTCTAATCTGGTCATATCTTATATTTCTTCTTCATCGTGCGATGTTGTAGGGGCATATACATACTTGAATAATTTTTATTACGCTTGAATTATTTAGCTGGAATGTTAGGTATGCTACCCGATCTCCTATGGCTGCTAAATTTGTACAGTGGTATCATGTATTTTTCGTAGAATAAAACCTATTTCATTAAGACTTTCATCCGGATTTGAGTATCATCCATGTGCCCCCTTTTCGTTTTGTTTCACTAAGACCTATTATATCCCAGTTTTTCAGTTTCTATCCATAATTTCGTAATTTGTGATGATGGTTGCCCTTTTGACTCCGAAGATTCTTACCACATTTTCTACCTTTCCATCGACTTTCCGGCTGCCTGAGACTGAGGACCAGTAATTATTTGTGGTAATATTATGAAGGAAACTACAGTTATATGTTGCAATAATGAATGCTATTTTCTTGCCCGGAATCCTTGCGTAGCTTATTATAGTCAATGTGGGACTCAAGTGATACCCCACCTAATGTGTTTCGAACCTGGAACATTAAAAGGGTTTTGGTCATAATCCTCAACGCTGGCCTAGCGGTTGGGACATGGGTTTAGGATATGGAAAGGTAGTTCTTCTGGGTATGACTGAGGCTAGAGGACATGATATCTTCCGGTAGTAGGAGGTGGAAGAGACCAAGAGCTCGCGTGTCAAGGTTGCTAATCTCTGAAGTAGGTTTGTCCTCGACCGGGGTCGTAGAGGGTACCTATCGCTACTACTGCAACATGCCTATACTAATAAAAATAAATACAAAAATATATGTCAGCTTGAGTTTGTTCCATTAAGGGACGGCTGTTACAATGCAAGTATACTTAGAATAAGCTATTCTAGGTATAATTGTCATAGTTCCTGGTTTACAACAATCGGTTTTAGGGTATTTATTCCCCGGATAACTCTATCCTTGGTGTAACAAAGGAAACCAAGATAATTACACCTCGGATAGCTTATTCTAGGTATATAATTGCAGTGTACAACTGGCCATGGGTAAACGATAAATTGGCTTCAATTATAATGAATAAAGTGTCATGTCTTCACAACCAACCCCCGCTCGGAAAAGGGCTGAACGGATTATACTATTTTAGCCAGGCATGCACATACAATTGCCTCCAAATATCGAAATAAAAGTATATACCAAGAAGAAGGTACCCGAGATATAATTGTCATAGTTTCCTTTGTTACAGCAATTTTTTCTAGGGTATTTATACCGCGGATAACTTTATCCTTGGTTTGTAGAACCGGTCTTTAAGTGACTTTTTTAGTTAAGATAAAATTTTCCATGAAAAAGAATCAGTTTAGAATTCCGAGAATATTTTCTAGTACATGTGTTGTCTTTGTTGTGACGTATCATAGCAATAGTTTAATATACATTTTTATATTTTAATACTATCCAATTGCGTTTGTATATTTTATTTTTATCAATTTGGGGTATCCTTAGGGTATATTTATAATAATTATAATCATGCAGGTTAACACAACATTTGTCAAGAATTTACGAGATTTAAAAAAAATTACCGCAAACAAATATTGAACAGTCTCTCATACATTATATCTTAAGATGGTTGCGGCTTTGTTAGTTTGATATCTTATTTCATCTTCTTTGCATGCAAGATAGTGGTAATTCATGACTTGTTGTATGATTAACTGATAGTTAGACAAGGATGTCCAAAGCTATATTGATTAATACATAAAACCAATCGCAAGCTATGAGTATTTTAATTGCGACCAATAGCAATCGTTTTACACTGGATAAACAAGTTGTTGTTTATTCAGCTCATGTTTGACATCAATAAATTGATTTCACAGTGACAGCGGTGAAGATGATTGGTTTTATCCATTAATTCTCCGATTACCATCCGAACTGAATAGTTCTTATGGTATTACAGATTTTTTCGATTGATTTTCATCATGTATCAGTGGTGTTCCATTGTTTGCCAAATGTTATTCCTATCTGTCAATATTGACAAGAGGGGAAAGCATATGAGATAAAGTGAAACAACTGTTACATGGTGAACAGCATTGGGAAAGCCCTGTATTTATGAGTAATTATGGAACAATCAACTGTTAGTGTGTATGTATCGAAACTACACAGCAATACTTGATCGTTATGTTTGATAGGTGGTGAAGCTGTATACCTTGGAAAGTTGAAATTCAATCTATAACCGTTTCTCACATCCTAACTCCATTTTTTTTTGGTCTTGGCAATCATACAATTGTAGACAACCTGCCTACATGGCATTCGGAGCATTCCTTTTTTTCTTCTAATATACTGTTTTCATAATTGTCTTGGTAAGGTACCTTTCGTTCGTTTAGCACGTTGACAGCCAAGTTAACCTTTAACATATTAAATGCAAAAGATACGTGTCTCACAGCGCATGACGTGTTAAATGACTACACCGTTTCAGATTTTCCATTAATTAATAGATAACCAAAATGGTATCCATCAAACATTTTAGCCCAGTCCACTTTTAATTTAAAGAAATATTTGCCAGTGACGAATAAAATATAATTTTACAAAGTTTTTTGAAAAGTGGTTCTGTATTTTGAACTGGTCTTTATATTTGTCTTCAGAAATATTACACAGTCATCCAGTGTTCTATTTGGAACGGAAAATAGAGTGTGGAAGTTCTAACATTTTACTCTTGAATTTGATTCACGTCTTCCTACAAATTTTCCTTGAAATCTAGAATATTTAATAATTTTCGCGCGTATGACGTGTTCAAAAACACAGCTTTGATGTAGTCTTTCTAAAACTGGACTTTCTTTCTTGGAAAATTTCGATCTACCCTAACCGCATCCGCTGGGTTCCATTATACGCCATAATTCTCAGCTTCCATTTATGTAGATCCAACAAATTTTATGAAAACTTAAAAACTATGACATCTAATTGCAATTGAACTTGTAGTTTGTAGAGTACCTCACTTAGGCCAAAACCATTTTTGAGACTAAGTTGGAACCCTCTCACTGTTTCTTTACCTTTGTGGTAGGCTCTTCCTTCATGAATAAGCTTTAGGAACAACTTTTATATGTAGCTATTTGACTTACTGTTGAATATTCGGTATCTGAGATGACAATATTACACGACCAACAAGGGATTGCCATTTATATAAACTTAAGCGTATTTACCTATATTCCATCCGAAACACAACTCTTCGACTGTGATAGGTGAATAGAAATTTTCTATGTTGCGTTGGAACCTTTGCGTACGTAGTCCGTACTATGTAGGCAATTTCTTCTTTAATATGCCCTATTTCATTTATCATAGTACCATCTTTATCACTGTACCATAAGCTAAATTATTTTATTGGTCAAATATTTTTTTTGTATCCTTCTGTGCTTCAGAATTTTTTACTGATCTCAGCAGCTAACATTTTAATTTGATTCTATTTACCCTGTATACACGGATTGTAAAATATTGTTATTCTTCTTCTTCTTCTTCTTGTTATTCAACCCCTGCTCATCTATTGTTGGATATGGTCTCCCCTCTAGCTTTCATGCTTCTCTGTTTGTTGACACCGTTTTCGGATATACTCTTGATGTCTTCATTGCTTTTGGTTTGTCTGGGTCCCCGTTCCAGAATTCTCTCGTCAATCTGTGGTCGATGTTTTCATAGTACGTCCTAACCAGCTCCATTCTCTCCTTGTCTCTAATTGTTATGTTTAATACTCAGTATTACTCCGATCAAATTGCTCTTTGGGTTTTTTGAAGCCGATCAGTATTTTTGAACATGAACGTTATAGTGAGTTAAATCAGATGACATGTTACTCACTGCAAATTTTTCCTTCAGAGTTTCGATTTAAACCGCCAGTTATTGTTACTTACCGATTTGTTGTTTGACGACATGCTGCTTTTAATAACTGAATTTTGCCATAATCGCGGTTTCTATTTATATATTTTCATCTTTATCGTCGCGTCGTTAATAATATCTACTTTTTAAATTTTGTAGTCCCCTTTTCAATATTGCACTCATATTGAGCTACAATATGTGACATTAACATATTTATTTTGCGAAGTTCACACGATGAAAGTATATTTCGATTTACCTAAAAATTATGGTAAGATTAGCTTTCCAACAAAGAAGTACTCAAATGACACCCTTAGCAATTAAAACAATATTTTAAAGTAGCATTCTCGCAATTAATCACTTTCTCATTTAAACGAAGGCTACTTCTCCAGCTCGCCTTTATGTTACCATTACTGTAGCAGTTCGCGTTGTTTGCCCCGTCACCGTTGTTTTTATAGCTATAATTGACTCACTATTATTGACAACTCTATTTCTGTGGACAGTATTAATGAGTAGCTATTCTTGCAGACGGTGGCTGGAGCGGCCACTCTCGCATTCGGATGCGCATAAACCTGTGGTAAATTGGATGTGTCATTTTGTTAGCCTCGAAAGATGTTGCAAGAACATGCAGGTTAATTTTTAAAAAAAACAGTAGATCTGCTGGATGATCCCGGATTACTTTAAAAATATGTTTAATTCAACCCGAATATTCTTATTGTAAAGTAAGAGATGTAAAAGTAGTTTGAAGTGAATTGCAACTGATAACAAGCAAGTAATAATGCAAACTAAATTTGTATTTACAGACAGCTTCCGGAGGCTTTTATTTTTATTGCGTTCAAAATATATTTTGCAACGAACACTTTTAAAGCATCTAAAATTATGAGAGCAATTAATAACATATCAAACATTTTAAATATTGTTTTACAAAATTATTCTATAAATGTGCTAGTTTAATTTTTGCAAAATCTATGGATATTATTCACTTTGAGTTAATAATCTGTAAAAACGGTAGTAAAAATAGTGCTAGCTTTGATTGAAACATAAAATGTAATCAGACCAGACTTAGAAATAATAATTAGCAATGTAAGATGAATGAAAACAAAAGAAAAGGCGGAAGCGAAGCCAAGCTGTGAGGTGTGCTATTTTGGCTTCCCTACAAATAATCCATTTAACCCTGCAGTGGGCGCGCCCAGTTTCATCACACGACTGGTCGTGCCAAGTCTCTTAGACCCAAAAACTAAGAACCATTTATATGACAATAAATTTTAATATGAGCTGTTTATTTACAATTACCAAGATTTTCAGTTATATTTCATTTGCTGCTAACATTAAAAAAATATTCTATTTATTGTTTTCTATTTTTTAAAGATTTTTGTCAATCATGCTAATTTCATAATAGTAAACACAGCCTCTGATGAATTTCAAGATTTTAATTTTCTATATACATTTATGGACAGAACAATGTTTTTAATACTAAGAGGTGGAACAAAACAATTTGGTTCAAGGATGCACAAGCAGTGCACAAAAACCCTGCATGCGAAAAACAATTTCTTTTAACGAATTTTTTTTCTTTTGCTACTTTTTTTAGAAAAAGCAACGTTTTTTAATTGTGGGGTTATTAGGGTCATCTGCTGGATGGTCTGTATGGGTTTCAGCTACGTCTTGTCTACTTAGGTGGATTTCCGGTGGATAACTTTTGAGTAGTGATCGCCAATGTAATTGGTCATTTGTTAGAATCAAAGCTAATTTTTGTATATATTGACGTCTTGGTATACTAACGTCGATGTATATTGCAACATAAATTATTTGTGAGGTCATTGCAGCTACATTCGATATAAAAATAATCAAGAAACCAAAAAATTCGCAAACGTAAACGGTCGCGCCAAGTATCACAGACTTTTTTCAAATAACTCACGAACACTAACAACTGTGCTTATGCCGATTATCGGGAAGCAAGTAAGTTTAAAAATTTGAAGCTAACTAGACGCACAACCCTATTACACCACCTTTAACAAATTCCCACTCAATAATGTATGCATCGGGTCTGTGAGACTTGGCGCGACCACTGCAGGATTAATAGCGAATAAAAATTCATTTTTCCCAATCTAGTGTTTTATAATTAGTGTCTTTTGGGTAGGCTATAAAAGGGTTGCTTTGATTCGCTGCATCTCTACAGGAGTTTTAAAAAGTGTTGAATAGTATGTCGAGTGGTAGCTGGTGTTCCTGTGGCAGTTTTTGGAGTTGTTGCTAGGTTAGCATAGCCCTGGATGCGGGAAGCTACATTCGTGCTAAACAGTGCGGAGCCCCAAGACTGGGGAAAAGACGGAGTTGTAAGCAGTTTTGGAGTGGTCCAAGCTGCAGGCGGCGTTCGAAGAGGTATCTGGCTTGTTACAACAGGCTAACGGAGAGAAAAAGGAACCTCTGTCCGTCGTGGGATTTGCTGTGGGGACGCCTGGTGTCCTATTTTGCACCAGGGAAGCCAAATAAGGTCAGAAAGTTATTCTAAAAATATAATTCAGTGAAATTTTTCCGCAAGAGGTGCATCGTGAGTTTTTTGTTGCGGCGTCTATTTACTTACGTTTGTTAAATCACTTAGGCGAAGCACTCTTACGTAATCACTGATGTAATTATTAATACCAAGAAAACTTGTTTTGATAAATTGTGAGGTTGTTCCCATCAGTTGAAATATTTAATTTTGTAACGTTCCCATTGGATAAACAAGCGGTGGCTAAGTGATTACTTTTAAAAATATAAAAATAATCTTAATAGCAAATGTATTGCCTATAACTATATATTTAATCATATTTGCTAGGATGATAGAGTCATTTACTTAAATCAAAATCTAATAATAATTATATCAAATCAGACACATACCATAACAATATACATACATTAAAATTTTAGAGAAGATGTTAAATCTTACTAACACTTTTAAGCAACATTTTCGAAAATATTTCGAGAAATTAGCACTACTTTTTGCTGAAAAGCTTAAAATTAAGTTAGCTGTTTTAACTCACATTTCAAAGGAGCTTAAGAGCATGTAATCTTCGAAAGATCTGCCTGTATCCATACCAAAAGAAACATTTCATGAGTGGCTCAAATAATCTCATCAGAAAAAGGTATAGTATGATCATAAATTGCTGTCATCTAGTATGGCTATGGAATAGTTCCTAATTTATGAATGCACCTATAAGTCACTTAAAAATCAAATGTCAAGTGTGACATTTAAGAATGAACGTAGTTGCATTCATAAATTAGGAAATATCCATCGTTGTACTAGATTAAAATAATCTTTGATCATACTTTAGATCCTTTAGTATTGCATAATATACAGCACTTCGGAGAAAAAGTATACCCATTTGTTGCCTAAAAGCTTCCGAATTATTAATGCAATTTTTTCCGAATAAAAAAAACTATTTTTCAAGAAACTATTAAAAACTGATGAACGAAAGTATTACAATTATAGAAATGAAATATCAGCTGTTTGAAAGCAGAGTAGGTAAGTTTCAAATTTTTTGAAAATCTAATTTTATTAAATAAACATATTCTGACCCATTAGGAAGTTCTGGCTTCTTTTTGCGTATTGGAACGCGAAGAGTTAAGTTCTACCTTCTGCATTACTCCAATTGGCAATGTAAGTCAGCATTTTAGTCACGATGAACAATTCAAAAGCATTGAATATCCTGTGATTAGCAAACTTCCTAGACCTGCCAACTAGTATGATGATATTGCGTAGATGCTTTAGATCAAATAGGCGTCTTATACATGTTTGCCAAGTCGTCACTACTAATTTTGATTAAAAGGGATTAGTTTGAAACTGCTGCTTATACTTACAAATAGCGTTCTTGTTCTACAGCCGGTAGAGTTTCAATAAAGTCTTCTTCATATTATCGTATGATATTTCGTTCTGAGTTATAAATTTCTTTAAACCATATTTTCCACAAATATTGCGGCAGAAGCATATACAACCATAGGTATGAGAATATTCAGAACAATACATGGAAAAACACTTAAGAGTAGGGCGTGAAGATCTCAGGCACCAAAACAACACCAATACGTAACAAAATTGATAAGACTTAGAAGGAAATACTGGAACCAACGTGTGAATAAAATGCACGATAACCGCTTGGTAAAAAGGGAAAAAATCAATAACTCTCATGGGAAAATTTGGACAAGGAAAATACTCGAAGAGATGGAATGAGAAGGGACATAAGGTAAATAGCTATTTAAATATACATAAAGTTTATACACGAAAGAAGAACAAGATCTAAAGAAATTATTTCAACGATGCTGAAACTAAAAAAGCTAAATAAAAACGAATGTCTGTCTTTTCGATCTCTAGATTGTTAAGCATGAAATCAAAAAGCTTCCAGTCGGTTATCCTGCTCTGACTTGTTTAGGAGATGCCAAATGTATTCATTTTCACTACAAAATAATGACAGGACACGTTTGTAACTGGGTATTCTAGAAAAGTATCGATGTATGCACATTAAACGTCAGTATCGCTGGAAATCATATTAATAGCTTGCGCATAGTCAATGCCAAACTACAATAAAATTGATCAGTCTTGTTACAACTCATATCGTGTGTCAGAAAAGCGAATATTCTGTATATGCTATACAATTAAAGGGTGTTGTTGATATGATTTGTATAGAGTATCTTCAAGAAATGTTATAAATCCATTTCAACTTTGGCAGAACACTGGATATGTACTCTACTAAATGCGAATTAAACATTGACTTTCATTTATTCCTATTTGGAAACCGAAATTGACGAAACCATATACATACTCGGATAAACTCGATATCCTGAGTACAAATCTCTTCTTTCTCCAAACGTTTCGTCGTGGTACAGGCTTAGTGGTCATCAATGATTGTTTATTGAGATGGTAATTTAACTTATTGTACTCCACCATCCTTCTCTGCCATTGGTAGATCTAACGACTTGTCTAATGTTGGCATCCAGAAGGGTTTCGATAGTGGCCAGTCAGCAAATGGGAGATCTACCATCTGGTAAGCTTTTATCGTGGGTAGATCGCTAACCTCGTTCACGCACTTTTGCCCTTTCTCATCCGGGCGTGGGATTTTTGTTTTGTTAGCGATGATATGGAGATCATGCTCGAAGTTAATCGTTGCAATTTTTACATAATAGTTAAAATTGCTTTCTCACTACTAGTAATAAGTAAGGTTTCATTAGCAAAGCAAAACACTTGAGTTTACTCTACCAATAGTAATTCCATCATCGTATTCCTCTAGTACAGGTATCATAGTGTGTTCATCATATAAGTTTAAAAGATAATGGACAGAATACATCCTCACCTGACTCCTTGTCTAATTTTTTATGTTATGATTATCATACAAATTCTTAATAACCAACACACCACCACAATACGTTGAGACACATCCATGTTGATTTACTTATTTTTTTATTTATTTATATACCTACGGCTACAAAACAGGCTGAAGGGCCCTACTACATTGTAGCTTGAAATAATTAAAATTAAAAAAAACTAATGAAAATGGCATACAGTTATAATTTTTATAATTATAACTACAATTAGATGAAAAAACGGGGAGCCACACCTGAGAATCAAATATCTAACCCAGAACAGCATAATGTGAAGTTAGCTAAACTACCTGTGCAAAATGTATCAACAGTGTTAGTCTTCGTGGTATATAGTCGAAGTATCTGATTTATAGGTGAATTATAATAATGAGATGTACGAGCAAAATTTTGATGAAACAGTGCATGTGTTCTAATGTAAACCGGTGGAATAAATAGGATAACTGTTATGCTCTTTATAGTACAAATACCCCACAATTTTTTTCTGAATTCGTTGTATTAGATCACTGTGATATTTGTGTGATGATGGAATCCATATCAATGATACGTATTCTAATTTGGACCTCACTATGGATTGGTATAATAAAATTAACGTTGAGTTATTTATAAATTTGAAGACAAATCTTATAATCAACCCTAGAGAGCAATAGGATGTTTTAACCATTTCTAAAATATGATCATTGAACTTTAATTGTTTATCAAACCGAATTTTCAAGTTAGTCACATGTTCCTGTCTTTCTAAAGTTTTTCCGTTCTTTCTTTCGTTCTTTTTATACAAAGACAACTATACTTTCTGTGGATAAAAAAACAGTTTGTTTCTTTCGTTCCAGTGCAGTACATTGTTAATGTACGTTATAGTTCGTGGCAACCATTGATATCATTGACTGTCTTGTACGAGTATATATTGAGGTCATTCGTATATAGTAGATATCTAGCTCCAGTGATTACGTTTCCAATATCGTTAATAAAAATTGGCCTAAGCCCAAGCTTGGAGCCTTGTGGTACCCCTGACAATGCAATAATTTTCTCTGATGAGGCTTTCTTATAATATACATATTTTCTGAAAAACCGTAAAAATTTAGTTGTTTGAGTGATCTAAATGACATACTCTAATAGAGGCTTTTTGACAGTCTGTTTATATACAGTCCACTTGTTTATTTTTAAACAACACTTCTGATATTTCTTCAACATAATTTAGAAGATTCGATATAATATTAATCATTGTAGGTCTAACTAGCTCTTCGAGTTTGTTATTTAATTTCCGCTTGTATATTTACATAACTACTTATTTGGGTCCCAAGTAATTAATAATGTAGTAAGTAATTGGGAATCTTTCTTCTGGGCAGCAATTCAAAAGAAAACTCTTTTTATCCAAGCCAATATTTCGGAAAGCTTGATTTCTTTCTCAAGGAAAACTACAATAAAGTTTATAGTTGTAGAGAATTACAGCAAAACCAATGTGCTTTACGTATGAACGAGTGAGGCTATTACTTCATAACTGGCGACACAGAACATAGACAGGCATATCTTGATGACTATGACACATCAGGTTCGCAGAGAAAGCTACGTTTGAAATAGCGGACAAAATGCGGGCAAATGCAGGGAGGGGCAAACTCACAACATCATGAGACAGGAAAGGATAACCACTATAAAAAATGGAAAATTGATTCAACACTACAACGATATATGGTTTAATCCTAAGACCAAAGAAGTGAAACGAAGGAAGAGACTAATAGTACTGTCGATGATATCACATTTGAAGGATTAGAAAACATTCTTAAACAACTTAAAAATTGAAAAGCATCTGGACGCGATGAAATAAACTTGGGGATTCTAATGAAATTAAGAGTACTTCATTTCTTCAACTTATGTTTGGATAAATATATATATCAAGGGCAAGAGCAAGAATCGTCTCTGTTTTCAAAAAAGGGATATGAGTAATGTTAATAACTGCATAGTCTGAGTTTTCACTATTCAACAACTGATAGAAGAACAAAGAGAACGAGATTTAGAAACAAGTCTCACCTTTATAGCGTTCCATAGCGATATGAGATGCAAACTACGGGACATACTCAAAAAGAAAGTCTTCCTAAATCATCTCGTTAAAGCAATAAGAAGTTTATTCAGACGCAGCACTATATTAATTTATGATGACGAGGAAGCTATTCCCATTTACCCAAATCAATGAGTTAGGCAAGGTTGTTATCTACATTATTTAACCTTTACATAGACGATCAGAATCTGGACATCAAAAACTCGTGAAGGTATCAGAATACCCCACAACAAAACGCTGAAAACTTTCCTTTTTAGGGATGATCAAGCAATGCATTTTTCCGTAACCTTGAAAAAGACAATAACTGCGAATATGTCTTTGAGGCTAGAGTTACTTAGCGTATTATTTGAATTGTCCGCCCTGTTAGCCTGATTTCGTCTCATAGTTTCTTCCCTGGTCGCTGGCGGATCTCCGCCCGTTTGGTCACAATATCTGTCAGCACGAAGATGCCTGTCCTTATCAGGTCTATGCAATCTCTGGGGTAAGTGCACGTGGTCATTTTAGCTTGCTTTTTGAATCTTGCCGGATTGGTTTACCTTTCGGGGAATTTTTAGCTGTTCTGATTCCATACCCAGCTATTCTGGTCCCGTATCCAGTTGTTCCTGGTCCCATATTAGTGCGCGTGCTGTTAAAATTGTGTATAGCTGCTCCCGTATGCTATGACAGATTTTGCTGCCCGATGTCTTCTTTTGATGCTTGGATTGTTAACCTTAGACCATGGATTTTCCGCCGTCAAATGACAGCTATTTGGTCGTGCGCGTAACTATGACAGTATTTTGTAATCTTGTGAGTTGCGCTACCGTTTCTCGTTAAAATTCTTCAAATTCTTCAAATTTTCTCGGGCTTATTTTTCTTCTTATGTCGAGACTTATTGCTGTGACGAATGCCAGCGCGTTCGATTGTCATCCTGCAGACTTCCTCGAACGTCACCTTTCGCCTGTCTCGCTTTCTACCTATACATTTATCTCTATGATGTGTTTACAATTCTGCTGACCGCTTTAAGCTGGGGATTCTGTGATAGTACGAGTAGTTGTAATAGTTTGACTTTCGGGTGCACCCCGCTTAACTGTATTATATTGATATGATGTTCATTATTATATCTTTTATTATGAATATGTGTGTGTTAGTTCCTGCAAACTGATTTGTGAACTGGCTATTATATATATTGTATTTCAGATTATTGTGATTTTGGTTAAATTTGAGTTCTCGTTTCTATATGAGCACATTTGTTGTATAAAGAGTCATTAACGCCTCTTTTGTAAGGATGCATGGATTTAAGCTTTTGCAACGAACCCATGCCGTCTTCACTATTAGCTACTCGGCCTTCAAATGTACCCATGTAGTCATGATGGTTTGATTTTGGCATACATTTGGTATCAAACAGGTGCCCTTTCATTTCATCAATCATTTGGGAAACACCATGAAGAAGGGGATCTATGCAATTAAAACCAGTTTCTGTTATAGCTTGTATGAGCCACAATTTCTAGCAAAATCTGACACAAGAAAATTAAGTTCAGCAAATATCAGACACTAGTTAATTAAATTACACAAAAATTAATTTTACTCTTCTACAAACCATACCTAAAATTAAAACGAAGGAATATAAAAGCAACTTAATAAACTTTTAAATTGACAACTACTAGTTAAGGAGGGTAGTTTAGCTTCAATAGAATGTTAGTGAACATCGTTAACGACTAACGATATATAATGACTGAAGCAATTTCGACAAGTGGGGCGGCGAGCCCCATCAATTTGCAGTACATATGCGGGCAACAAACGAAAAGCGGCCGCGAGTTTCCCGAGCGACCGTGGCGGAAAAGCGCCCGAGGTGCAGTCTGGAAAACTTGCGCTGCAGCGGTGCAGCGTTCCCATATCGACACCAGACGCAGTCTTCAGACCCTGTAAAAATCGATCTGCTCCCGTTCCGGCAACGCTGCGCGAGGTAACGTCCTATCCTAGGAATGAAAAATTATCGTGTAGGCGAAAAAACTACTGTCACTACATGGCATATATCGACCGGCGGCGCAGGCGGCGGGGCGGTGCAATGTGCAGCCCCAGACTAGGATAAGGCGACTGGATCTGCACGTTGCATAGGTAGCGACACGGGTACAGCAATATCGTTTGGTCTTTTTTTATTAGGCCTCGGCGCAGGCGCAAATGACGAAATGCTGGAGTGACAGTTGTGAGGTCAAAAATACCAAAATTATTAACCCTTGATTGGCGACGTCATATTTTCGTCAAATAAATGGTGACATTGCGTCTTTTTCACTCTTATTTTAAATGGCTATTATTTTGTGGTCTATTATGTACTGCTGAAACAGTATTTGTATGTTTTTGGACTCAATAATGTATTTACGTACCTCGACAAAAACACTGTATATTCGTGTTGGTGTTACCTCCTTCTGCTTTCTATCGTGGATTTGCAGAAATAGGTGGAAATTTCCTAGCAAGACGGAAATTTGCTAACGTTTATTTTGATCAGGTTAAATTAAATTTCTTGCTGAGTGCTTCATAAACTAGTCTTGTAATTTAATAATGGTTAGGAAAGCTGTAAATAATGATGATTTCTGGTTTTCCAGTCTTGTGACCCGATTTTTCTTAATAATGATTGATTAATAGTAAGGGGACTACTTTATTTTTGTAATGATATGGATACAGGGGTATAAAATCAGTTTTAAAATAGGATTAAAAGATTACAGTAATTAAATAATATAAAGATCAATTTGAATATGAATTGGGTATTTTAATAATTGGTATGTATTTAATAAAAAGAAAATAAAATTAAAATTTAATAATATAAGTCTGATAGAGAAACTGATGGATTCCAATTTAATGTAATATCTAAATATGAAATTGGAAAATAATGACAAATACTTAATCGACATAGACTATTGCACATAGTGGGTAGAAATCAAAATAAAGCTTTTATAGAGTGTTGGAAGGAGAAAGTATGCAATATCATGAAGGACTTTGTTTAAATTATTAAGATAACAAATTTGAAAATGGACAGCTGTAATTAATTTTTGTAACTTGAAATTATGAAATAAACCCTATTTCAAAAGTTAAAATGTTTGCAACATAAAAGAGTTCCAATAAAGACAAAATTCGTGTGGTAAAATAAAATGAAATTTTAAACATAGGAAGCTGAGTATACCAAATGGAGGAAAACAAAGAAAATGATGAGAATATTTAACTAAAGCAGTGCTAATCTACAGAAGAAAATAAATAGAAAGAAATACTGAATTAAGTTTATTGTGGAATTACATTTGACATTGTGCGTCGATTGAGTTAATCCAACTCTAACGAGCCAACGAGCTATTTACACGGTAGGAGAGTCGCAGGGAGGTCGTTGGCAGAGTAATCATGTAAATGAGGCTTTAAATTGAGCTCTGGTGTCTTTTCCTTGGTTGGGATCCTTGGTGCTGATCGGTGGCGTACTTCAGGAGAGTGGTTTGGATTCAATATTGAAGATAAACAACTACTACTGGGGTCTATTTGGATCCATTCTGTAAGGGAGCTGTATGGGCTTATTGCTTAGGTAAACTAGTTTTTCCTGGGTTAAGTCAGTTCCTGATTCTGAAAATTTTTGGTGGTTTGGTTGTCAGTGGAGCTCTTCGCCGTGGTTTGAGTGGAGCATTTGTGATCAGTAGCAAAGCAGGACGAAATTGGTTTCTGCCGAGGACATTGATAAGTTCAAATAAAAGGTAAATGAATTTAGGTATTTAAATAAGCACTGAAAGAAAATAAAGATTAAAAGTGAATTAATTATTAAGGAATTACTTACTGTTTGAGATTGTCATTTAACAAATGTTTTCAAAGTTGGTTTTAACGTAGGTACCATTTGACAGAAGTTTTTTGAATTATATTATATATAATTAAAATCAGAACATCAACTTTCAAAATAAGCAATCTAGATAAAAGGAATCCATTCTGCTTTTCAGGAGTTAGCCGGCAAAATAATTTTTAATATTCAAATAAAAAGAAATGGGGCAATTTAAATTGACTAAAAGGTAATTATAAACATATACTCATAGGTAAAACAAAGTAAGAGCCTGAACCATTTCAGTATATAAGATGCCAATCCTGCCACACTAACACTTGTTGTAGTTGTTACCCCTAATAAAGAAACTCTTCCACAATTTCAACGGACAACAGGGAGGAGAAATGTTACATACACGAATATTATATGAATTAATTTCGAAAATATGCAATGAAGAAGTAATACTTCAGAAATGGCCAGAGGCAATTCCGGTTCATAAAAAAATGAGACCTGTCAGTATGTGGAAACTGTTAAGCGTCACTTACAAAATTCTCGCTAATTGCTTAAAGAACGGCTTAGTTAGATATTAGTGATTACCAATGCAAAGGGTCGAAAAGCGGTAATACGAATTTACAGTTTAAATATATTATTCTGTAATCAGATCTAGGCCAGAGAATTCAATAAGCCTGTATTCCTCTACTTTGTAAACTATAGGAAAGCTTTAGACGGCTTGAAATGGGCAATACTTCAAGAAATACACGTGCCACTACACTTAGTAGTTTTAGTGAGGGGAAGGTGTGAACAAGTCAGTAGACAAAGTAGATGGAAGATTATCGAAGGAGGTCTAGAGATAAACCAAGACAAAATAAAGATTATGATCATTAATCGCAGAAACCACAAGCGGTCGGACATCAGACGAACAGGACAATTTAAAGTGGTCATATATTGTTTGAGGTTTTCGCGGTTACTCGAATTATTCTTGTTAAAATAGAATTTCGGCTTTCACTCTGATGATGCAGTCAATATGGGTGCACAAACAGCAACAAGGCCAAATCTGCCTACGCAGCCTTGTTCTCAAGGTACTCAAACAACACGAGCCTCCAAACAACATGGCTATCGCGTGAATCATTGCTCGAGTTCACAAGGTGCAAGGCACATGAAGCCAGATGTTGGGCGTTTATCTACAAAGACTAAGCGGTCTAAGTCGAAATTCTATTTTAACAAGAATAATTAAAGTGATCACTGATCAGTCAGTGTGTCTACATCGGAGCACTCATATTCAATCCGAGCGCAAGCACACCAAAAATCAGCAGACTATGTGAAATGCCTAGAAGGGCAACGAACGACCTATATAAAATCTAGAAAGACTACGGCATAACACTTAACGCGAAGGAACTACTATAAAACCTTAGTCTGCTCTATTATGCTATACGAGGCTGAGCCTTACTATCAAAAATCAGGACAAAAACATATTGGCCCTGTTGAAGTTTGGTGTCGGAGAAAAGGTTTTTGTGTCCCTTGACAGATAAGAGAACCAATATATCCGTACTAGAGGAACTAATTGAGTCAATGAGACCGTCACAAACTGTACAAGAACGATTTCTCAAATATTTACAGGTCTATGGCACTAGAGCAAGAGGGAGATCACCGAAACGATGGACGGCCAAGTCAAAAAACTGCCTGGCAGTAAGCTACAGCGTGTCACCAGAGAAGCCAAGAATAAAGAACGATAGAGAGATATTACACCAAAATCTAGAAATAACTAGATCGACACTAGGGATCACTAATCCTCTGTAAAGAAGAATTCGAAAAAGAAGAAGCATCCGATCAATAGTTTTGTGTGGAGGTCGGAGGTTAGAGGTCTGGAAGAAGAAACTTTCTACGGGACTCCATGGGAAAATGAAAGGAGGAGATATATATGTATTTAAGAAGAACAAACAAGGAGCTCTGATGGAACTCAATTGAAACCAGGCATAATAGCTGCAATCAGATCTAGCCGTATCCATTGGTAAGGGCGTGTCTTCCGATTATCGGAAAGAAGAGCAGCCAAAATAATATTAAAAGGAGGAATTGCAGGAAGATGAGACCAATGAGTCACTAGATAACCAATGTTCAAAGAGAACTGTTGAACTTAGATGTCAAAAACTGGAAAGACTGAGAAGAAACAGTGGAGGAAAATCTTGGATTGCGCTTTGGGTCTCTAGTACTGCTACGCTGTCACCTGTGGTAGTCGTTAACCCTTAATAAAGGAGATTTTCTTCAATTTCAACGGGCAAGGCTACCCATCTACCAGGCTTACGTTCAAGCCCTACATTCAAGATTCAACTGCCTTTTTTCTGTGGCAGATGAATTTATTGCATCTCTTTCTACTTTTTTTTCTAAAGGAGTAAGTCATATCTGTTTTACTTCATCTAGTAACTGAATAGCTAAGCATAAGTTGTGGCCCGTGATCTTTCCACTTGGATTTTCCTCCTGTCATTAATATGCTCGTTTATAACTTGTACGAACATCAGCAAGTAATATTTTAATTCCTTTACTTTATTGGTTTTTTTTCAATCACATCCTAAATTTAGAACAGCTTTTGAATCCTACAAGCATCTCATCAGTGCAACAGAGCTCACCAGTGGAATAACAATTCCGCGAGTTTGCAACAAGCTGATTTGAAATAGAAGAAATTTATGCTGCTGGACGAGAAGCTTTCGCTTCTTGTTGTTGCATCATCTAGTCTATCAGTACCGTCTGTGGCGAGCAATGATTGCAAATCTTTGTAGTTTTTGTTAGTGTTCATTAAGACTTAGTTCAGTATTTCTTTAGTACATAGATTTTTCAGATGTCCTACAAACTTGCATTGCTATCAAGTACTCTTAAGGGATCTTTCACACCAGGGATGTGGGTTGCAATACTACGTCTGGGTGTTATCTGCACAAATGAACTTCCGGAAGACTGCTCCAATAGTGTTTTTCGCCTTTTGAAGTGGGATCACATTCTCGATTGTTCTTCTTGCGGTGTAATCTCAATCAATTTCATGGTCACTGAAAACTGGGATCGTCAATACTGCCATCTAAATCGCTAAAATCGTTTTCTAATTCAATATTTTCGAGAGGTAGTCATAACGATACTGACAAAACAACTTTGGGTCAAAACGACCTGGGAACATCAATTTTTTTTCGTGAAATAACCTCAAAAATGTGAGTACCCAAGTATCGAGTTGGTCTTAGTTAAGGGTTAGACTGTTTTAGTTTTCGCTTTGTTCAGCTATTTGCTATCCCCAAAGAAACACAAACTCTTGCAAAGTAACGAAAAATAGTGTTTAAATGTGGGACTTTAAGGGAAAGCATCGGGGAGAGTTGTTGAAGCTTATTTTACGAAATAATTTTTGTGCTGAATTAGTCGGGATTGTTACTGATGGCGCTGCATATTTATTTGGAAAAGTCGATAAGGAGATCTGATTCTTTTCTTCATTACTGGACCTGAAATTCCTGGATGTTGACGAGATCCATCAATCGAGTGTCACCACCGTTGAGGTATATGCAGTTGGCCTTCTCCCACGTTCTTGACTTCGTCCTTCCAAAAGTGGTGTAACGTCAGTTTTGATATAGCAAAATATAGAAGTTTAGAAATTACGTCACTTCGACGCTATGGCCAAAGCCAACGAGAAGAAAAAGAAGATGAAGAAGAAATTATGTCAAGAAGTCTCTATGAATAGGTTTTGATGTGAAATGTTATCAAGTTTTAGACTGTTGTAAACGTAACTTTTTATTTCTGTCAAACTTTTGGACTAATTATTGCAAAACTAAGGCGGGAGCTTCCCAAACTTATGTGAATTATAGTCGCCTATGCTAGTAATATTTTCATTATTAATCACAAAATATTTACAATGGTAGAGGGACAACCTATTTTGCCTTTCAACAAAAGAGTCGTATTTGTTCTTGAAAGCATTAACACGTGGGTCTGTCCCAACAGAGTTGAGAGATCTGCGGCAGTGGAGTATTCGATATGTTAATATAGCACTGCGGCGTCGCGATCTTGTAAAAATGAACGTTTCAATCGAGATAGGCGTTCTTCGTAAGACAATCTTAGAACCCCAGAAACCACACGAGTAGCTGCTCGTTGTGTTCGTTCCACGAGTTGTATGTCCTTGATGAGAAAAGGGCTCCAAACTTGAATGGCATGTTCAAGGTGTGGGCGAATGTGTGATTTGTAGAACGTCAAGAACAAACTTGGGTCTAATTGTTGCAAGATTTATAAAGTAAAATTTGTTGTATTAGCTTTTTTGATTGCTGCCTGAACTTGTTCAGAACACGAAAGTTTACTATTAACTATGGCACCCAAATCGAAGCTGCGTTCCTTAGAGTCGATTAGAAATCCATTTAGCTGGTAAGTTAGTCCAAGGATATTATATCCAATGTGTAAAACACATTGTAGGGTCTTGCAGTTGGTGATAGGATTTCAAAAAACATGCTATCATCGGCATAAAAGGCATGACTGGATTTAATAATATGCTGAAGATCAAATGCATATAGAAGAAACAATATTGGTCCAAGAACGGAACCCTGAGGTACACCAGGGGCAACTTCGTGTCACTTTGAAAATTCAGATCCATTCTTAACTTTAAGTTATGACAGGATAAGAAGGCCGAAACCCAGGATAAAAATTTTGCTCGAATACCAAAGTGTTCGAAGTAGAAGAAGTGTTTTTTTTTGGGACATGCTCAAAAGCTTCTGAAAAGCCCAAGTATATGATATCCATGGGTTGTTTGTTATCCAAAGCCAGAGTCCACTCGTTGAGGCATGAAAGTAGAGTGGTGAGAGTGGATCTTCCAGGTTGAATTCATGTTGAGTTAGAGGAATAATATTGTGGTTAAAAATGAATGGAAACACAGAGTCTACAATGATTATTTCCATATTGTAATAGTTGCAGACCAGGACTGCCGATGTATTCTTAAAAAAATAAATTATTAGATAGAAAAACTATCTAATTATTAAAAGTACAAGGGTGAAATCAATCAAAAATGAAAACAAAATAGCCATACAAAATAATGTTCTAAAAAAATAAATTAAAATTATTATCTTTGTATTAAAAATGAATGGTTATTGAAGTTAACAGAGAGCAATTTATAATTAAGAGGTAAATAATTGCAACAAACTATAAGATGGCAAGAAGACAATATGAAAGTCATAAGCTGAATTAATATTTAAATAATTTACTTGGAATTTGTCAGATTAATTAAGAAAATGTACTGTATGTAGTAAAAAGTAATCCAGGATGTTAGTTTAAAACATTATGTTAAAAATTGAGGATTGCTGTAGTAAAATTTATTATTAGATAACAACTGATTTCGATTCTAAAAAATGTAGACATAATTCTTTGGTACGAGTATTAAGAATCAACGTTTATTAATGGTGTGATATATAAGGGTGCAAAGGAGAAAATTAATTAATAATAAATGGAATATTTGATCATTTAAAACTGAGACATATTTTGACAAGAAGTAGGGGACTAATTAGTTAATAAAGTAAGAATTATGAATATTGGAATTGGTGAGAGGAGTCCGTACTAACTGGTTTGACTGGAAAAGCTGTGATATGGATTTCTGTCTGTAAATAATTGGAATGGGTGTGCTGGCATATACTTATTAATGGATTAATTATAACCTGGAACGGGGATTGTTGGTTCGAGTTCGTGCGGGTCACAATTGGAATAGAAGGATTGGATACCATGTTGGTTGCTGTAAAGAGGATTACATCTTGGATTTGCAGTTGTATATAATAGTAGTAGTGGGTGGACACCTCTCTGTGATCCCGATAGAGAATAGGTCCACTTCAGGAAAGCGACCCTGCCCACACGAGCCGTGGGTCCGTCTCGTCTCCTAGCAAATGAGAGGGATTCATGTCCCAAAACCCTGTCCTATCCAATACCTATCTATCCTTCCTATATCCTACCTAAACTCACCAAACAAAACCTTCTATATCCCATATGAAAGTACAACGAAAGAAATGGCCCCAAGATCCCGGCGGCTTGCAGATCCCCAACCAAGACAGCGGCTGGAATAGGACTCAGGCCAGGGGTGCTAAGAATCACCGGGTTACGGCAGGCTGTCAAAACACAACGAAACTAGCAATTGGAACAATAAATGTGCAAACCCTATTTAAGGAAGCAGACATATATGCGCTAGAAGAGGAAGTAAAAAAGATCACATGGGACATCATAGGACTATGTGAGACAAGAAGAAGAGAACAATGTACTATCCTGCAGTCGGGACATACATTATACTGCAGAGGTGCAGAAAATGAAAGCCAAAGAGGAGTAGGGTTTATAATTCACAAGAAAATAGCACCACAGATTATAGAATACGACAGTATTTCAGACAGAGTAGCATCTATAACAATAAAAATATCAGACAAGCTCAAAATAAAATGCATTCAGTGCTATGCACCAACATCGACGCATCCTGAAGAAGAGGTAGAGTCTTTCTACGAAGACCTTACTATAACAATGAACAAAAACAAGAACGAAAACACATACACCATTATTATGGGAGATCTAAACGCCAAGTTAGGCAAACAACAAGACGAAACAGAAGAAAACGTAGGAAAATTCAGCTTTGATGAAAGGAACGATAGGGGATGTAGGCTACTCGAATTCTTAACACAAAACCAACTATATGCGATGAATTAATTCTTTAATAAGAAAAAGCAAAGAAAGTGGACATGGGTTAGCCCAGACGGTAACACTAAAAACGAAATAGACTATATTATTTCCAACACAAAGCAAATAATACAAGATGTTAGCGTGCTGAACTCATTTAGAATATCTAGTGACCATCGACTAGTGAGAGCGAAAATAAAAATAAACTATCCCCTAAAACACCTCCAAAGACAAAAAAGAAGGCAAACATCCACAGATCTACAGAAGCTCAAAAATAATGGTGAACGATTCAGCGAAGAAGTGAAGTACAATATGGAAAAATACAAAGACGAAGCAAACAAAACTAAACTAGAAACCCTAGCTGACAAACTGGCAACATCACTAAAGAATGCCGCTCAGAAAGTAGCAAAGAAAGAAAAAACCAAAACAGACAAACTTAGTAAAGAAACGAGAGAAAAAATAGAACAGAGAAATAAACTGTCAAGAGAAAATCATACTGAAGAATATAGACGTATATCTAAAGAAACGAGGAAGGCCATCAGAAAAGACATACAAAAATACCAAGAAGCTGAAATCCAGAAAATAATAGAACAAAATAAGAATCTAAAATGTCTGAGGAAAAATGGCAGAAAACAAATTATAGCTTTAAAGGACCACGAAGGAAAAGAAACGAATAACACCCAAAAAATAATAGAAATAGAAAATTTCTATAAAGCTATATATACCTCGCAACTTGATGAAAACCCGGAATACCAAGCACCTAGAGAAAAAATCTTAAACGTTGGATCGGAGGAACTGCCAAACATTGAAAAAGAAGAAGTAAAGCTGGCCCTAGACAATATGAAAAACAACAAAGCACCCGGGGATGACGACATAGAAATAGAACTTTTGAAAGAAGGAGGAGAAGAGACTATGAACGGGTTGTGTGAACTCTTCAATCAATGCCTGATAGAAGGAAAGATACCGGATACATGGAACAATGCTATAGTTGTTCTCATATATAAAAAAGCTTAGAAAACTATAGGCCTATTAGCCTGCTATCACAGGTCTATAAGCTCTTTACAAAGATAATAACCAATAGACTTACGAAAAAGCTAGACGAATGTCAACCGGTAGAGCAGGCTGCATTTAGAAAAGACTACAGCACATGCGATCACCTATTAACAGTGAGAATATTAATCGAAAAAGCAATGGAATATAACTTAAACATTTGCATGGCTTTTGTGGGCTTCTACAAGGCATTCGACTCAGTGGAACACTGGATAATTCTCAATGGATTAAAAAACTCCAGAATTGACCACAGATATATTCAAATAATAAAATATATATATGAAAAAGCAACATCTGAAATCAAACTACATCATAACACAAATAAGATTAACATCGAAAAAGGTATCCGACAAGGCGACATTATATCGCCTAAATTATTCAACGTTGCCCTGGAAGAAGTCTTCAAACATCTAAAATGGCACGACAAGGGCATATTAATAAATGGCAGGCGATTAAATAATCTAAGATTCGCCGATGATATACTTATTGCAGCCGAAAACCCAGAAGATTTACGACAAATGATGGCAGAACTAAACGAAGAAGCGGGTAAAATAGGGTTAAAAATGAACCTAACAAAGACAAAAACGATGTGCAAGATAGACCCTCAGATAAACATTAAAAACACCCAAATAGAAAACGTTGACAATTACATATATCTGGGCCATCAAATAAAACTGAATAGAGAAAATCAGACCACCGAGATATATAGAAGAAGAAGACTGGCGTGGATGGCATTCGGTAGACTGGGACATACGCTTAAAAATAAAAATATCTCTCTAAGATTAAGATCCCGACTATTTGAACAATGTATCCTTCCCGTGCTAACTTACGGATGCCAAACATGGACCATCACCAAACAATCAATGAAGAAAATAGCTGTGACACAGAGAGCAATGGAGAGGCAAATTCTCGGAATATCTTTAAGAGACAGGAAAAGCAATATATGGATTCGAAAAACTACTAAGATCAAAAATGTAATTGAAACCATTGCTGAACTAAAATGGACTAATGCGATCTTACATTGGAGACCATATACTGCAAAACGTGGAAGAGGACGACCACCATCACGCTGGACAAATGATCTGAAACTAACAGCAGGATTAAATTGGACAAAAGTAGCACAGAACAGGAAAATATGGGAAAATTTGAAGACGGCCTATGTTCAGAAATGGACTGTAGAAGAAGGCCATTGAGATTGAGATTGAGATATAATAAAGAATCTACCATCTAGGAAAGCTGGGTGGCTGTTGTACTTGTAGCGTGACATTTTGGCGGTGTTTGGTTCATTGTAACACTTGGGATTCTAATTGAAGTGTGGTTCCTTGTTGAAGATTCAAATACATGTGACAAAATAGCTTGGTTATATTTGTGCTGTTTTTCTACAGGAGAATTGGATCCATTTTAAAAGGGGAAAGTAACCAGGTATATGTAATTAATAAACATTAATTAGTATTAACAGTGGAATAATGAATTACTTACAAAAATACTTACTCTTTTCAACATATTGGAACTGATTTGTGTTAATTAAATATAAATTCAGCTAAGTGTCATATTAGTAAGTTGACAGTGACAGTTGAGATATTTGAAATCATTCTGAAATAACTTCTCAATAACAAAACATTTTGTACAATTATTTTGATAGAATTTTCTAAAGCAAGTACCCACCTGAGATAAGATGTTTGTTATAACCTGAGCTAGCCAAGTCAAAGAAATAAATTAAAATATTAGAGCAAATATTTTATTTAAAGTATTTTGAAGTGAATGGATAGGAGTAATTTAGCAGTCTATTAGATGTTATTATAATATTGGCTTCCGTAGTAAAGTCAATACTATAACAATATATTTGGCATAGAGAAAGCAAACGATTATTGGACGATAATTGTTTGGGCCAAGTTTATCTCTTCTTTTATCATTTTATAAGAATTTGTATCCTACGTCGCAAACGACCTGTCTTATTGAATTTCTTTAATACATTTTTCTAATGAAATTTAAATATTTTATTATTATTTCCTGGCACCGTTGTTTACCTGTGTCACTCCCCAATCCCTCATAGCTTCGTCTTGTGCTATTGTAAGTTAGTGGTTCAGGTGTACTTGAATTTTCAAACCACCCCTTCTTCACTGAAGAGCCTGTACCTCCCTCTCTCTCTCGCTAGGCAAAGTTCCTACCGAGTAGGTAATACACCATGTATTGCTGTCTCTTTTAGTTCTACTCCAAATAAGCAGAAGAGCTGTCGCAACCTGTACAACGTCAACCGTGAGATCCAGTACCCTCGGTCTAGGACGCGGCCGGCGCCGCCGCCTTTCAGCGAGAGGCGTTGCAGCTCCGGTGCCGGTGGAGAACGGCGAAGGAAGATTTAAAAACGCGGCTCTAAATCGCAAATCGAGCGAAGAGATGCATGGCCCAAGGCGGGCGGGTGTCGATGACCGGCCACTGCGCGTTTGCTGACGTCACGCCGCCGCCGGGGGCGCCCTGGGCTCCCACCGCACGCATTCTGCATGACACCCGTCGATGTGGACGTGCCTCGTCACGCCACGAGGGCCGCTCATTCACCGATCTCGGCTTTGCGGCCCCCGGCCGACCGCAGCTCCTCGTCCTCTTGCTCGCCTTCGACGATGTTGCGGCTCGCAGGACACGGATACGTGTCCTCGAAACGCTCCTTGAAAGCCAGCCCGTTGTCGGAGGCTTGTTAGCGGCCCCACAGACGCCTTCTTTGGCACCGGCGAGGGTACTTCCAGAATGCTGCTTTTTAAAGAATGAACCATGGACATGTTGCAATTAGGTGCTTAAAACATAATAGTGGCATTGATAATAATTAGATGCTTAACTTTTGTTACTCGAAAAAAAAAATTATTTTAATTAGTTGAAATTTCCCCCACAAAGCTAGTTACACTAGGAGCAGCTAAAACAACCCGATTTAGGTTGATACGAATAACTGCGGTTACCATTTCCCCTTTAAAAAATTGGTCAAGGACCATTCATAAATTGAGAACTATTCCATAGCCATACTAGATGAAAATAATTTTTGATCATACGTTGCTTGACGCATAGCATTTTTTATGTGTTTATTAAGTTCCTCAACGGTATATTCTTCAGGTTCTTACAGTTGTTTATCGAGTATTTTTATTTAATACTTTCATCGTTCAAACTTTCTGTTCGGATCCACAGTCTGTTCATGTTGTACTCTACGACTGTCCGCCTTTTGTCTAATGATGACGTAGTCCATTATTGATTATAGCTGTTTCTTTAATTGTCTCCAGGTATTTTTTCGAATAGTGGAGAAGTCCATCTTTAGTCCATTATTTTAGCAGAAGTCAAATAATCTTTCTCCATTTTCGTTAACCTCCAAATCCAAATCTTCCTACCAATATGCCATTACTCTAGAACTAATGCGATCATTAAAAGCATCTATTATCTATATCAGTTTTGTTATTGTTTCCAATTTTGTCTATAACTTCATATAAGTTAAAATTTTTCTTTAATTTTGTTCTAGTTCGTTGTTGTTTGGCACATATATTCCTAACATTTCCTACCTACTGTCGAAACTGATCATATATTTCTCTACTGTTTCGAAGATTATTATATATTGCAGTGAATGCAATTTAAGCTAATGATACCGTTATGATAGAGATTAAAATAATTCAAGCATTTTAAATATTATATTAAAATATTTCATATAAATGTTATAATTTGAATTTAACACTGTAATTGTATAGCATTAACCATGATTTAAAAAAAACAGAAAGAAGCAATGTAAGATCAAGTGGGGGCACAACAAAGGTTGTTGGTGGTTGGCTTCCACAAAATCCAAGCCAAATTGATAATATAAATACCGTTTTTTACAAGCAAATCAAGTGATATTGGTGGAGTGTCATAGATAGACTGCAGGGGTTTGCTGTTATTCTTAGCCCCTCTGCAGTTGATAGAGGTGTTTAGATGTGGGTATCTGGTTCTGGGTGCTTTATTGGTAATTAGTTGGAGGTGCAGTGTAAGAGGCAGACGCTATAGAAGCGCAGGAACGGCAGCAACCTTCGTACAGGACAGCGAAGCCCTAGCTGTCGCCATTAACAGATTTTAGAGCCATATCGAAGGAAGCGCAGCGATCATTCTACAAGCATCACATTAGCAAGTTTTTACGAGGCTTTCAAGGTAGGCTAACCATAAGAAAGGAGCCCCAGGCATCGAGGAAATTGCTGGTGGACCGATTCAGGCCTAAACATCCGTTTGCATAACAAGATCGCAAGATCAGGGTACTTTTTCCTAAAAATCAGTGATAAAATTTCTGTGGAGCCCTTCGCGAGGTGTTGTGTTTACAGTAGCTTTGTTTACTTACGCTAAATCACGCAGGGCACGTATCAATAAGTTTAAAAAATATTTTATAGGATATTCACGATCTGTTACAAATGAACAATAAGTAAATATTTCGTTAAACCTAACCTAACTAAACTACCCTCAACCTGCCGAGAACAATCAAGTGAATATTATCTTTCTTATAAATCAATAAGTTATAGCAGATGTAATTATGTAATTTAAAAAATGAGCTCATTGAATGAAATTATAACAATTCATGCAATTAAGCCAGCATATAAAATAAAATTACATATCAAATAACAAATTATCAGTAATGATAGGATCTTCCGGGTTATGCCGTGGTCGTCGATTTGAACTTCTTCAGAAGTTTTCTAATTCGGATCCGAATACCATGCAAGATCTACATGAGCAGCTAACCGTAAAGACTCCTCGGTATATAACCAGAAGCAAAAGGCACCAATATCAGTCTTTAGAAAACTTCTGAAGAAGCTGACAGCAAGAGCAGCGAAACGTCAAGTTCAAATCGACGACCACGGCATAACCCGGAAGAACCTATCATTATGGACAACGGCCGTGAAAGCCTGCATTCGACTAACAAATTATCAGGATGTAAAAACCCAATCCATAAGATAAGAGTATATTAATTAACTAAAAATATTAATTAATAATATTAAAAAGCAAGAGCCGGAACATATCATAACAATATTTGTGATATTTCTTTTTAATTACCACCGAGAACTCTTCGTTTGGCTCCTTCTTCTTATGTTACTCCATTGTACAGATGTATAGCTGCTAGTTCGTTTTCCGAATTCTTCTCCTTTCTCTTTGTAAGAACTATGATGTAGCTGCACTCGTCGTTTATTGATTCTGTCTGTATTCCGAGGCTAATTCTGTTTTTTTTTTCATTTTATATATGTTTTAACCCTCAACCTGGAGGACCAGTGTATCGCCGTCGATCTGTCCATCTTGTCTGTGGGCGGCCAACAGATTTTTCCCGGTCTGTTGTTCCCACTGTATTACCCTTTTGCTGCATTTGTCGTTATTCATCCTCGTCACATCTTCAGCCCATCTACATTTCATTCATCTAGTAGCTTTGCTACATCTGTTATTTTTGTTTTGGTAGGTATCGATTCATATCGTTTTCTATCTTGTAGAGATATTTCGAAAATAGCTCTGTCCATGGCTTATTGCACTACTCTGAGATTGTTTATAATGTCTTTGGTAAGTGCCCAGGTTTTTGCGCCAAAAGTAATGACCGGTAACATAAATATTGGATAAATACTTGTACTTGTACTTGTAGTTTGATGTATGTTGGTATTTTTAGATTTCTAAGGACACCCGTTAATTTTCCAGGTGCTCTCCACCGTAGTCTTATTCACATGTCACATTGGTCCACTGATTTTCTTTGCCCATTTTTGTATATTCATATACTTTTTGTATTATTCTTCTATATCTTTCTATTTCGTCTTCTTCTTCTTCATCATCTCTTTCCTGTGAAAAACAACGATAGTGTTAAATGAAGCTCATGAAACTGCACACCTTTTCCATTACCAGCAGTTTTTTATCTGCTGTGGGGCCGCCATGAATACAATGTAAAGCAATACTCACCCGTATGAATACTTCCTTATGAGTCGTGAGTCCAGAGCCTCGACGAATGAATAATATTTATTATTACTAACCAGCGATGCACTTTCATACTTAGTATAAGGGGCTAGGGTCTTTGAGACGACGAACCAGAGACTGTGACGTGAGGACTTGAGGGGCCCACCGGAAAAGTTAGCGAGGTTATGCTGTAGAGCCCGTTTGAGGTGACGGCGAAGAAAGGGGTATATAAACGTGTTGACATATCACTTAGAAAACGTTATTTTTATCTTTTTCGCATCTTCGCAATAGAATATCTTCTTACTGATTTGTTGACAAGTTGGAAATGCAGACGGATCTGGTGGCATTTCATTTGCGAGTGATTCAGATCTTTTAGCCATCTCTTAAACACATATTTTTGATTTCACTATTTAACGTCCTTATTTTGTAGGCCTTTTGCAAAATTTCATATCACAATCGACCTCTTACATCCTATTTTTAATATTCACTGTCCCTCTTATAGCGTTTCCCTAGATAGCGTAAAGCTTTCAAAATTTTCAAGAAATGTTTCAGAAACGCTGCTGATATGTATAATTCTTTCACCCTGATATTGAATACTATGTTACTTATCTATCACCCTGTCTTATTCCTCATGACATAGGAAGTTTTTCTGTTTACTTGTTTTCTATTTTCATTTTTGTTCTGGCATCGTTAATTAATTGCTATTTTTTATAGTTTGGTGTTAATGTTCTTCTCGTGCAGGAGTGTGATAATATCGTTCAATTTAATTCTCTCAAAAGCTTTCTCTATCCTTTCACGTAATATACATTTAAAAAATGGTTGCATTGTTTTGTTGCGTAGGTATGCTATCCATAAATTTTCTTTCCCATAAATCGAATTAGTGAGCTGAACAAAAACTTCTTAAAAAAGGCAAATATGTAAAACCTTTAAGGTTTTTCTGAGTTTGACCCAATTTCCTTCTCATTTGGTTGCACACACTTGGTTCGAAAGTTTTTCGCCTTCCCTTCTGATGACGTGTCCTAATTATAGGGTTTTTTTGTCTATTCTGGATTTCAGGTCACTATATTTAACCTAATATAATTGTTTTACATCTAGTCCCGTAAATTCTTGTATTCGATCTTCTTATGTGGGATTACTGTAACTTGTAGTTCTTCTCTACATTTCACTAAGGTTCCCAGATTTTAATCCGTATGTCAGTATTGGGACGATTTATAGGCCGGAAATTATGCTTCTACCAAATCCCTTCTCGGTTACAGAAGTCCTAGTCTTCAATCGCCAAAACACAAATACTTTCTTCTAAGCTATTCCTTTGGATTTTTCAAGATGAACATATAACAAGGTACTCTGAATTTTTAGCTCCGTTAATTTTCTCATTTTAAAATTGTGTTTTTGGCGATCAGTGTCGAGTCTCAAGTACTTATTCAAGTTCTTTAGAAGGACGGTCCCAATAATACACTCACATCTCATCACCTGCGACAATGTTTGAAAAAATATGTTTACCCTTTTTGAACAATCTTAAAGTTTTTCCGAGAAGTTGCTTTGAGAGGGAGATGATTTTCTTTCATAATAAGTAAACGATCGTCCACCAAATTAATATCTTTTTTCAGAACCTATTCTTTCGTCTACACGTCCTTTATTTCTTGAGCCATCTTTAATTGAGTTTTTCTCATCCAAACCGTTTAGCCGATATTTTAGTTGAACATATAATGAAGTACTCATGCCTTTATGTAAGGCTGTTTCTTCTTTCGGCAAGAAAAAATAACTACCTTATATACTACGTATCTAATCGGTCGTACAAAAAATGTACTGCGATATTCTACGTAAAACTCCGAGTAGAAAATTTCAATATCAAAATGATAGATTTGTCTTCATGAGCTCTCAGGAGTGGTAGTTAAAAAACATTTCTTTTTCAAGCAAAATACCTTTTCTGTTTGAAAAACGCCAAAATATCATGAAGAGAAGTTGTTCAAAATGTAAAATTATGATTCCATGCAAAATATCAGAAATATGAGCTTACTTCTATGAAACCGTGTTACCACTAAGTACTTCATCCAATATCCACGGTTTCATAAAAGTAAGCACTACCGCTCCTGAGGACCCATGAAGACAAATCCTCATTTTTATATTGAAATTGTCTACTCGGGGTTTTACGTAGAATATCAGAGTAAGCAGTGGTATCGTTGGAAGCCTTGTTGCTAAGATGCCCACTGCGGAGGCATCAGCCTTTCCTCTTTGAGAAAAGTTGGGCATAAAAACCCCACTGTTGTCAAGGCCAGATTGGGAAACCGCAGTTTTGTGGCCTTTGTAGTCTGTGGTACTCGCCGGGAACCTAGGACCACAGGCCCTATGACTGAGCTACTTCGGTATAGGTTGCCACAAATGTATCTGACAGCATAGAGGATGGATTCAGATCACAACTATGTTCAATATTGAGCTTAAACATACGTTTTTCCAGGCATTCATAAATGCATGGTGCAATATTCTCCGTAAACGCTACAAACTAAAAATTGTATACTACTTTATCCAATTTTAGGTTGTCTTTTAGATTATGTATGTCGACTCACATTTTAGAATTACGAGTTTTCCAATAAATTTTCAAACTAAACTTCTTGGAATGAGGTGAAGCACAACCCTTTCACTTCATTAATTGTTTCATTTTAAGTCTCGAAGGAAATAAAAGAAATAAAATAAGAAACAGAGAACGACTTCGAACGTAGAACTATGCTAGAGATGGGAAAATGGAGGAAATACTTAGGTAAGTGATGGAGTATAAGAAAAGAGATCCGAATCCTGCAAGAAATAAGATCGGAAGGTGAGAGAACAATTGTAAACGACAAATACACATTTCAATATGGAGGTGATAGTAAGAAAGAGAAATGGTACAACATTTATTGTTAATACAACACTTAGTGTTATACAAGATTAAGAAGTAAGATAACAAATATAACGATAATAATTGTGTACGCACCGGTAAAGCAATAGAAAAAAAGAAGAGTTCTACGAGAAACTGGAGAAAACATGCGAACACTGATACAAGCCATATTAGTGGGAAATCTGAACGCCAAAAAGAAAAGCCTCGAGGAATACATAAGGACATAAGCCCAGCAGGGATTCAAATAATACATGAGATGACGTCTGACAGGAGATGAGAATATGTAACTGAGCGACAAAAATAGGTACGTTTATAATAAGGACTAAGTTCGAATATAAAAAGAGAACAGAATGTAACATAGACACTGCGCAAGAAAAGAACAGAAAATCAAATAGACCACGTACTAATAAAAAGGAATAATGAGATAATGATGCAAGATGTGCTATCATACAGAAGTGCAAGTGCAAATCCGATCATCTAGTGCTTGCAAAAATAAAATTAATAGTATCCAAAAATAAGAGCAAGGAAAAAAGAGACGAAAACTGGTACATAGGACAATTGAAAAGGGAAGAGAAGAACATAAATTACGAAATCTAAGTCAAGAAACCGCTATAGTCAAAAGGGAAGTCAAAAATATCTATAAAAATAATAGTTGCATATACGAAATGGAATCGTCGAAGCTGCGGAAAAATTTTGGACAGAAGACAAGCAGAAAGGAAAAATGAATGGTTTGACAGTGATTTTGTAAAAGAATAAAGTGTGATTGAAATAGTTTATGACTGAGGCAGGATATGACCACAAAAATTATAAGACAATAAGGAAAGAAGGAGCAAAGATGATAAAAAAGAGAAGATTACAGTGGATTGCTGAGATGGTAGATAAAAAGGGAAGTAACAATAAGATATCACTAAGCCATACCATGAAGCCAGGAAGCAGAAAAGAGGGAAAGTAATACGAGCGAATGTCTAAAAGAGGTGTGTCAAATAACTAAAGAAGAGTACATAGAAGAAAATACAGAAGTAGAAGAAGACCAAAGTCAGTGTTGGGTAGTAACTAAGTAAAAGTAACTCGTTACTGGTAACTAGTTACTTTTCAGTAACTTAATAGTAACTTAATTACTTGTGTGTTTTCAGTAATTGTAACTATAACACGTTACAATTATTTAGTAACTTAAGTAACTGAATATGACAAGTTACATTTTCATGCTACAAATGTAAAATATTTTAAAATGTTCGGTTTTTAATGCATAGTCTTTAGGAAATTGCACCTGAAAATGAAGAATTTGTGGAAATTTCGAATGTTTTAGTATGCAAATGCTAATACTGACCACAGGAATACCTTCTTGTACTTAGTCGATAATAAATAATATTTGACGGATCCTATTTGGGTGGTGACAGCTTTTTTCAGTAATCTTTAATCCTTTAACAACTAGAATCTCTCTGAGCAGGTATGTGGATTACTGGGAAGTACATTCCTAACGCCTGCCTGTGCGCAGGTGGGGGGTGTCTAATTCAGACGAAAATACATTCACCGTCTCTATATTTTAATAATAACGAAACAATATTTTAACAAAAAGTTGAAATAAGTAACCGAATATGCGATGTAGCTGCTATAGGATACTGCAGTTTAAATTTAAACTACATGAATTTTCAAGTTTGGTCTATAATGTATAATGGTTATTTATATTTTACAGTACAGTAAACATTGCACTTCCATACTTTGACCAAAATATTTTTAACAGATATTTTTGTCAACTACACGAAAAAATTGCATGTTCAACACATTGAAAAAGTGATTGTTTAGGAATGCATTAACAAAAATATTGACTGTTGATTCCAATTTTTATTTTAGATTCACAGAAATTCGCAACAATTCTGAATACACTCTGACTGCGGTTACTCATCCTTGGTTTAAATTTGAGTGGATATGTCATGCAGAAAAGACACAAAACGCTGTTATATTATTAGAAAATGAAGTAAAAAATCGTGCTTCTACTTCATCAGTTTGTCCACCTCCCAGTCCACAAAATAATGATGGCGACAAAGGAGAACACCATTTTTTTTCCTTCAAAACAGTAAAGTGGTCCAAAAATATGGACGAAACTGAAACATATATGAAGTGCGATTCATCTAATTTAACAACTTTATAAACAGATAAATTTCCAACGATTAGGGAAATATTTATTAAATATAATACTGCCCTCCCTTCCAGTGCTCCAGTAGAACAATTGTTCAGCACTGCAAAAGACGTTCTCCACTTCAAACGTATAAAATTAACTAATTTTAAATGCAGTTATTATTAAAAACCAATAAATTTTATACATAAGCAATCAGACAGGAATGTAGAACTAGGAATCTAATTTGCTAGTAACAAAAATGATACCCTATAGAATATTAGCTAATAAACAATTGTTTATAAATATGTGTTTCTGTTCATATTAAGTTGATAGTAATTGCATGTAGATTAGTAACCTCTCATAAAAAAGGTAACTTAAAAAATAACGAGTTACTTTAGGGTAACTTAGTAACTTATTCAAGTTACTTTTATAATTCTGTAACTTAGTAACTTACTCAGTTACTTTTCTGCCAAGTAACTGATTAACTTACTTAGTTACTTTTTTAGAGTAACTTACCCAACACTGACCAAAGTGAACCTTCTATCACAACCTAAAGAATAATAAAGCAACAGGACAAGATGATATATGTGATGAGATGATAAAGAATGAAGGAAATGAACTAATAAAAAAGATGCATTCATTGATCGTACAAATACAGGAATAAGAAAAAATGCCTAAAGAGGAGAGGTATGGGCTAATAAATAGTGTCGATACTGACGAAAGGGAACTCAGTGATACGTGGAAACTATAGAGCTATGGCTAAAGATATTAACAACTACGATTTTGGAAAGATTAGAAGTGTATACTGAAACGGCAATAGGAGACTACCAAAATGTAATCAGTCAGAAGTCAACAACAGATGCCATAAACAAATAATAGGATAGTGTTATGAACAAGATATTGAATTTCAAATACTATTTATATATTGCAATCAAGCTTTTGAGAGTTTGAAGAGATAATATAATGAGGCTAATTGGAATGACGAGGGAAGGGTCAAAAGTAACAATAATGCTCAGAAAGGAGAATCCAATAAGATTGAAATTGACAAACGGCAGAAGTATGGAGAACGTCCATTGGCAACAATATTTTATATGGCAATAGAAGGAATGATGGGAGAATGCGGCATAGAAGTAACTATAATGCAGAGATCGACGCAAACAGTAGCATATACCCTAGTAGCGAGAGATAGAATTAGTTTAAGAGGAGCGTTAGAAAATAGTAAATGACGCACAAAAAGAGGACTGGAGATTAACCAAAGGAAAACCAAATATATGCAAGTAAGGAAAATAAATAGAAACGAGAACATAGAGAGATAGGGACTACAAATTTGAAGAAGTGGTAAATTTGAAGTCGTCTACATGACAGATAATTAATAAATAACAGGAATGAGCAACGAAATGAGATCACTCAGCAGATACAGCGGGAGTCGGTGCATATTACAGATATGAAATGTTTATTAAAAGTAAGGGAATACGTAGACAAAATACAAAATAGGAAATATATAAAGCAGCCATAAGACAGGCAGTAATAAACAATGAGCCTTACGAACAGAGACGAAGAAGTCCTTATATATAAATGGGTGTTGTGCCTGCGTATCTGCGTCTGTTACCTTTTCATCGGTCATGTCGTCACTGTGTCCTTCATAATACAACCATAAGCAAATACGCCATATAGCAAAATTTAGCCGAGCGCGTAAAGCGTCTGGATGTATGGGAACTTTAGAATGCAGAAGAAAAATGAAAGACAGGAATAGCTGAACGACAATAGTGGAAGAAGTGAAAACACACAAATTGTAAAAAAAAGAAGAGAGGCGAAGAAGATTTGCACCATCAAGCCCCATTCAAAATAATCGGCAATAGCTTATAGATTTATCATTTCCCACTGAAAAGTTTGAAGTTCAAGATTTCTGCTTATAAACCGTCAGGCGGTACCGAGAAAGATCGCAATGATTAAGAACTTCGGCCATCTGATTTCCATAAGCGTATTAATTGTCCCGTCAAGCGTACGCGGCCGACATGAAGGATGACAACTGATAATTCCCATACGTGTTGCGGTAGTTTCGAATACTTCGAAGTTTCAGCTGTTTGTCGTGAAGACTGTTGAACCGATCGGCTCACAGGAAATCCCAGCAAGAACGATTAAAAATAGATTCGAATCTGAAAGCGGTTCACGTTAATGCTTCTGACTGGGAAACTGAAATTCTAGCGACGCAAAATTGAGCAGATTTAATTTTGTATAATATGCACACTTTTCCTTTTCAAAACACAGTAGGTGTTTAGAAGCATGAAGACAACTGCTGATGGAAATCACACCATCTGTTGCTTGCAGAAGTGCTAAAAGCGCTATTGAATTAGCGCACTCGCATCTAGATTGTTTAACTAACGTCTCTGAACTACTTTGTTCGGAAAGTCATAAATCATAAATCTGAATATACTCTGAATTTCCAGCTGAGTAACAAATGGCATTCAAATCACAGAAGTACTTAACCATTAATTTCGGTTTACATTAACAGAGCTGTCAGCATTTTTGTAGGTTTTGAGTCGACTATTAATTTAGTTCCAACAACTTAAAGGCAAAGTGATTGAACGCACTGTGATGGCAAATTAAGGCTAATTTTACTACTGCTGCTTGGCAAACTAAATTTCTTTAAAGCACAGATAAATTTATGTCTATGCATTTGGTGGAGGCGCCCAGTAATTTTATAAAATAAACCATTTTCTCTTATATTATTGAACAGTTAGGACATTAGGTGAATTTGACAAATTAAACGCTACAGTGTTTGTTCTTCATAATTTGAAGGGCTCTGAGGTTCTAACAATAATTAAGTAAAAATTAATAATTAATGACCCACCTATAGTCCAAATATTTACAAAACCTAAAGAAGCAAATTGAGATATTAAGAATGTTGGTTATGCTATTCTCCCCAATTTTTTACAATAAAACTGCACGAAACAACCTAAATCGCTGCAGATAAATAAACGTGTTCAAATTGCAATCGGTATTATGTAAGATCACCCAAACACAACACACAAGAAGAATGCTTTAATTCACATTGCATTTCATTCAAAACTTGCATAATATTTCCAAGGAGTAATGCTATTGGCAAAGCGGCTGCCTTTACCCTCGGATAGAATTACATTTTCGCTATATTTGTAAACAATACGATTAGCCTGCAAGTTTGCGACGGCGCGGCGGAGGCTCAAAAATCGTGATCTCTCGCGTTACGTTGAAACTGCTATACCGCCGATTCGGCAGCGGTCGCCTTTGCGCTCGTATTTCCATATAAGTCCTGAGCTTCGTTTCGGAAAGCCCACAGCAGCTGGTTAGTGCATATGAAACGAGCGAGTGTGTTGACACATAACTCATGTTATGCTGATATACTTCTTGGATATTGGTTTACTTCTGCGGTACCGAGTAGCGGTCTCCGGATCTGATTAACTAAATCTTGTTGTACAAGTATTGTAATGGTAGGATGGATGATAAAATATATTTTCAATTAAAGAATGCTCTATTCAGAATAAACCATTCGGGGTTTATGATTACAAAATGGGGATAATAGAAACCAAATGTCTATTATTCCTTTTGGTTAATCTTGAAAACGGAAATACTTTAAAAATATGTAGTGTTTTTTACTTTTAACCACTTACTACTCACTCCATTAGGTAATCAGAGTTTGATTCATGGTAAGATACCCTCTACATAAATGCACAAAATAATACCAAGGGTGTAAAATTATAAAAATTCTGTAAATAATATATGCAGAACCTATATACACTATAGTTTGGTCTTAAAATTGACTATTATTTATATCCAGATTTTAACATTTTAGATGCTTTACGTAGTTCAATATTTAAACATATTGATTTTGAAAAATTTTCACTCTCTGAAAATTACCAGACACTCCGTGGAACTTAACCATTGCAGTTTCCATTTTGAATTTGTGATAGGAAACCTTCCTAGATATCAGAAATTAAAATGTACCATATACAGAAGTCAAGCTTAATTTAAAAAAAATAGTTAGAGGTTAGGAAGTTCCAACGTTAGATGTAAAATTCTCACAGTCACAACTGCATTTAGCTTTTTGAACTTTAAAACGTGATAGCTGTTAAATATTTTATAGACATTTAAGAAGTTCGGGAGAGCTCAGAATTAGGTTTTGGGTAATTTCAAATTGAATTTTACATTCTACAATAAAAATATTTTTCCTTAGAATTTGGAGTTGAATGTAATAAATATTCAGGCACGATTGTGAATCTAAAAATAACTCACGATTAAAATTTATGAATATTAAAAATAATTTTTAAAATTTTAACATTTACAGTCGGATTCTGAAATTTTAATTAGCTCTACATCTTCGAATATTGAAAATAATCAGTTAAATGTCAGAATTCGGGAACCAAATTGGATTTGTGTCTTACATTTAGCGTAAATTAATTAGAACTTTTATTTAAATAATTCTGAAAATTAGATTTTATGCCGTATAAAATTGGAATTAAAAAAGTCATAGTTGTGGTAAAAGGTCATATACGTCATATACGAAAGCCATAGAAGCCAAGAGTTACAAGTCAAACATTTTAAATAAGGGCATAGTTTGTTGTCTAAAGATGCTTTCTGTTTGGTGGCAAGG
Source organism: Agriotes lineatus (assembly GCA_940337035.1). Classification (NCBI taxonomy): domain Eukaryota; kingdom Metazoa; phylum Arthropoda; class Insecta; order Coleoptera; family Elateridae; genus Agriotes; species Agriotes lineatus. The sequence continues at coordinate 98,419,873 of OW679201.1, forward strand.
GGATATAAATTGCACCCCATGTGCACTAAGTGACCGCGCAGTTTCGCTTTGGGATAGAGGTATTTAGATAGCAACCAGAAAGTTTACGAATCTAGAAGGTTACGAAGACTTAATTATCATAATTATCAGACATCATATATAAACGTGTGCGGTATCTGGGTGTGTCAGGTTTTTATAGCCACCGATCTGGATTACTTCGTCCGCGATCAGGCTTAGTTCTTTAGGTAGTCACCTTGCCCTTTATAACACAACCATAAACCTCTGTTTCAAGAGGAAGCTGAAAAAACAGACGAGTTCTTAATAATAATGAATGTTCAAATCACCATATACTGACTTGCGAAAAAATCCATCTGAGCACCTCATGTAGCCAGTGCTAAGGCTTACAACTACAGGAAAATCTGAACGTAGAACTTTAATATTCACAATCTTGTTACCTGAAATGCGCAAATATACAAGATTCAACAACGTGTCCCTTAAAATTTGTCAACACTCTTTTTTCTCGTATAAAGCACATGGTGCAGATGCAAGATGAATACTTTTTTTAACCACGACTGTCTTACAACGTACTCTAGAAGATCGTTGCCAGAAATCCGACGAATTCAATTGCTGCATTGGGAGAAGAAAAGCCCCTACACTTTGTTCCTCAAGAAATCTATGGCCGAGATTTGTTTTTTGTTCTTCAAATGACCTTCCTGTTGAGAAGAAAAAACCTAAACTAAAGTATCTAAAGTTTGCAAACCATATAGATCTCTTGTCCTTTTCTCCTCCAATTTATTACAATTTTTATAGATTGAAGACCTTGATTCACCACGACGAAACAAGTATATTTCCCCTGAAAATGCCTCACATGAACATGGTGAGAAATATCCAGAAGCACGGACGATGCTTGAAATACATTTTTAGAATTAACACTTAAAAAGTGCTTTATTATAATAAAACGTGTTATTTCCGCTTTTTCCAGTTCTTTAGTGCAAATTGTCCCTAAATAATTGCTGGAAAGTCTATCATATGTTCCCTTACCACAGATTCTCTCTAGAAGGCAATGAGAAGCATAATAATCACCTTACAACAATGGGAACTTTGAATTACTGTTAGGTCTGAACTTATTTATCTCAAAATAACATTTAATGTAGTTGTACCCCTTGGCTTGTTGTATTGATGTAGAATATAGAAATATTTAGAATTCACGTTCGAGACTCAATAAAATTCTCAACCATTAAATTTTGTTGAAATAGAAATGTTAATGTATAATCTAGAAGAGTCCAGAATCAAATACAACAGTTACGTATATCTTCAAGATTAAATCTTTGAGATTTTCAAATTTGGGATTGTTCCCACTGGTTTAGGTATTGGCATTTTATAAATTTTGAAATGTTCACAATCAATTTTCACAAAACCGCAAAGTTTGTTTGTTAACATTCAAAATCTGTTGTCATGGATTTTTCGCGGATTCGCCATAGATTCGACGATTTGGAACGCCGACATGCGCTTCGGAGCGCCAAACTAATATAGCAATCTTTGAATTTAAGAGTGGAGCGCTATTGTTTCGAAAACTACTCGACATGTTTGTACGTGAAATTCGTTGAGTGTCACGTGACATGCGGATTTCTTCCCAGAAAATCGTCGTTACAGCGAAGTTTTGGTCCTGTTGTTGGATCACCGCCTCAACTCCATTATTGCGGGATATGGTAGTTTACCTTTCGAAGAAAACTGTGCACTGGCTACCCACCATCTGAGATAGGACCCGTTTGCAACTCTTTTCACATTAATAAATAAATAAACTTATTCTGAACTGTAGACATCGATAGGTAACTACATAAAATTCTAGACGATAATATACCATAATAACATATAATTTTTATGACACTAAGGCTTACACAGAAATTTAAGTACAGGGACCCCCCTCCCAAAAAGACTGAATATTTTATTTTCTAGATAAAAATTTATTGTCATAAGTTAGAAATTTAAACAAAACGGTTTGTTGAAGTGTAAGAACAGGAGATTTCCGTCGTTTTCAATACATCCTTCTAAGCGGCGGACGAAATTAAACATGACTCTAATAAGTAATTCCTGCGGAACAGCTCGAATTTCTGCTTTAGTGCTTGTTTTAAGTTCATCAATTGTTATTGGTTTTGCAATATAAGCTGTACTTTTTAGGTAGCCACAAAGAAAAAAATCCGGAGCAGTAATATCTTGGGATCTCGCTGGCCAATGCAAGTCGTCATTGAATAAGTGATGATAAATTGTTCAACACAAAAAACACGTTGTGACACTGGCCATGTGTCCATTTTGCTAAGTGTCAAAAAATTCTGCAATTGTTTTATACACATCTCCAAAGCCTACTCTTTAAAATAATATAACACACATAGCGATTGCTGTGACATTTAATTTTTTATTTAGAGAATAAAATAATCAGTCCTTTTTGACGGTCCCCGTATCTTTACGAAAACTACAAGTCATATCGAATATGCTTTATCGATAAGTACCACACATCAATCTACTGTTTTTCCTGTAACCATTGAAATATTTTTTTTTAAATCGCGGCACAGTATATTGTTTAAATACCTTAGGATTGTCATTATAAACCTTAGCAATATTATAATTAAAGGAACGTTAAAATAAGGATGCTCAATCGAATTTGTTTTCAGTCCTTATAGTTGTTTCTTCTTGTTTTTTTTTTCGTTTGCTACTTTTCGGCTTTTCTTTCGCTTTTCCTTTAGTTTTGGATTCGGTATTTGAGCCCCACCATTCGCCGCCGAAAGACCACATCACAGATCGCCAGCTAGCCAAGTAACCATCAAGATTAGACCTTTCGAATAGTGGGTACCTAGCCACGCTCCCCGCGCTTCCAAGAGAAATTCCTGGTTTACAGAATTACACCGTTAATTATTATACACGAAATTGGACCGTCGGTCCCTTCTCGGTTACATTTTACTTTGATATAAACCCTACTCTCGATGAACGACTGCTCGTTACCCACCATTTATCTATTTTCTTTTATGTAGTGTCGTATAACCTTTTCGATTCCTTATATTACGTTTTCAATTGTAACAAAAATAGTAAACGGTTAAATCTGATTATATTTAGGCACATGCGTTACTCGGCGATTAAAACGAAGACTTTGTGTTAAAAGTTACCGATAATATTATCTCTGTGCATGACAGCGTTGCGTTCGACAAGACCTTTTCAACGGGCGTATTCGCGAGCCATATTTTTGCTTGAGCGTTGATTGAGGTTTTTCATTTATGGTCTTTATAACTTCGATTTATCGTTATCGTATGCGCTCATTTAAGCCAGTTCCATGTACGATTTGTGCAATTAGTTTACTATGATAATATGTCAACAGTTGATTTTCTGGGTTGATTTTTGTTCTCGAATCAGTATTATTTATGTCTTTCGACGTTGCTGATGTCTGTCTATACGTGATTGTACGTGTTATTGATGTTGAGTATTCGTTATCTCTTTCGTTGCAACTCACTTACTTGTGCGATTAATTCCGTAAAATAGGTGCAATAATTTCAAACTTGGATTTTAAACTAGGCGGTTTGTAATTCAAGAAAATCACAGCAGTTGGAATTTGAAGAAGTACTGTCCGTTTGCTGCTAGACATGTTTAGTCGGTATTCCAGGCTTATGAAAGGGTTTGTTTCAAACTTTAATATAAACTGAAGCTTAGGTAGCTAAAAAATTATATAATAAAGAAGAAACTTTCAGTGTCAGTTGGTATTTTTCGTATAACTGCTTTATTTAGCTTGAATATCTGCAATAAACGAAGATTTAACATTCCCGCGACAATAAAAATATGCAGTTTCGAACTGTTTAGGCAACAGATCAAATTAAGGCACCATGAGCCAGAGAATGTCGCGCAAATACTTGTCTAATGAGTACAAAAGGGAATGTAAGCATCGACTCGGAAAAAACACATTCGCAAAACTGATAATGACAGGTTCGGGCAAAAACCTGGTAGGTGTCTGTGAAAGCAGAGCATAATTAATCAAGAGCATCTAATTGCTCCAAATTCCCATTTGAAGGATTTATAATTACGGCGGGAGCGGTTTCAAGTCTCATCTAATAAGAGGACTTGCTCATCTCGAAACCCCGTTTTGAACAAAAACACTCGAAAACGGCTCCGGCTAATCCGATCCGGAGCACGGACGCCGTAAAATCGCAAGATGCAGTTTGCCGCCTTCGCGCCGGAGTTCAAGTACCGTAAGCCGAATTTTGGGTCATTTGCGATCGCATTCCGAGTAATTTAGACTGGTTACGCAATACGTATCCACAAATCTTCTCGGAGGATTAGTTAATTGACTTGGAAACCAACGGCGCTTATAATTGCCTGCGAACGGAAAGCGCTATGATTTCGATAAAGCGGAATTGAAGCTGTGATATGGGAATACGACCGCGGCCATATTTTCAGTCGCCTCTGTTAATTAAAATGATGCTGCTGATTACAGCAGGAAGAAAAGTAGATTAGTTTTTTGCAAGCATTCTTGATGCTTGCCATTTGGGAGAATTGCTTTTTTAAATTAATGTGGATCAGAAGACACTATTATTATCATAACGCATGCTTTATAAAGTGTAGAGTGTAATTATTACTCCGGTGTGTCACAGGGTATAAATCTTAGTCCTCTTGTTGTTGTGGTTTATCATCGACTAAGAAACCAAATCTATGTTCTTAAAGTTCCCATCATAGCTGCTCATTCGGTTCTAAAGAAAACGGTAGAAGTAAAGTCAATAATTCCTGTACCAAACAAGAGAGAAAAAATGGAAACATCACAGCTATAGCAGAACAGGGAACTCGATAGTCACATAGCGTAAAACTATAATCAAAATCGACAGAAAGGCTGACAAATAAAGGAATGAAATAAAACGTCTCACATAAAGAAGAAAATAATGAGAATTGTTCTGCTCTTGTAACACTTCTGTTGGAAGCCCCGTCGTTTTGGCACCAAATCGTAATGCTGCAGTTATGCCGCGGTTCGAGCCCCACCGTTGTGGACCTAAATTGTAATGGGACGTCTCCTATGCCGCTATGTGTTTATAAATTACTTTTCTTTTCTTTTATTGCCAGCTAGTTGAACAGCAATGAGATATTTCTTACTTTACTTGCCCCCAGTCATGGCTATGGAAAGTGTTTGTTGAAATAAACCTAGAAATTTACCTGAATTCTTTCTGAGCTAAAAAAGTTAAATACAAGAATCTATTCAAATAAAAGTCAATTTGTTGCTGTACTAAATTACCAGCTAAAACTGTTTTCCATACTCTTTTATATTAAACAACAATCATCTCTATCTAAGCGCAAAATGCTGCTTCTGCTAGGTATATATTTATTTTAAATCTTATTGAAGCAGATCTACTACAGCTGTTGTGTGGATTCTCAAACACCGTGCAGCGAACCATAACATACTGGGCATATGCTCAGGCGCAGTGCGCTCAGAAAATAAAAAAGCCCGCGAAAACGTTCCTTCACACACTATGACTCATTTGATGTGGCTTCGATTGTGACCTTTGCGTTGATAATTATAGTATAAAACTACCCACCTGCAGTGATGACTAACGAATATCGATTCACGGCGATATCTGTATAATTGACTCCCAATTACATTTTGACGATTATTTTTTCTTTCACCTTCACTTGACGCGGGCTTGCACTTACAAAAACTAGCACAATTTGTGGCACTGTTGACCCGCGAACAAAGCATTGGTTGAATTCCTGTATAGACTAATGCTTTTCGCGCTGAAACTCTTGGTTTCTGGTACTTGGGCGGATGTACAACCTATATTAAAACTAACTAAATCTAATTATAAATACATTTACCAAAAAACAACAACGAACACAGATGTACAAATCGGCTGTATATTGAGATGCTGCTCCAAACACACTCAGGCGAGTCAGGGCAAGCCTCTTACAATCTGTTCTATGTCTAACAGCATCAAAACACAGGAAAATATACAGGAACGAAGACGCTAGAATTTTATATTAAGACCCAACGTAAAAACTTCAGTAAAATGGTGGCTAAATTTGTTCAGTATTCAAATATGTTTCTAAAACCGTCAACCTTTACATTCTCGAATAATTTAACACATTATTTTGAAAAGAGAGAAATATTTATTAAATTTGTTCTTCTTCTTGTGAATTGGGTCTGTTGGATGTAGGTCTCCTTTAATAATTTCAGAACTCTTTGTTGCCAATTTCTTCCAGCCACTTCGGCAATATCATCTGTCCATCGCATTGATGGATCTTTTAAATATCCTTGGTCATGAGGAGTGTGTTCTTTTAGTCCATCTCTCTTTGCTCTCCCTCGCATCATTGCTTTAAATCCCCCGCTTCTTCGTTTTGGCACAAATGCCCAATTGTAGGCGAATTCCAAACATCAGGCCTTCCATGGACATTTGTTGGCATTTATATTGGTAATTATGGTAGTTTTTAAGCCATTTGTTATTATGGGAAGGATTAAATTATCGAGATCTTCATGTTAGGGTACCAAATTTATGATTGTGGGGCTATTTACTGAAAGCTGCTCGTACAAAGCGGACTCTGAGGATTATTTCTGTAGCTTGTTGTTGCTTCCTTAACCTAATGGTGTGGCCCAGGCAGACGTATTATCCAACCTTCTCGATTAGATTTCTTTTCACACAGTTTATGGTTTCGTCGTTGGTCATACCCTTTCTCCGAGTGTTCATCTTTAAATCGTTTTTATAGGATTGTTTCTCTAGGGAAAATTCTGGTAATTCTATACTGAAGTAGAATATCGTCGCTAGATGGTATTAAATCAATTCCTAGAGCAGATTGTATAAATAATGTTCTCTTTTATCGAGCATTTGCTAAATCCAATACAATGGGTAATTTTCCAATTGTTTTAATGGGCTCTGTAGTTTTCTTCTGCCCGTCGATACTTCTGTATCACTTTTTCAAACAATGGATTTTCATTGTTTTTACGTGCCTTTTCCAGTGTTTTCTCCTTTGTGCCATCAACTTTCTAACGTTTTAGTTTATAACAATAATGAGTAAAATCATAGAGAAGTGGTAAGATCAAGAGCCTGTTTGTTAAACTCAAACGAATCTTTTCATTCGTATTATCAATGACGAGTACATCATTACTTCCTTCTGATATAAAAAAACTCAATAGCAAAATAGCAGCAGCAAACGCTGCTTTTACGGAGAGGGTTTAGCATTATCAATCATTAAAGATTGTTAGCTGCAGACCATGTCATGTGAGCCGCATTCCATTGTTGCTCTACTTTTTGCCTTGACCTGTTCTACCACAGATTAATCATCTTGCATTACGGTTTCATCTCGTCTCCTCTCTTCTGCCTCTTTGGTCCTCAGTATTTCTATGATAGCTAGTTCTATCACAGCCAATTTTTCCCCATCGTCCAGTATGTGTTGCAATATGTTCTCTACTGCCATGGCTGCTTCCATTTCGTTAATCATCCTCTCCCTTATTCCATTTCATCTCTCGCATTTGAGGATGATGTGTTGTGGTGTACCCGCGTCATTGCAATAAATGCATGTGACACTGTTTCTAAGCTTCATTTTGTATGAGTACGATCCGAAGTTTCCATACCCAATTAGGAACTGGATTAGGTAGTATTAACTTTTTACTCCACCTCAGAAACCACTTGGGCCGCCTTCGCAGACGCCGTCCGGTATGCGTTTGCAATCCTTATCGCTGCCTTTCTCTGTACTTTTTCTATATTCACCCGCTAGCACATACTCGCACTGCACCTACGCTCAATATTAATATAATGGAATTTAGTAGCGAACTCGCAACCTTTCTTCGTCCCGCTTTCGCTCTACCAATGTTTGGCATTAATGATCTTAGTACGGTTATCGCCCCCTTTGCCTTTTTGGCCTAGGTACCTTTTTGATATCGTGGCTCATGTCTATATTTCTGCCAAACACTATCCCTATGTTCACCTTCACAGTGTCGCTGTCTCTGTTATAGGGGGCAAGCTATAGATCATTATAGGCGTTTCGTACATCTAATGTTACCATTACTTGCTACAATCTGTATGTTTTTTACTTTTTGTATCTATCGTAGATCGTGTGCCTCTAAATCGATATTGCGTATCAGAGAGTTTTCAATTTCTTGCGATACCAGCAATCTCCGATTTAGGATTTGCTCAAACGGTTTACACATCATATTTGATAGGCACAAGGGCGTATAGGTATTTTTGTCGCCTTTTTCTTATTTTTCAATGAGAGTCAACCTTCCGTTGCTTTGGGAACGTTTCTTCCATCATTAGCGCGTCCATGACCTTATAACACAGTGTCGGATATCAGTCTGCTATCGTCCTAACCACATCTGGAGGTATTCCATTCGGACCAGCGTATTTCCTAATTTTATTCTTTTTCCAATTTCTCATTTCGTCATTTGTACATTCAAGTATTTCTCCTACTTCTACGTTCGTCCCCCTGGAAGTTCCCTATTCCCCTTGGAATCGCATTAGCATTACTTCAAGGGGAATGGCTTCCGTTTTCTTATTGTCTTTTTCTTTCTCTTCATTGTTTACCTATAACCCTTCTTATGCCCACTCTATTGCTCCCCGTGGTTTTTGTTTATCATCGTGTTCTGTAAAATTTTTCTTGCCATTTCCTCCTTATCTCTTCTTTAATTTCCGCCGGGGTCTGTCCTTTTTGTCTGTTATATGTTCAGCATCCTTCATTCGCTAATAGTTTGATTGGTGGGACTATCGCAATTACTTGGAATGCCTCTGAAGATTCTCAACAAGGTTCTCCTATGCACGCTTTCCATTATTTTTTTATTTTGAGTATTTTAATGTATCACTCCATAGAGCATTATAGAATACACTATGGACGCCAGTATTCTTCTTATACTACTTCTTGTCCCTTCTAGGTTGGGCATAATTCTATCAAGTTGTTTGGTTGTCTCTTTTTCCTTCTTGATTATGGTCTTAATATGGCTCGTCATTCGCATGTTATGGTATTTCAATGTCTTAATCGTTTTGATTTGTATCCCGCCAATTTCAATAGTTAATTCTTTAAGCATGTTTCTACCTGCTAGTAATACTACCTCTATTTTGGTCACCTCTTTACACATCTTTCTTCCAAGCTTTTTTATTTGCTGCTATAATAGCTTTCCAAACGGTATTTCTATGTTCAAGGTATACTTCTTTGTATTTATTTATTTCTGCTTCTGTTGTGTTTTGCTTTTTTTTGTCAGCATTTTCCTCTTTCTGATTAGGCATTCTTTTCTTAGTTCTAATATTTTATCATTCCATCAATATATATGTTGTTTGTTTATGGTTTTGTCCCCTTTTCTGTTCCACGTGTTTGTCTATTTATTCTGTAAAGCGTTGTACGACCTCTTGATTCAGCTTCCAGCTTTGCGGTATGCTTGGAGATTTTATTTCTGGCTTTTTATATTTCTTTATTTCATAACAGATCTGATGTACTGGTGATCGCTCAGGTTTTGTATTTCCATCGCTTTCCAGTTTTTTATATTGGCGGTGCTGAAAGTGATATATATGTTGAACGTGCTGTTTGCTTTTACTAACGTAGGTGCGTCCACTGTATTTATGATCTGTAGATCGTCTGCAGCTAGCTATTCGGCTAGTATTTCCTTTTTTCTATCCTCTGTCCTCGATCCCCATTATCTAGATTTCACGTTGAAACCTTCTTTTACTATCGTTACCCCTATTTTTTCCATTTATATTCATACTTTGTTTTATCTCCTTTAATATTTCTTTATGCTGATCTTCGTTTACGTGTAATGAACAGTAACAGCTAAATATTAGGGTACTTCCTACTTCTATCCATACCCATATAGGATAGATGAGAGTGGCGATCGTTTACGGATTGAGCAACATCAACTAATTATATCAAGTCTCGCGTTTTCCGTTTCGCCGTTCACAGAAAATATCAGAAATTACAATTTATGGGAAAAATATTATAGTTGCCATCCAAAAAATCATAATAAATGTCAGAAATATAAATAATAATAATGGTGAGGCACTAACACCCTATGAAGGAGCTTGGCCTGCAAGGCGGAAGGTCAGAGCTTCCGTATCCTCGCTCTCACACCCAGCTGTCGCGTGTCAAATTCATGATACGTGGTGATGTAGTGAGCATCACGCATTAGAAAACCGTATTATTACCCCTTGATCAGAAATATAAATATGGAAAATCTTTTTAAATATATCTAATATGGCGGTCAAGCTTTAGGAATTTAATTAATTGTGTAAAGTCACTTTTTAGGTAACTAACACCTTTATCTTGTTACCTTATTGGGCTATAGAAGACATAATATATTGATGTGATTACACAGCAATTTATGCGAATTTGAGTTTAACCCTTAGACTACGGCGTGGGGTCCTCAAGGGACCCCAGACTTTGTTTTTCTTGAACATCTTTCTAGGTATTTTTTTAATAAATTTTCCCTCTCGTGTATTTGTCACTTTTACAATTATACATAGCATGATGTATTTGGTTTTCTGTTTTTAATATCTGCATACTTTTGTTGAACAAAAAAGGTGCGTGGGGTCTCCAAGGGACCCCACGCCGTTGTTAATGTGTACCATTTTTTTCTACAAAACAATAAGTTGATGTCAGTTTTTTTATGTGTTTTACGACGATAATGAGGACAATATTTTTGCAAGAAGTAATTCTGATGTTGTAACTTGTTTATACCCTTATCTGAACCCGTGTATATTATCTCAAAGTACACTCTTGAATTGAGTAGTAAGTGAAAATAAAAATAAGGGATGAATGTTTTTTGTTTTTGATATTTTGTACACGAGCATCCGATAAAAAAGTAAATATAAGATGTTTATAATGTCAGTTCTTCGTTTGCAAAAAACATCGAAAAGAAAATATTGTCTCCACAGCGAGTTGCATCGATCACATCGAAAATTGACAATATATTATACTTTTTCTTTAATTTATAAGAATTCTGTGGTTACCTTTTTTTTATATTTGTAATGTGAGTTAATTTTCAATATATTTTACCATTATAAACACTTACTCAAATGTTACCATACGTTTTAATATGTTTTTAGCTGGGGTCCTTCGAGGACCCCACGCCGTAATTACCGTTGGTCTAAGGAACGCAGTAGTCTAAGGGTTAAGGAAGGATATATGAGATAAAATAAATGCTGTGGTACTATAGTGATTTGCCAAAATAAGCACAATTTTGACGTATAAGGTGTGCTTATAACTAATAACGATGGTATACACTATAATTTGCATCGGCAGTTCTTAAAATTGTCGCAATAAAGAAAAAACATTTCAAACAATCATTATGGGTTAGCCCAAACACTTTGCACTGTTAAATAACCTTAATAGGGTGGGTTGTGAACAATTTAGCAACTCTCGTTAATTATTATTCAATATGTCACTTGTGTGTAATAAACTATGTCTGTGACAGTTATAATAACTAAGATTATGTTTAGTTAATTAATTAGATTTATAAGATGTAATTTGTTATTGATTAGATCTTAGGAATACCGGTAAATATGTCATTATTAGTTTAAAATGTCACGATATTCAACAAAATCGTTACGTATTGTTTATACTGCAGTTGAATTAAGGCCGATTGAGCAGAAATTTTAGATAATTCTAGTTTTCCACCCAGCAATCATATGCCTCAGTTTAGCTCTGGGTTTTGGAATTTTCTTTCTTTCTTTATTTGTGTCGGCTGAACCTGGCAACGTATAATTGAATGAAAAAGTTGTATAAGATTACAAAAATGAGTCTATTAAATGCAAATGCAGTCGTACAAAACGATTTAATATTTATGTAGGCTCGGCTAAATGTTATGTAAATATTAAGATTCAGATTGTTGCCATCTATCAATCTGAAAAAGGCTTGTAATTTATATAATTTCATTTAGAATGGCTAGAAACTTATGTAATAGGGGTGGAATAAGGTGGATCCTGCAATATTGATACTTACCTATAAAATAAGAACTAATAATTGATTAAATCTATCTTGTAATTTATATAAATTCATTCAGAATGGCTAGAAACTTATGTAATAGTGGTGAAATAAGGTGGATCTTGCAATATTGTTACTTACCTATTAAAATAAGAACTAATAATTGATTAAATCTACAATTAAGGCATAAATTAACGGAATTAGGTCATGTGTTAGAACAATCCTTGCAAAGCAACCGATCTAGTGGTGTAAATTTTAATTTCTTGTTAAGCGCGTTTAGTTAATTTAGGGAATCATTTCTTGTAGTATAATTTTGAATCCATTTTAGTGGTAGGGGCAATTTAGCAACCAATTAAAGTAATGCGATATCATTTGTTGCCAACAAATTGCAGTTGCTATATACGCGTTTGCAGAGATGAGCTCTCTATAGACCCCATAATCTTTCCATTATTTGCTAGTGTTTGATGTGTGCATCTTGAAAACAAATGATTGAGTTGTTGTGAAGGATTATCAGCTATTTTTATTATAAAAGGTTGGGTTAAGAGCTGAGTTGTGAAGGTAATTAACTAGTTTTGACCCTTAGTTGTATTTATTTTATTTGGAAGCTGTCGGTTGAAAGCAGCAAGGTTAAAATCTAATAGTTCCAACACGCTGAGGTAGTCTGTGAGGTGATACAATTATTTTTTGGTTATCTTCAAAAAGTAAAGAAATAGTGGCAACGAGAGCTCTTGTTGAGCTACGATTATACGAACCTGGTTTCCGACGCAGAAAATAAAAGGGCTGATAAACAGTTGGCCAGCGATGGGTTACTATTCCGAGTGCGCGAGGAAAAGGATTTTTGTATGCTGACTCTACTTAGACGATCTCTAAGCAGCCATATTGCATCTGATGGGACAAATTGATCAGTGAATGGTGGCGAAGTGTCTGTTAACTAGAGAACAGGCAGTTATATGGTTGTTTGCTATCAATTTTTGGTTTTTGAGGTAAATATTGGTGCTTGTATTAATAATTTACACAACAGTCTCAAAAAGGCGCATGTTTAAAGCGATAAATCTACTAGTAAGTTAGATATTTAAATTTCGCAAATGAAAATTAAAAAATCGCTCTATTATTGTAAAATGTATGGTACTGTTAACTTTAGTAGGGCTTTGCAGTAAATGTAAATTTCACTTTAATTTATTCTGCAATAAAAAGCGACCTAACTTAGAAGCTGTAACGAAAGTTATAAAAAACTATTACTGAAAAAGTACAGTTTTAAATATTATTTAACGTAGTCGTCATGTAATAATGACTTGAGCTCTGTTGAATTCAGACTCGAGCCCAGTGTTTGATTACACTTCAAATCACCTCAGTGTGCTTTCATCGCGCCATATTTATATTATTGTTAGTTTTTAAACGTTAATTTAAAGGATATTTAAGAGGTAACTGAATTTAGTTAAGTAGACGCTAAATCTTTGTACGAAGTGTAACGAGTTTTACAAAAACTACACCTTGTGACTGAAATCGCTGCAAGGGGTCGTCGTAATCGTCCGCATTTTTTAAAGGACCCTTTCATCAAGAATGGCCAGGGTACCCAAGCGTGAGTAAATATTTCCGAAAGAGCGTTGGATTTCTCCTTTTTTCGTACGTTTACCGCCTAGGTTTTGTGATTTTTTAGCGGTTTACAATGAGCCGGGCAACGAGATCGCTTAATTCCCGATTTTATAGTTTCAACTGCGAGTTTCAGCTTCATTAGAAAGCAATCATGCGCGCTAACTGTATTTCGCACTTTTTATAGGGACGCCGAACCGCGAGCGATCGCATATACAGCTATTTTAATTTAAGTTATTCAGTTCACTTTTTGCAGCTAACGCGCCGACTGGTTGGACTCGATCCGACTAAAACAAATTAGCGTTTCATTATACCTCTTACTCGAAAATATTATCTAAATATAATAAATTGCAGCGGACGGGTTATGGGCAGTCACAAATAGAATTGGCTTATAATTAGCCAACCATCAGATAAGGAAATGGTAGCAGCGTCTCTCTTCTCTCGCTAATGATTGATTAGGACGGACTGACACCGTGAAATGGCTGTCGGCCTCTGCTTGATTTGTACGACCTGTCAATTCGAAAGTTGATGGGAATTTCTCATTGCTGAATTTCAAGCTGCTCGCTTCTGCTTGTGTGCAAAAATACGGCTGAAAGGTTAATTATATCTTTTATTGATCTTAAAGGCTGGAGGCAGAACTCGAGATAAAGGCGAGTAGGCCTTGGACTTTTCTGTACACGAAATATATACAATGTGTCCTTAAAACATGTTTGAACATGTCGCAATTATAGATTCCTGGGTCAAAAATAAGACGATTCGCCCATTTTCAAAGAACATGGCGCAGTCACCCCGATTTTACTTTTTTTTCTCTCTAAATTACAAGAGATATCAAAAATCACAAATAAATTTGTTAATGAATGTTTCTCTTTTCACTTCTCTTCTCCCTAAATCAATGTAAAGATTGTATTGGATTTCTACAGGAATTTTTTAAAATGTAAATGTACACTTAACGAAACGCATTTGGATATGGGTCGACTTAAATCGCCTTATTTTGTGCCCAGGGATTCGTGGTTAAGCCATGCCCACATATTTTAGGGATATCCTGTAGATGCAATAATTGTTTAATTCTGAGCTATTTTATTTGCAGTTCGATGGACAACTAAAGGTGTAACTGTAATTGTAAATTACAAACCAAATTACTTATTCTCTTTCTTGATCATGCAAGGCAATACATTTTTCCCTGCACATGTGTTTGTGAAACTTAGGCAGGTTCATTCATATTTCTTATAATTGCCTCGAACGTGGCAGGTCATTGTCTAACTAAACGCATAGGGATTTTTTGTTATAGGCTCGCATACTAAGTTTACGTGAATTTAACTCAATTTAAGTAGAATTGCACTTTTATTCATGTATTAAATTAATCATCTAGAAATTAGAAAGACATATTGTTATAAACGTGCAATGTTTTTATTACGATTTTATGTGGAGAACACAGGATACATATGTTCAGACTCTTTGGTATTAGCTGGATTAAAAGGTCTAATGCAATTTTAATTAAGAAGTAGACTAAGGGTTATCAAATTGTACAGGAAAGTATCGTGGTCTCGCTAATTATTATGGCTTATACAAAAATCTCTCATTCATAAATTTAGATTTATAAATCCAACAGGTTCAGCTGATCGTCCCTTCACTTGTAAGCACACTTACCACCTCACGTAAGACTTGATCAATTGCGTTTTCCCTAGGCAGCTCCAATTCCTTTGTTGCATCCTTACATCTTCCTTTCGTCTCTATCAGCAATCCCACGTCTCCACTCAACTCCTGTTTTCTGTCCCAGTTCACTTCCGGAACTTTTATATTTGGTTTCACGTTTTTAGGTTCTCTTTAATTACAACTCAATTATTTCGAAAAACAACTTTGTTCGGACAACAAAGAATATTGGCTTACTTTTCTCATATCAAAACCTATATCCTAAATATTATACGTCAAACTGGCAACATTTCAATTGTGCTTTTTTCAGTTAATGAAATGAGAAAGATGAAACTCCTTTCCAGGTGGGTTGGATGCATTCAGTTATGGCAGTAACTATCAATTAATTTCTGTTCAGTTTCATTTGCTAGTAAGGTACAGTCATCTTTTTTAAATCAGCTGTCAGTGTCAAAACTTTATAAAAAACCAGACTGTGTTACCCTAAATTCTGTACTTACCGACCAACTGTATAACAGTTTCCCCCATGTTAAAATTGAGGTTATGTCTGTATAACGTAATTGAAATGTCAAACGTGCATGGTTAAACGTTTCAATAAAATGTAAGTTTTTAATATTACAGGTTTATGTAGGATGTAGATACTTCTATATACAGAGTATTTTGTAGAGCATGTTCTTTTATACATAATGGTAGACCAGTACGTATAGACGTAGATCAGGTGAAAGAAGCTGTTGTGCAAACAAAATTGAAGAAAGCTCCCGGACCAGGAGGTATCTACCCAGAACTAATAAGGTACGCACCAGAAAAATTAATTACCATGCTGAAAACCCTATATCAACGATGTATTAATGGGGAGAATATCCCACAGGAAAGGAAAACATCCTATATAACTCCCATACATAAGAAAGGAACTAAAGTTGACCCAACAAACTATCGAGGAATAGCAGTCATAAATACATTGGGCAGAATATACTCACGAATATTAAAAAACCTCATTGAGAAAGAAATAGAAGCAAAGCAACCAGAAGAACAGGCGGGATTTCGAGCAGGCCGATCCACAATAGATAACTTATTCTCGTTGAAGTTAGTACTGGAAAAAAGAGTACAAAGAAACAGAGAAACACACATAGTTTTAATAGACCTCGAAAAAACATATGATAGTCTACCAACATCTAGATTGTGGAGAGAGATGAAGGAACTTGACATAGAACCTACGCTTGTACAAGCCACCAGGCAGCTATATGAAAGCAATTTAACAAGAATAGATGGAGGTCATCAAGGGTGAAGTATTTATGGAATTAAATGAGAGAATTTAGAAAATAGGTATTTAATACGATACATTGAATATGTTCTAGGCCTTCTCACAAATCGCCTTCTTAGTCAATTCAGGTTTGTCAACTTTCACCTCTTCGCAATACCGAATCAGGGCCATTTTTTCACGCTCTGTGAGGGGATGCCCACTACCCTCTTTTCGCGAAGGCATCTTTTCAAATTTTTTGCGTTGAAAGTTATGCGCAATGACAGCGCCGATGACCTTGAACGGCTCGACGCTGCCAACCTACATTGTGAAATACACTATTTACTACTTTCAACTCCTCATACCAACTTGACAACACTTTGACAGCTGATTTAAAAAAATAGACTATAGATTTCGTGTGTGACAGTTGTGAATAGTAACATTAACCTCACTTTTTAGTCAAATTTTCAGCACTTTGCTAATCAAATCTCAACTTCTCAAGTAAATATTTTTATTTTATTCGTAGTTACGATTCTACTTGTTGATGTTGCTTTCTACGCGGACTTGTATCTGGTTTTATAACTTATGTAAATGTTTTGACGTTTTGATGACAATCGACTTGCTGCTCGCTGAGGCCTCGAGATAGCTACAACACCATCTCACAAGATTCCCTGGCTCTTCCACGTTCAGGTAAGGTTAGAAAACACCAGAATATTGTATTCTTATTTCAATTAGTTTTTATTTACGTTCTATTGATACTAAAACATTGCATTTTATGAAATTCATTGCGGGGAGTACACTCTTCAACAGCTTTGCTAGACAACTAACCTAGCTACCGTAGTTTTCAAATTTACACAATTAGATGAATTTATTCAAGTTAGCACCTCAAATCCCATATCTACAAATCATATTTGAACGATTACAATTCTTTAAATCAGGAAACCGCTTAAATTATTCGGAAGGGTTACTTTATAAAATTACATTTAGTGATCGTTCTATATCACAGTTGAAATAATCGTTTCGTATATCTAGGTCCAGTCGTTTTTGAATGCTTATAATTTCATGTTTTTCTACATAGATTTTCCTATCCTGGTGAATATCTGATTTCCAGATGTCTGCGGTATTTTTTTTAATGACCAAGAAATATTCACACTTAGATGATCAAGAAACAGCTTAGATAATCTGCTTTGTAATTCAATACAACTACAATTGCACCTTTCCGTATCCACCGAACTATAAACAAAATAGGACATGATTATGGTTACAAATTAATTTTTGAAATTAAAAATGTTATTGGATCTATATGTTTGAAATTCAATTTGGATTCCACTTCTAATCATCTACTACATTTTTCCGGACAAGCCTGATATTGGACCAGCCATAGATTTTCCTGTCCTGAGAATATGATTTTAAAATGTTGTAGTCGTCAAACCTAGAAATACAAAATAGTGACGAAATAGGTGAAGTTGTTTAGAACGTAGCTCATGTGTATGGAAACGCTTACCTTCCTATGTCTTTTTTAAAGTTTTAGACACTATAACATGTATTGCTAAAGAAATCGCGATTTTTAATTTCTATATGATTCCAAATTGCATTATATTTTCATTCTAACAATACATTTCTAATGCGTCGAAGGCCATTTTGCTTGCCAATGGACACATTAATCTGCCAAAATATAACAAAATATTGTAGTGTTCGTATTGGTCAGAAGCTACTGCTGCTTATAAAGGATGCAGCCTTTATATTTCTACCCATTAAAAGCTATACAATCGGTTTTTGTATTTTAGCGGATCAATATTCGCATTCAGAAGTGATATTGCTAAAAGAAAAATATAGTGCAAACCACTGGAATTACTTTGCCTAAATTTGATATACCTAGCATGATAGAACAACCTATGTGGAATAAAATACGGTTTTTTCGGTATCAGCCTTTTCCAAACAGAAAGGTGTGGAACTATACCAAGTTCCATCCTATACAACTCTGGATAGATTCACTGTAAAGGTTAACTCGAATCCTTAGCATTATATGGTCGCGAATAAGGATTAGGAAAAATTACTCTTGTAATAGCTACTAAATAAAAAACAACCTGGGCTCCAGTTGCCGTATAGCGACAATGATAACTTCAGACTAACTGGTAGACTGAACAAACCTCACTTACCGTTGCAGGCCTCTATCTCACATCAGCCTATTAAAAAACTAAGAGGTATTAGTAGATCGTATAAAAGAAAACACCAGAAGTAAAATGCAATAAATTTTAATAAAAACAACAGTCCAGCGTAAATAGAAATTTGCGTAGATACCATTATAAAAGTGAGACAACTACGATTAACACAAAGCACATATTAAAGGAAACTAAAAATAACCACAGCTAAACAGATTACATCAAAATTGACACAAGTTTGTCATTGTCTCAAGTCACCCAGAAGCTAAATAAATTATTAATACATGAAAATTATAAACTGCTCCTTATATTCACTTTGTTGTGGTTTATAACTTCTTGTGAATTGTTATTATTGTTATAAAAAAACTCAGAAGACGCGTCTGCCGGAAATGCACAAAAAACGGACGCCACTGAATTCAGAAAATTATGGCTTAATTCGAGTCTCTAGCAAGTCCCACGATGCTTGGGCCTTCTTTCTTCGTTTGCCTGCAGATACAAGTCGGTGAACGCCTTGCAGAACAACTTCGGTAGCTCGACCGATGCGAAAAACGCCTTCAATTTAGCCGTCGTCTGACACCTAGGGCTCCAACTGCTCGCTACGGACGTTACTCCCTAGCTCTAGCTCACCGGGTTGCAATTATACTACTCGAAGTTCGTAAAAAATCTCAGAAAAACTCCCAATATTCAATGCCTAAATCAAACACCTTTTTATACCGCTGCAGAGGTGCTACGAATTACTGCAACCTGCTACATCGTACCCAAAGGATATAGAATTAATATTCAAAGACACTGAATTGGAAACAGGGCATTTATTCACTTATTAATAATTATTTATTGGGGAAACCAAAATTAACAAGACTGCAAAGCTTGGCTTCCTTTCCCCAATTATTAGGCTTCGATCTTACATTGTTTTATTTCCAAGCCTGCTCTGATTACATTTTGTTCAAATCAAGGCTAAGACTATTTTTAATCCTGTTTTACAAATTATTATCAAGTCCAATGCTATTTACTATTATTTACAAAAATTAAACTAGCACATTTCTGGACCATTATATAAAATAATATTTGATATACTTAAAATATTATTAATTCTAGGTACTATAACTAGAAAGGCTTAAAATGTGTTCACAGCAATATAAAAATGTAAGCGGGGTTCGCTGTATTCAATATGAACAGACAGGTTTTTATATTCTAAAGTGAAAATACTAAAGTATTAATAAGAAATTGGCGTTTTTAATACAAATTTATTCGTAAAAATGTATGGGGGATTATATAATCAAATTGAATTATAATTCGCCTGAATCCGAAAAGCGAAGATCATCTGCGGAAGCGGTCGAACCACAAAGGCCTTTGGGTAACGAAGTGCATTATAAATACATAAAATCAACGTTTCGTTAACAAACCATATTTGTGCGCATGGGCATTAACAAACAATAGTATGCGCTGAGTGAAATGCCAAATTATTTAATGTGACACGTTAAAAGCCTGAGTAAAATACAAAAACAATTGATATGTTGGCAGCAACGATCGCTGACTATAAACAAATGTATCACAAATTTAACGATTAAACATATTACACGAAGTTCAATGTGCTATTGCTACTGCAACGTGAGCGCGGCTGTCTTCTCTGCATTCTAAGCGTCTGGTGGTTTGGCTAAAGCAAGCATGGTTAGCTGGAGTACAGCGACGCCATGTAGAGATAGGGTAAAACCTGACCTTGTGTTATTTGAGAGCTTAGGTCGGACAGCGGCGACGTGGCTTTCAATATGTCTCGAAGCAGACGTCAGATGTGGAATACTTAGGAGGTTATCCCAAAGAACTGATTGATCGCTGAAGAAGGCACGAGACCGAGAGAACCTAAAAGTGACTGCAATGGCATTATTCTCCTATCAGGCCACATGAAACAAATATATTGAGATTTATACCTGCAGGTGAAAAACGGCCGTGGAAATCTGTACTCCGGCTGCGCACAGAAGGAAGAGGATTCATCCTTAGATTAACGTCATAACAGTTTCTCCCAAAGTAAGAATGGCGATGGCTTACTTTGAAACGTCTTTTTTAAGCCGCTGCCAGCAGCCAACCGCCAAGTGCCAAAATTCTAGGAGAAATCGGAAGAAACGTCAGGTATCAAATTGCACGCGCATCGCCCACAATGTACGGGTTACCGAATTAAAATTTAATTTTTTCCCTAAAATTATCCCTCCGACGCAAAACATGTATTACTGTATTACTGACTTCACCTGTAATGTGAGGAATTGCAGCTATTAATTAACTAATGGACACCATCCAAATTGCAAAACAGGTGGAACGAGTGTAACACATACTTCAAAAAGGTCCGGCGCCCCACGACTATTCACATAGAAAAAAATAAGAAAAGTAATAAAACCCTTAAAATATACTTGCGTTATGTGCATTACCTTATTGGAGATGTTAGAATCATAATTATAATATTTCTATTATAACAAAAGGAATTTACGAGTTTAAGTCATATCAGACGTCACACGTCTCGAACCGCTATACAAATAGTATATGAAGTATCGACAACGGTAAGGACGGCCTATCAACCGAAAACAATGTGCATACCAAAAGTTAGCAAACGCTGCCAAGTTGTTGAGAAATAATTTTGATGAGGTAAAGACAGAAGCCATTAATCCATCAAAATAATGGCTGCAGATCACTAGAATTTAAAAGGAAAAGAATGGCAGACCGAAACGATTTTATGATGAAAAACATAATTACCATCACTTGGAATCAAATCAAGATTAATACAAATTAATAGTACATTATTTACTGAGGTGGAAATTGTTTCATTATAGCTGAAGGCTAAGATAGCTTACCGAGGCACATACGCCGAGATGAGCTATAGCGTGAGACTATACTGAAAACTTTCAACGAGGTATGTATACTGTTTTATTCACAACCAATTTATTCTAAACAAGATGGAGAAATGGATTTGACAGTTTTTCAAAGCTGACGTTAATCAAATAACACCAGGCGACGAAAATTCGTTGCCATGACGGCGGTCGGGAAATGGTTACTTTACGCCCACGGTTATGGCAACCACTTTCTGACCGGTTGGGAACTAAAAGTTGGTAATAGCTCATTTCCAAACTTTTCAAAAGTCAGTGTAATGACCTTACAAATGTGTTTGTGGATAAACGTTTGTTCTTTTTTTTCTCTTCTTGCATCTACCATCCTCTGTGCCAGTTTATTTTGATCCATTCTTACATTTATATGCCCAAACCAGCTTAATTTTCTTTTATTCAGTTTTAATATTATTGGTTCTCAATTTAAAGATTGTCTTATGTTTTCATTTTTGATGTTGATTCTTTTATTGTTTTATATACCTGAATTTTAAGTCGTGTATATATTTCCTTTTTCCCAAGAATGTTTTTTTCAGATCATAGTAGTGTATCGTTTGTGAGCATCCGAAGTATTCATATACTGTTACCTGTTATAATTGTTGTTCTTTACGTCTTACGCTATTTTTAGGCACGAAAGCGTCGTTACGATATGAATTTGACATTCAAAATACTCAACCGTCAGTTACCCGCTAAAACGACACAAAAGTTAATTGTCAGACGCCACCACTTTACTAAATCGAGAAAAACACAGGTGGGTTCACCGAGAAAGTGAAAGCGTTGGACAAACCTTTACTATCCAACCTTGGCAGTGCTTGGACGACGGCCAACGTACAGATGCGTTGGACTTACGTTACAGCTGTCTGAACTCCTTTACAGAGGAAAAATACACATGCAAACGTGGTAAATCTACTAAAGAAAAGCGCAACTAATTGAAAATGAACTATATTAACGTAGAAATGTGTAGATAAACAATGAACATTAAATGAAATACTCGATAAAGGTTGATTTTGTTAATTCCGCAACGTTTAATCTAAATATAAGGTCCCGAGTGGTGTAGCTTGAACAAGCGTCCACGTTCGATCAGCAGAGTTAAGCAACGCTCTCTCTGGTCAGAACTTGGATGGGAGTTCCACGGCTGCATCTCTCGACGCCTCGTGGTACGGCTATCACGGAAAAAAGTTGGTCCCGGCGGTCATAACAACATCATGACAGTCGTTAGTGGGGTTGGAAGTCCTCATAACTGCACAGCGACGCCTATAATTGGCCTAACGGCTGTTGGCTGAGTGCGAATTAAATAAATTAAATAAATTAAATAAATTAAATAAATAAATAAATAAATAAGCGGTAAACTTGACAGAAAATTGTCTGGCCAACTCAAAATCGGAAACAACTTTAATTACACAACGTTAAGTTAAATACAAACATTAAAACTGGGCGATAAATACTCAAATTTACTTAAAGGCGGTAATTACTATTAAAAACCTTAATTTTAAATGACAACTACGGTACGTAAAAATGGCGACACTTCATCATATAAATGACCACTTCACTGCACATTGTACGCTTTAAAATTATTACAGAAGACACAGTACCTTTGAGGAGTTCAGCTTGCTCTGGCGATGATGTCCAACAATGCTGCCCAAGCTGCCTCAAAATGCTTGAAGAACTGCGAGAAATTACCTAGGGTACTATTTATCAAGCGCGTCTAAACGATGTTAAATTCCCAGAGGGTACAAGTGAAGTAAGTAATCGATAGACAAGATTTAGGTACGGTACACGTAACTTCATTAAGAACAATTAGCACGAAAGAGGTTCCCATTAATACTCCCTCCCAAAGGTGTCAATTGAAGATTGCCAACTCTATGATACGAGGATTCCTCGGCTAATAACTGCACCAAACGTCTCTTAAATGACCAAAAACTCGACCGATGACCACCACTCACCGTTTCACTTAATTTCGACGTTGCCCGGCGAAAGCACCAGGGCCCCGCCGAGCGGGAAAAAACTCGGTGCACATCTGAAAGCTTGTAGGTAAAAGATCTCATTTAAAATTTAAAAACGAAATGCCTAAATTATTTTTTCTTCAAACGGCAGTAAAATATGGCATTATACTGCTGGATTGATGATGCTAAACTGTCACTTTATTGCCAAGCGGCAGATAATATTATCTGCCGCTGACGAGCGGCAGATAAAGTTATTATCTGCCGCTGACGACTTTATCTGCCGCTGACAACTTTATCTGCCGCTCATCAGCGGCAGATAATATTATCTGCCGCTGACGAGATCAAGTAATTTTTTTCACAAAGTTGTAAATAATTTGTTATAAAAACGTTTGAAGAAAAAATACTATATGTTATTCGGAGCAAAAGTATCTTTATGTGGATCGGCTGTACTTATGTGCCTCGCAAGCTCGTCAGATAACCCGTCCAGCCTCGCCACATAAAATATAACTTTTGCTCCTAATAACATAATATACTATTTCGCATTTTGTATAATAAAGTGCTATTTTACTAAATTCAAAATCATT
This sequence comes from Agriotes lineatus, assembly GCA_940337035.1. Lineage (NCBI taxonomy): Eukaryota > Metazoa > Arthropoda > Insecta > Coleoptera > Elateridae > Agriotes > Agriotes lineatus. The sequence goes on from OW679201.1 coordinate 98,443,798, forward strand.
TAATAAAGTGGCACTTTGGTGCATAGAAATGTCATTTTACTATATGATAATTTCACTGCCAAATTCGAGGTTAGCAGGTTAGATTTTCCGTCAGTCTGTGACAAAACTGACGGAAAACCTAACCTGATAATCTCGAATTTGACATAGACTTACAGTGCCACCAACATATTATTCATACGTTTGAATTTCCACAACCGCCTTTTTTAATGGACATGTGGTATAATGTTTTTAAAAAATGTTTATTTATAAATACTAATACAAAATACGAAAAAATAGTGTACACACTTCGTAAGAAAAGTAGTTTTACTAAACTTATATAGCTTTTTTGGACATGTAGCTCGTCAAGATCCAAATCGCTGGGACACAAAAATCGTTTCATGGAGACCAAGATTATCTAAGAGAAGCGCAGGAAGACCGCAAAGACGATGGATCGATGACATCAAACAAACGGCAGGAAACAAATGGTTTCAAGTAGCGCAGGATCGACAGAAGTGGAAAAAGCTGGAAGAGACCTATATCCAACAGTGGATAGACCAAGGTTGAAGAAGATATAGCTTTTTAAGTTACTCGCTCGCTTCGCTCGCTCGTACTCAGTCAAGCTATATTTGTTTAGTAAAACTTTACTTTTCTAAAGTTATTGTGTAATATACTATTATCAAACACCTACTAGTTATAAGGCTATTACTAGATCTATTTTAGACCTCTAAAGTGCCTTTTTATCCACTAGTGAGATAAAAACCATGTCACTCACTATTTCATTGTTGGTAACACTGTCAAGCTATGTTAAATTCGAAATTGGCAGGTTAGGTTTTCCGTCAGTCTGTGCCAAATAACCAGTAAAACCAAACTTACTAACCTCAAATTTGACATAGATTCATAATATACTTTAGTACTACCAAACGTATAACACGAATCACAGGCGACTCTAATTATACATTTATTTGATCTCTCGGTACTTTCTAAATTGTCACTATGACATTTCACTGCTGTCAGTACAAAATCGATGTTTTATTAGATAGTTGTTGAATAAAACGTTATATTGTATTACATGTTTGTCACCTGTTTTTGCAATACCTTCTAAAAGGCTAATGTAGAGAGAATATTTTTCATGATCAGCTGACAGTGAACCAAACAAAGAAATACGTTAACATTTCCACTGTCTGAGGAATTTTGAACGTAGTTTATAATTATAACGATATTTTATGTATATAGTTTTTCCTGAAACTGTCAAGTAATATAAAAAATACAAGATTGACTTGACATATGAAAGTTTATGATTTCTCTGCCTAGAATGGTAAAATTTACCGGACTCTTATGTCACTTTTAATGACAGTTTCAGGAAAACTTATTAATTTTTGTCATGGCGATGCCATGTACTTTTCTTTAACCACCTTGTTTTTTTATTTTATTATAAAACTAATTTTGTTGGTCTTTAAAACAACGATTTTTGCAGTTTCAGGAAAAGTTTTATATATCCACGTTTGTAAAGTTATCTTGCAAGATTCGGAGCGTAAGGTACTCGGCCTGACGGCCTCGTACTCTCAATAATGCTCGTCACCTGTTATAACTAACTTTTCAGACTTTGATGTAAAGAACTATTATAAACAAGTAAAAGAAATGAGAAATGTTTATACCAAATTATCGGTGTAGATAAATATGGAGAAAAAGATGATGAAAATGTGGATAAAGATGATTAAATGAAATGGAATTAATATTTTAAGCTCAACTTACATTATAAGTGCCAGTTTTATACTTTTTATGTTCCTAATTATGGTAATTATTATTTTACTTACTTATAATTATTTAAGAAAATTTAATATAAATATTGACGAAACTAGGCATATTTTCAACCCAACAAACACAGGGTAAAGACCTTTAAAACATTAATCTATGTCTATTCTTGCTGTGTCTTAAATTTGTTAGTGAAAAATAATATTTTTCATATAACCTACGCTTTTATCCTTGCCGAAAATTGTTACAGTTATGATCCAATAGATAGATGGTCAACAACAGATGCAGGGCGAACACTTTTTTCCTTTAATAGTTTCAAAATTTCCACTTGCGAGAAAAGTTTCGTGTAAATTCCTTTACAGACTTTTTAAAATTATAATTATGTTTAATATTCTTGCTCTTTGTTCTTCTTTTAATTGTGTTCTATTTCGTTATTTTAACATTTAGTTGTTTATTTTTTAAAACTTTTTAATTGAAAATGTTGGATTTATTTCTGAATACCTACCTGTGAGAGCTACCAAGACCTCAAGATGAAAGCTTCGAACAGAAAATGGCTGCAACAATCCAAGAATCCAAGAACTAAAATTGAAGGCTAATATTTACGTAGATATTTCTAACTCCAAGTTTTAAATATTTATCTTACTTCTGGTGTAATTTTGTATATAAACGATATTGTCTCTCCATTTTATATTACACAAATGAAGTTGATAGTTTGTTTAGCCTTTTGGCTTTCGTATGTAATTTTGTTGACATTTAGATTCATAGTATCTAGTAAGCGTATTTTGAGGTTCTGTTTAAATATGACGTGGGTGTCCTCTTTAATAATCTTTTTTATCGAACGTAAAACATGGTATAAATGTCAAGTGTAAACTGGCGGTTTTGATCCTCGGCGTGTTATATCCCTCGACGCTTCGCATCTCGTGCTACAATTCGCAATACAGGGCGTAAATAATTAATTTAAAATTTACACAAAATACAAATAGCTGTAAATAACGCCGCAAATGTCTAAACAAGTAACTAGTAATTGCTACTTCCAAACTATAAAATACACCAAATATATACAACTACTCGTACAACTTGCTATCGTTTGTGTTTTTAACATTAACCATTTTCATTTTAACAGAAAGTATCGCATTAAGATGTTAAGAAACAAATTTACAAAAATTACTAGTTATCAGTAGTTTTTCAAATATACTATTATGGTTGTCCTTGTTGTGGATCGTCTATTTAAATAAAATAGTTTAATAGTATCATTGGGTGTATATGATACCGGGTGACCCTAAATGGTTGTGATGTTTTTCTTAGGTTGGCACTGTTTATGTTGGTGGCACTGTAAGTCTATGTCAAACTCGAGGTTAGCAGTTTAGGTTTTGCGTCAGTTCTGACACAAACTATTAATTTTGTGAAAATAAATGGCTTTTATCTTATATGGGTCGGGTTTCTACTTTTGCTATCAACTTAATTATCGTGTTTAATTGTTACTGAATTAGAAATCCAATCTCACAATTTCGCAAAACAAGTTCACAGTTCCTCGACAATTATCAGGTAATTAAAGCGTTTCCTAGGTGATAATAATAGCAGTAAGTAAATACACGTCACAAACAAAAAACACTCAGAAGACGCTTCTGCCGGAAATGCACAAAAACTGACGCCACTTGCACATCACTAAAATCAATCGTTTAGGATAAACTTACCTCAGCTTTCCAATGGAAACTAGGGCTTAAATCGAGCCCCTGGCAAGTCCCACGGTGCCTGGGCGCTCTGTCTCCATTGGCCTGCAAATACAAGCCTCTGTAGACTTGCAGAACGACTCCAGTTGCTCGATCGCTCCGAAAACGTCTCCAATTCAGCCGTTGTCTCCCACCTAGGGCTCCAACTGCTTCCCACGAAGGTGGCTGCCTAGCTCTAGCTCGCAGGGCGCCAATTATACTGCTCGAACCTCGTACACAATCTCGGAAAACACTTTTTATAAACCTCTGCAGAGGTGCTACGAATTAACGCAACCTACTACAGCGTACCCAAAGGATATAGTATTAATTTCAAACACACTGAATTGGGAAAACGGTATTTATTCACGTATTTATTAGGGAAACCAAAATTAACACTACTTCACAGCTTGGCTTCTTTTCTCCAATTCTTTGTCTTCGATTTTACATTGTTATACATTATTTCCAAGCCTGCTCTGATTACATTTTGTTGTTCAAATCAAGGCTAACACTATTTTTAATACAGTTTGACAAATTATTATCAAGGCAAACTCTCTTTTATAGAAGTGCAAAAATTTTAGTAGCACATTTCTGGAACATTTTATAAAATATTATTAGATATGCTTGAAATATTATTAATTGCTATTATAGTTATAAAGGCTAAAAATGTGTTCATAGCAATACATACATAATATTTTACTTGGAAATCTGCTGCAACGTCATATTCTACAAAAGAGAGTGAGGCTGCGTGCGTGCACGCATCACGCTGCACCGTCGCCGATCGGACTTATTTTACTGCCATAGGATGCTGTGCTACTTTTCAGTGCCATCTAACAGCAATGACACAAACTTTACTGCTATGGTGCTACATGCTGCTGTAAATACAGTTTTAGAATGACATTCAATTTCATACCTAGGATGGGTGGTGCAGAAGGAAGACTGGAAAAGGATCTGAAGAGTAGGTACACCACTTAGTCTACCGAACCACTTGAAGTGGAAACAGTATTATAACAAGCGTATTAAGCTACAAGGTAAACTAGATGATATCCATATCGTACGAGGATGGCCTCTGATGTCGTGTTCAATCATTCGAGGGCGATATGGACATTCCATTCGAATTGTACAGTATTTTTTTTTTACTTTTGTATTTCTGGGGCAATAGCGTTTCATTAACTTCTGATCGAATATCTGACAGAATACCGTTAATAGATTCGTTACTAGAATCACTCACTTTTAACTATTAGTTTGACATATTACTCTGATTGACTTACTTTTTCCATAACAAACACATAATAAATGAAAGATGCCTATTTGACCTTATGACTAACGTGATTTGTGAATGATGGTTTTCATATCAGTCCGTGTGTGGATATGAAATCATATTCGTTCAGTAAACTGCTTACTTATCCATTCTATAGATTTTGAAGAACATAGAATATTTACATGTGGGAGTAGAAAAAAGTTTTATCTGACTACGATATTTTTCAATATAATTTCCTCCCACTCTTACGCCATTTGTTCTGCAAAGAGTTCATCTCGGTATTAAAAAGTAATTATTTTTAGTCTCAAAATAGTTCTCGACGGCCTCCTTCAAATGCTCGTCTGTTATAGTCATAAAATGACGTCATCTGAGTTTTTTCTCAGATTTGTGGACAGATAGAAGTCTGACGGCGAGAGATCCAGTCTATAAGGTGGATAGTTTAACTAAATAAAGCGGTATTTCTGGAGAATCGGTTTGATTTTGAAAGTTTTATGCACAATCGCAATGACATGAAGAAGGAGGATACCGCCATGTGAGAGATAATAGCTGCACGCAGCTTTTTGAAGTTATTACAGTAAGTCTCTGGGTTGATTTCAGAGCTTTTAGCCATATATTCAATTAAAAGTATACCTGGCATGTCCCGTAAATGGTTGTCATCCGTTTTCCAGCTGAAGATTGGGTGCGGGTTTTCTTTGGGGGAGGAGACCCTTTATGAAACCATTGCATGGACTCTAGTTCTATCTCGGGATCTCAGCGATGTAGCGAAGTTTCATTCCCAGTTACTAACTGTAGTATAAACTTTGCTTCAGCTTCTAAAAATTCTCAATTGTTTTGACAAATTTGCTATCTACACAACTTTTGCTTGCGAGGCAATGATCTGGAAACCCATCTTGCAGAAACTTTATTGTGTAGTATTGTCGAAACGCTAGATTTGGATATTTCCAATGCTGTAATGGTCGTGAAGACTTTCATGTGACCACTTTCTTGCACACTTGTTGCTTCTGTAGGTCTTCCACTTCTAATAACATTTATGGATTGTCGTCCCCAACGAAACTGTTTTGACCAAAATTTAATTGTGAAATACGACGGAGCATCGTCTTCATACACTGCAATCATTAGCTCCCGGATTATTTTCGGATTGTTGTTTTCTTTTATAAGAAATTTGATTACACTTCTATGCTTCAATTTCACAAGCCCCATTTTCACACACAAAACACCCTAAAAATTAAAAAGGAACCAACGAAATTCTATAAAATTTGGCACTCAACCATGAGAGACTTGTCACTGTTTGACATTAAAAGATAAAGTACACCAGCTGTTTCTGTAATGGCTAAGTAGATAATTTTTGTAGTTTTCCTCGTAGTGATACATATTTGCAATAAAACTATGAGTTAGCACCACAGAGCTATTAGGGATATGTCGTTTAGGCGTTTCATCAAATAATTGATTAAGCTGAAAACCAGTAAATATAAATGTAGTATTCTTAATTAATTAGCAAAAAATCGGTTGATGTAACTGAAACGTTTCCATGATTCTGTATCTGCTAATAACATTCCGAGAACTCTGGATATTTTCGTTATTCCTGGAAGAGAATATGCGGCATGCAGTTATTTCAGCAACATTTTCTGATTAGTTGAAATCATGCCTTGCAGTTAAATGCATCGTACCGTTTTTATTTTGAAATTTGTTTTGTTCTAGTTTCTACTGCATCGAAAAGCTATCAAGCTATTAGCAGCGTTTAGCGGCTGAAAACTACCACCTACTTATACTAGTAACTTTTACTTGTTGGCAGTAATAACCATAGCTAATCAAAACTAACAACCATTTCCATTGGATAGACACACAATAGACACTCCCATTGTCCAGTATCGATTTTTTCCTACTGCCCCGAATAAACTGTCATTTTAGAATTAGAAAAAAAAACACTTTCAAAGCAGTAGTATACAAAATTATGTATGTAACTCCTATAGTCCAGTCGATATCCACTTTTTACCTGGAAAGTATTCCGAAGTCAATGGAATTTTGACAGGTTATTTGGGGGTACTCTAGGATGTCTATCCTAAGTTTTCGACCTCGAGGACCCTGTGCTAACTTGGGGAGGGGGCAGAAATCTCAAAATTTTCGGAATTTTACAGTTTTTTACATAGATCTTATAAACTAAGCATATTTTGTGTGCCATAGTGTATTACAAAGTTGTAGAGCATTAAAGTTGCTAAAATTTGGTTGGAGAAACGAATTTTTACACCCAATATGAATCAAGATACAGCCGATCAAAGTTAGACAAAGTTTCTCGAAATGTAAAAAAATAGCCGAAGAAAGAAGGTTTTGGCCCTATAACTATTTATTACCATCATCTTCATGTTAATTATGTTCATCGCTCATCAATATCGACATCTTGGAACACCTATGGCCCCCCTCCCCCAACCCTCCCCTTCCCCCCAACCCTCCCCTTCCCCCCAACCCCCCCTTCCTTAAAACTTAGGATAGACAAAATTCAATTAACTTCGGAATACTTTCCAGCTACCCCCCCCCCCCCCCCTATTTTTCATTATATCGACTGGACTACTACGAAAGCGGACTTTTACACCCGTATGCGTAGTCGTTCGCCAGCGACTCGCCGGAGTTGCGTTATGAATAAGTAGTATGTTGGCGGCATTGTACGTCTATGTCAAATTCGAGGTTATCTGGTTAGGTTTTGTGTCAGTTTTGACAGAAACTGACACAAAACCTAACCTGCTAGTAGTATGTTGGCGGCACTGTACTTCTATGTCAAATTCGAGGTTATCATGTTAGGTTTTGTGTCAGTTTTGACAGAAACTGACACAAAACCTAACCTGATAGTAGTATGTTGGCGGCACTGTACGTCTATGTCAAATTCGAGGTTAGCAGGTTAGGTTTTGTGTCAGTTTCTGTCAAAAGTGACACAAAACCTAACCTGATAATCTCGAATTTGACATAGACGTACAGTGCCGCCAACATACTATTCATAACGAAACTCCGGCGAGCCGCTGGCAAACGACTATGCTTACAGGTGTTAGACTCGCCTTTCTGCGGCTTGTTCAAAAAGGTCCTTAATATCGTACTTGTAACATAAATAGCTATTATATGTTGATAAAATATGACTTCTAGGCATTACTTCTGCGTATGACGTTAGGTACATTTTATGAAAATTTTGTGTTAATATTTAGGTAATGAATCTGTAGCATGTTGTGATTTTTTTCAATTTTGGTGTTTTATAGAAAATGCATATCACATACTATATTATATGAAGTAATTCAAACCTTTTTGGTATTTTAAGAAATAATTTTATTTGTTTAATTGTGTAAAAGAATATCTTCATGTAGTTCGGAACCAAGAATTGCTTAAGAGAGAACGAGGTTAAAAATACAAATCTATCATATGAAATTGTGGTAAGTTGTTTATTATTAATTATTACATAAACTGATAACACCATAAGATACTAGTCGTATTATGCAGCCTTAGAAGTTAGTGTTAATTGAACACTAGTTTTAATATAACTGCAAGTGCAGTTTCTCACGTCGACGTCGAGATAAAACGTCAGCATCTGTAGCACATAAATTTAAAATTGCCAGGCACGACATTTCATTTCCTCATGCACGCTTGGAACTGAAATCAGAAAATTGAAGATTTCTTCACGCAAAGTGCACATAATGAAAAGCAAAAATTTTTGAAAATTATAAAAGTAAATTTAAGTATATATAACCGTGTAAATTCAAGTTGTAAAGCTACATAGCACCAAGTTAACAACAAGGGCAAGCACAGCTTTGCAAGACATAAAGTCTGCAGCATAAATAATATATAGCAAAGGCCCTAAGATAACACCTCGAGGAACATCCAACCCAACCCCTTTTGTTTCAAATTGAATTATTTACCTTGCGAACTCTGGTCTAAATAAAACTGTTTATAAATATGATAGCATCATTACTCAAACCAATACAGTATAGTTTATAATAATCTAGAAGCATCCAAACAATAATATATGAGCTGGCACGACGAGGTGGAAAGGGCGTTAAATGTCTTGTCCATGTCTATTATTTTATTGTGCTCAAACTCCACCCAGCGCTCTCTTTACCAAACCACGCGAAGTCTTTACACGAAATTTTACGTTTTCCTGTGCGATCTGTGAAGAGTTTCGGCTCTGGCGTGGGTGACACATTGAGGTACCATGCGTTTTTGTTATTCTCGATGTAGTAGTTATAAAAGTGTGCGAAGCATTGAGTTCTTCTATCTCAACAATGACACGGTCCAATCTTGGAAGTCGTTCACAACAAAATCATAGTGGTCGTGGAAACCTCCAAAATCAACTCCATTCCAGCTGAGGGTGTGCTGCGACTGGCTAAACATATTGAAACTCAAACAAAAATATCATAGCCCATAACTGGTAACAAATAGGCCTTCATATATTGAAACGTTTACAGAAAGATAAAACTACAGCTGGGTCTTCAATCTATAGCTTTAATCATGTTATAACGCTGGTATCCAGTGATCTTGCTATCAACCATTGTGGCACTGGAAAATCAGAAACTTGTTTTATAGCAATCAAAATTTGGTGTCGATTAGTTTGGCGAGAAACACACTGCTTATACAATTAATCGTTGAATAAACAGATGGTAATGATACCTAGCATTAGTCAAATTGTATGCCATTATCTTAAACACTATAAAACTGCAAGACCGTAGTTTATGAAGCACTTTGCTAAAATCATAACTTCATAAATTCTTTAAGTAAAATTAAACATTTCCATTTTTGTGGAAAAATACGTTTTAATAAAAAAGATTAATTATGAAAGTAAGAAAACATAATGCAATCCACTCATCAGCGATAATTAGTGTCACGAGTGACAAATTGCATCCGCAATTGCAATGTAAAAATCACGCAATTTAAAAATTCAAATCTCGACGACCTTATACAATTTTCACCAATGGGTCCTCGCAGAATGCACAGCAAGTAGCGCTCAAGCATTTTCGGACTATAGCAGCGGCTGCTCGAGTACCGAGGAGATCCCATTGACCGCCCGCAGACCAGGAGACGAACCATCCTGTAGCGGACCTAGCAGCTAAAGCTTTCGCCGAGTTCATCTGACCACCGAGAAGCAATAAACAACGATTCACTTACGTAACTGAGGAGAAGCTATTTCAACACATTTAGGGAGGCGCCGATGGTCAGTTCAATTCTAGTCTATTCATTCATTCGGTTTACGCCTTTCGGCATTTCTGTGTCTGCAAGACGTCTAGCACGTTTCGGAGTCTGCTTCAAGAATAACAGCATGTTAGCAAAAACAATTGTTTAATCGCGCACTGTAACATGTGTATTTGTTTAGTATCCTGCACGTATATATTTATATATTGTTGTTCTAGAATAAGTATTATCCTTTAGAAGTACACCGGGTATCAGTATTCTTACCTGTGGACCAGCAGCAATTTTACGTGGAACAGTAATATAAGAACAAATTTTTTTCCCAATACCACACATTAAAAACGTATTGATGTGGAAGCCACCAAAACTGATCTATTGTCAAACCATCACAATGGACATACACGCCCATTTTGAAATAATACCCTTATTTTTGATACTTCTTCAGCACTTTAACAGATCTAGTTTCCCTTTCATATTAAATGGCAAGCTGGAATTCAAAATGGTTCCAACGCAATAAATTACCCTTTCATGTAAGTAGCCTAGCGGTTTGAGTGAAGTATTAAATATCTATCTTTGAAAATACTACACAACCAAGTCTTAGAACACTGATACAGTATAAATAAACTGGTTTATCGATACTTGGTTTATCAGTTAGTTGAAACAATACTGGCTGGTGCTGTGGTAAGAGACATGTGCTTGCATTAGCAGGTTTTCGGCTCGAATTCATGGCAAATGGATTTTTTCTGTTGTTCATTGGACCCATACCAGTTCTTGTCACCATGCGACGTTGGAATAAATTAATAGTGCTCTTTCCGGAAGACCTGGCGACACACATTATATGCTATACACACTATACACAATGATGTAATAATCCCATAACCCCGAATTATCATAGAAATTGGCGGGACAATTTCTTAGATCGTAGATCCAGACCCAGTCAAAACGCCATTCGCTGAGTAAGAAACGGGAAAACTTTTTGTATCATACATACTGTCGTAAATTCGTCTAAAGTCTGACAAATATTTTAGTCAAAATACACGAAGACTAACGCTACTGTTGCGAGATTAATAAGAACACTTAAGTACAATAATTGCATTTATTTTCTACCGTTTACAGAACCACTTAAGTCTTATAAAATTACATATTAACTACCAAATTCTAAGTTCAGTTTGACCAAGAAAACTCGGTAGGCGTTCTCAAAATTTCTAATAAGCTTATCAGAGCAGTTCTTCATTTCGGACTTCTAAGTCACGTACATGAACGTTACAATACATAATTTCTCCATTCTTCAAAATTGTAGGTTTCTCACGCCAAAATTTGTCAAGCTGCCGACACCTCGCAAATGATCTCTAATAAAAGTTGACAACTCTACTAAAGGAGCTTTCTTCAACTGGCACGTATTTTTAGTGTAATTTTTATGGTCAAGTGAAAATTGTTGCACTTCTGGTCACGTACTAATAATCTAGCTTCGCCCAATTTTTCGGTCTAGGAGGTAACCCCTGTATAACTTTACCCTTGGGCTTAGGTGAGATTCAAATACTTCCAACTTCCCAGAGAAAGGCACGTTCTAAATACCGGCTTTCAGCCGCCTGTTGTAAACTTTTACATGACAAATTTACCTACGAAATTCTACTTTCAAAATATTTACATTACAAATTACTTATGGCTAACCGAAGTACACTCTATTCGTACAACCGCGTATAGTTAATTTTCACACAAAAACGCAAATCGTAACAATTCGTATTTGTGGAAATTTATGTGCACTATTATTATGGTAGAACCAATCAGTTTTTCTCTAGCTTGCAATTTTATGCCATTTTTTTGTACGTAGCACGTTTATATGTAGTATCCTGCCAAATAGACGCAATTGGCCCATAGACGTCCTTATAGAAGTCCGCTAACCATAAAGTCACTCAACTTCTTCAGATACCATCGTCCGTGAATTGCGTTCCATGAAGGTGAGATTTCAAAGACATCCTGGGGTGTGATATCCTCAGATTAGGCTGGGTGTGGACGTATTTCGACGTCCAGTTCACCTGCTTTTGATGACGTATTTGTGCTACGACGCATTGTCGTGCTATAACACCCATCCTTTACGCAGTCGCCCACGGCGTTTGCTCTTGATTTGTTCCCGCAATTTGGCCAAAAGGTCGCAGCAATACGTACCGTTGATGGTACGACCATTGTTCATAAAATCGATAAACAAGGCACCGCGAAAATTACTTATCCTGCCGACGGTTTCGTTCTGAGTTCTTTGGAGACGGAGAGTTGGAATGCCTCCACTCAATACTGGCTTGCTTGGTGACTGGGTCATAGTGAAGGACCCAACCTTATAGTGACAATTCTGTCAAAAAAGTTGTTAGAAGCTGCATCGACAGGACCAAATAGTTCACAACATATGTTCACTTGACTGATTGTGTAAGGGTGTCAACAGTCGAGGCACCCATCGCGTTGAAGCCTTGCTCTTATGCAAAATGTCATGCAGTATCGATCTAACCGATGTCTCGGCTTGTCTAACGTTTTAACAGTAGTTCGCCTATCTTTCATCACTACTTCTGTTTTCTGCCGTTACAGGTCTTCCACTCCACTCATTGCATCATCTTCAAAATTCTTTCTGTCATTCTTTAATTAATTTGCACATCGAAGGACGTTCGATTCTAATGGGGAAGTTAGAGTTCGTCTGCTTTATTTGTTGCAACATAAACACTCCATCTATGCAAAACTATTCTAAAAACCCTTTTGTTCTTGTAAGACTAAATTGCCTAATCTACGTAGATGATATATTTCTACTGGCGGACTTAACATGAACATTACAATAGACACTTAACAAATGGAACAGAATAATAGTAAGGTGGGGCTGACAATTAATGCAAATAAGAGTAAAGAAATTGATATAAAAAAGAATTCGAGTGAGTCCATAACTATGAATACCTTGGGGTGATAAACCAAACTGGTACTCTAGAAGAGGAAATACTAGATAGAACCAACAAAGTGAGCAAAGTTTACTAGGCATTGAATAATATCATTATAAATAAAAATAAGTGACACTACAAAATTAAGAATTTGCGGGTATAAGATCTATGAGACAATGCGAAGGAAAAAGGAGGATAAATAAAGTGTTTAAGAAAAATGGCCGGAAAAACGAAACTTGACGAAATTAGAATTAGAAATAGAACCATTGGTGAAAGAAGTAGATATATACTGTAGTTTACATGGTTCGGATACGTCATGAGGATGCGAAAGGGAAGAGATCCGAGGATATTGGAAGCAAGGCCAAACAGAAGAAGATATATGGGAAGGGCTAGGGAAATGTGAAAGAATGAAGAAAATGGCATTCGCAAGAGGGAAAACCTCAGGATCACTAAAGCGAATGGCAGCTATTCTTAGACAATATAAAAAAAATGGACGGGCAACCAACACCACCAGCTTAAGGGCGTAAAGAAGAAGAACAGGCACGAAATCTCTTGATTCTGAGTACCAGCCATAGTTTTTTTTCTCAACCAGTGAGGTGGTTGTAAATGTTTTCAACACTTTCACTGTTTGTGAATGTTTGTTCCACTACTTCACGAACAGTTACCCGCCTATTGCTCAGGATAACGTTCTGCAAAAAAATGAGTATTGCCATCCGTCGCCACCGTGGCATCTCACCTTCCTCTTCCAGTATTGTCAGGAACACATTGCGTCTCTTCTTTAAAATGTGCACCCCATTCATAAATTTGTGTGCTTTTAGTGTTTCTTCTACGGAGCTTCAAAGAAGCTCCAGTTTTAATGGAACACAACTCGTATACTCGTATAGGTGATCTACTTTGTAGTTTCACAGTTCTTCTTCTACTATCCAATGTTGTATTTAATCAAAAACTCTCTCATAACAATAAACGCCATGCATAGCGGCATTGGTATTGGCATAGCTCAAGATTATTGCTCAACCTTTTTGTTAATATACGAGGTTGTATTAAAAAGTGCGAATCGAGTGAGGCCCGTGTAAACAATACTGCAGCATGTTTAACTATTTAGTAGTGCGTATGCACAGTAACAGAATCGTACGTGCGAGAGTTTACACAGGCATTAACAAAGCAGACATGGCGGTCCATGCATCTGCCCATACTGCTCACCACACCCTGACGAAAATTGACCAAATTGGCTTGGAATTGTTGAACCACCCGCCCTATTCCGCAGATCTAGCCCCTTCGGACTACCACCTCTTCCCACGGCCGAAGAAACACCCGAAGGGTACCAAGTTTGGGCAATGAGGAAGTCATCGCAGCTACGGAGGCGTTTTTAGAGGGGCACCGTCCCACTTTTATTAAGGGGTTAAGAAAACTGGAGAAACGTTGTGCTAAATATGTTAGCTTGAGGGGGGAGTATGTTGAATAAAATGTGTTTCATATTTCGCTAGCAGTACATCCTCGTAGTAGTTAAGGGATTGTAGAATCCAGATAGCAACTTCTCTTTCTTCCTTAATGGAATAAATAACAGCGTCCGTCATTGTACCCTTTCATACTTAAGGTATTTTCCCTTCACCCCTGTATTTATTCAAGCGGATCTTCAAAATGTCACTGATTGCCCCTCCCACCCTCCCCACATCTCATAACATTTTCTTAGTGCCTAGGTAATGGTTATGCAGGGTACTTTCAATTTCTTCTCTAGGTATTTCTGGCTACTCGTCTAAATTTACGTTGAACATCCAGTCATTTAAAATCGCATAAATATAACCTCATTAGCCAAAGGGTAACAATAGCTCCCTTTTTTGCAACCCCTGGCGCCGCCCATGGCCACCCGGTTTTCGACAGCGATGCATCCGCCCCTCCCGCGCCGAAAGATTTCCCGCAGAATGCCGCACGCAGCCTCCTGAGGGCATGAATGAGCGTCTACGTAGCGATGCAATATCGAAAATCCCGAGAACGCATGCCTACGCACGCTTTGATTGACCCGGTCGCTGCGTGCAGAGCCTCCTGCGATGCGGCCAGAAATGCGAGCGTGCATCGTAGTAGCCATGGTCAGTCTGCCTGCATCCCGCCCCCCGCGCGCTCGTTATATTTTTGCGAAAGTCCGGCCTTTCCACTCACGGCAATAAGGTCAATGTTAATTGCTCGCGCGGACAAAACACGATCGCTCCTATACGGCGTGTTCGCTGCACGAAGACAACACCCTCGCTTCTGGTTTTTTCTGTGTTGCAGTAGGTATATGTTTTTAAAAATTTCAGCGAGGCTTTAAAAATTATGATAAAGCTGAAATGAGAAATTTTCTGTAAACTTTCGGATTTTGTCATTAAAAAAAGTGCTCATTTGTAATCTTTCAATTGTTTCGGAAAAGAAGCGGTGGTTGCAGACGATACCCTATTGGACATTGGACATATAATTCCATTAGATCCGAAAAATTATTGACTAAAATAAATTAAATATTTTAATTGCTGTTTTGACTGCACTAATGTTTTAACAAAAACTTAAAATGCTGGACCAAGAACGTTGAATAGTAATTTTTCTAAACCTATAAAAATGAGTTATAATCTAATATGTATCAGTACTATCAGTGACGTCCTACAGAGTGTAACTTAAATGAGGCAAAAACAACACCTTTGATAAAAATTCAGTGCGAAAGTGTAACCTGCTCCGTGTGGCATTCATTATAAGTATCTGATGATTCTTTAGTAACTATCTGCTGTAAGTAGTTGCCACTTTTCTGATTATGATTTGGTATTCTCAGCGTACATACATCAAACAAGTAGAGACACTCATACCAAATGTTGAAACCTGTCTAAAGTAGGGACAAGAAATCAGACGACGTGCGCCACCAAACAAATTTTAGTGACGACATAAATACCACCATTAGAGATTTACAAAACCGATACTTATTTTCTTCTTTACAGCTCATTTGAAATCATGCGTTTGGTTTAAGCTTAATCAATTATCAATGGAAAATTAACAATTTAAGCTAAACTAAAATTTGCTTGGTGGCGCACGTCGTCTGATTTCTTGTCTCTACTTTAGAGTGCCTGGGACAGTAACTCGGGGGGTATTTCTAAGCTTGACTATCAGATGGCAGCACAAAGTTCTACCAATCAGAGCCAGTTACTGGCTCTGCTACCAATCATGATGTTATTAAGGTCACTAAATCACGTTAGCTACGCTAACACAGGTAGGGAAACACCATTTGACAGGTTCAAAAAACGAGTTTGTCAATGTCAAATTTACCATAGGCGCTACTAAGGGCATAAATAATTTTTCTTATTATTAATAGGTATATTCTTCGAATGCGATGCCATAATCCTTTCTTTAGGTTGTAAGTTAGACAGATGATCGTTTTTAACCGCAATTTGAAATGTTTTTCGTCTACTGACCCTGAAACTTGAAGATCTGAAGAAATATCAAAGGTAATTTTTCACGATTACAAATCATTTGCCTAAATTATGACCTAAAGAGATGATTGTGATCTCGGATTCCCTAGTTCTCCCGACGAATTTTGTCGAAACGTATTTATATTTAATAGCATTATGGTTTTCATTTGCTGCGTTAAAGGTTGCCTGAACAACAGCATAAAAAGGTACACGCTGTTTCAAGTTCCTGAAGGTAATTTAAACTGCAATATTTAGCAATAGTTTTTAATGAATTACTTATTGCAAATTAAGGACCAAGAAATAGCATAAAACGGCAGAAGTGGTTGAAAGAAATAAATAGACCACTAGACGATATGCATCATTTACGTGTATGTGAGGTGCCAAAGTATTGGAATGCGGTGAGAGGTACACAATATTCGCTAAAGCTTTATATTTGTGAAAATTATTTTTTTAAGCTGGAAAACGTTCACAAATAATTTGTTATGTAATATTTATTTATTGCGTTCACGTTACACAACTTCAATTTATTTCTATTATAACCTATATACTGATTGGGTACGCCACTGACAAAAACGAGTTTGGTTTGACATAAATAACTCCGAGTTTCCCTACCTGTGTTAGCGTAGCTAACGTGATTTAGTGACCTTAGATGTTATCAAGTAGTGGCGCCATCTGTTAGTACTATCGGAAAGTACCCCCCAGGAGCCGTTCAAGGTCATCCAAATCGGAATTTTGACATCAAAGGAACCGACAGTGAGTGTCTCTACTTGTTCGATTTATGTACGCTGGTATTCTGCAATGTGGATGCTGAAGTACATAAAAGTGTACCAATTGTAAGGTCTTTCAGGAATATTAAATCAAATTTGTCATACATGCTCCACATCGAATTGCAATGATGCTATTTGCAATAGAAATTACAAAGGGACCTATTTGAATTACATTACGTCAGAGCGGGTCCTAACATTTTTGGCATCACAGGCCAAGGTACAAAAATGCGCTCCTTATTCGTACATAGTTAATCAAAACAAGAAAAATATATTGTTATAGTGAGTCCACGTTGTAACGCCTATTTAATGTTATAATGGACTTTTACTATATTTTATTTATTTTCAATCAATTCTCTTTTAACATTGAAATTTAATTAACTGATTTGTCCTTTTATATTATAGAGTATCAAGATTATTAAATTGCTAACTCCGGTAGAAAAATTGTACTATTACTGAAACACAGGTAGGATTCGCTTATAATCTAGACTGCTTCTATTACTGAAATTTGATTCTCCAATTTCATGACAACTTAAACGTCTGTCACCTGTCATTTTGAATTATGTAAGTGCAAAATCAATTACAAATATTTTCCCGTTACATTTACTTGTCACTCAAAAATATCAAACAGTAAGTACTTCCCTCTTTAAAATTACCTAACTTCACTCTTTCTATCTTTTTATTTCAGTTTTTGTATTTTAAATACCTGTAGTCTGTCACCCGTTCATGAATTCAATACTCTGCTTTACCAAGCCAAACGCATCCAGCAATCCCACAAAGATCTCCCAACGTCCAAACAAATCCCAGTCCGAGCTCCGCCAAAACCACCTGGATTCACAAAAACTTCCTGTCCAAAACACGATAAGGCACCTACCAACTTTCTCCAGTAGTACTGTCAGCAGCAAACACCATCCACGTCGTCCAACCAAAATCCTCAAGCCTCCGACGACCTAGTATCACGAACCTCGCAAGTTATAAGATGTACTGTTTGAGGCTTTCGCGGTTACTCGAATTATTCTCCTTAGCATAGAATTTCGGCTTAGACCGCGTAGTATTTGTAGATGAACACCCAGCATTCACTGGCTTAATGTGCCTTGCACCTTGTGAAGGTTCATCTACAAATACTACGCGGTCTAAGCCGAAATTCTATGCTAAGGAGAATAAGTTATAAGATGTCACTTCAATGATAAGCTTGTCGAATTTGAACTCCTTTTTTGATGAAAACCTCCTATCCACCCCATAAAAACGCTCACTCTGCTAATGATCTCGATGTAATCCACTTCCAGTAAAAACCATTCCTTGTTATCCAATTCATATGGTGCAATGTAATTTGACAATAAACTCAGTTCAGCATCCCCTTCCAGAAATTTGCATTTGTAGATTATAACTGTATTACTTAGGCATTCTCACCAGATCCATGTATTTTAATCCTCTTCTTCACATCTTTTAATCTTTTGAAGTTTACTTTTTTGTTTACACCACGCCAATTTTGGTTTAATTCTAACCCGTTATATTCCAAGCAGTTTTTAAACTTTTATAAAGGGTTTATTTTCATAATTTTAACGGCTTGCTAATTATATTACATGTTTTTGTATCAAATTATTTTTACGGACTGACAAATAAAAAATATCTCCTTAGTGATTTAGTTTAGCATATATTTCCTAGTACAACACACTATATAAACTTTATTATATTTATCTAATACCCACTATGTTGAATGGTATTTCTCGAATAAGTATTTGCCATTAATTCCCCACTTCATTTCAGATAATAATTACATTATGTTAGAATCCTACTCTTTCTAATGTAGCTTCATTCAATTGAATTTTAAATTCTATTTCCTTTCTTTAGCAAATACATTTTCGTAATTTTGATATCCTTTTCATACTTAAATTCTTCTTTGCAATTTTTAATACTGTATTCTTTTAACCGTATTAATCTAATTTTAAACCCCTGTACTAAAGACCATGACAATATATTGCTTTAAATTGCAGGTTTTCAGATTCTATACTGCCAATCCGAATAATTCAATAAGTCAGATGTTCCTTATGATGGAGGAGTGTTGAATACATAATGACTGAAAAAATCGGCTTTTTTCACCATGACATTTATATTACCTTTTAGTCTTTTCTGACAATAAATTCATTATTTTGGTTTTACGTGTTCTTTCTTTATGTCTTATTCCAAGAAGGCGCTTTTTTAAGACAGGATCAAATAATCCCAGGCACTCTACAAACTTAAAATACTCTATTTCCTTTTGTAAATACCAAATCAGATGTCCCACGAAAAGTAAATTAATCCAGCTAGTGTCAAAACAATTTGAGAAAACCTTTCAAGAACATAAATAGTTCCAGTGCCGTTGCTCTTTTTCTAAATTTCGTTGATATTCTCCATCAATAGCTAAAAAAGAGTAAAGTTCAGGCGCTTTATTCCACACGTAGGAATATGGCCTGAGACTCGGTGGCTCAAGACCGCCGAAATACCTCTTTCTGAGACGCAATCATCGGGCACACCATTAACGGCGTACTGGGTGATGTGGTTGGCCTTCGAAGACTGCTTTACTTTCGGCCGCCCGCCATTTGCCAGATGTGGGAATTGAACCCCGTACCTTAGCACCGCCGCCGAGCTCCTTAACCGCTCGGCCACGGTGACCTTAACGATACAAACATGGTGTTTAATGAATTTATAAAATGTCTAATAACAAAATGTTTGTAATGTACTGTTGTAGCTGCTAAAACTGAGTAATTAATTTTATTTTGGTATTCAACTTTCTCTGAAAAGTAGCTACAGAATAAATATTGTTATGTTATACCTATTTGGATAATATAAACAAATGTTTCTATGCGGAAATTATAGCTAATGGGAACTCAAATAGAAAATATGAAGTTCCAACCTAACAAATTGTGCCAAACAAATTCGCTTTGCTTCATGAAACAGTTCAGTTCTACGTCATTACACGTTTCCTAGGCGACAACAAAAGCGTAAGTAAATAAAAGACGCTACAAAGCGAAACACTTAAGGAACGCTGTTGCCGGAAGTTGATATAAAATAGACGCCACTTCACAATTTTAATAATAATACTTTTTAGAATCACTTTCCTGAGCTATTCTGCTGCTCGTGCGCTGTATAATAGGACTCCAAAAATCCCCGCAGTAAATCCCACGTCGCTGTAGGCCCCTGCACTGTTGAATATGGCTGTAATGACCCACACACCCTGCTTGGTTGCGGTTCTTGGTTGTCACTCTGCACCACTCAGTTTTTTGCCCCATCCTAGGGTTCCAAACTGCTCTAGGACAACCCGTGGCCTCGTTCACATTCGCCTCACGTTTCAATTACCCTCGAAAACCGGGGCGGAAGCACTACCATCTCCAGCCAAACTTCCACAGTTCACACAAGACACTCCCAATAAATTATACAACTGTTAATGAAAACTGGGGTATTTATTTATTGATAATTTAAGTTTAAATTGCTGAAGCCAAACTGAACAGCCACCAAGCTTGGCTTCCTGTCCCCAATTGTTTTGTTTGCAGATTTCGTTGTTGTCATGACAATCCAAAGTCTACTCTGATGACATTTATTTACTGCAAAGCTAATGTGATTTCAATACAGTAATGTACTGTTGTAGCTGCTAAAACTGAGTAATTAATTTTATTTTGGTATTCAACTTTCTCTGAAAGGTAGCTACAAAATAAATATTGTTATGTTATACCTATTTGGATAATATAAATAAATGAGTTTATAAATCTCAAAGTGAGGTAAAGAGGGTCGGGTCTCCACGTCCTACCAAGTATTATTAAATTATAGGAACTAATTCAAATACATTTCCTATCAAATTCAATATTTGAATCCTTTTATAATAATTAAAAAAAACTAAAAAAACTTTGAATAATACGCATTTAACTACTGGGATCGTTTCTACGCGGAAATTATAGCTAATGGGAACTCAAATAGAAAATATGACGTTCCAACCTAACAAATTGTGCCAAACAAATTGGCTTTACTTCATGAAACAGTTCAGTTCTACGTCATTACACGTTTCCTAGGCGACAACGAAAGCGTAAGTAAATAAACGACGCTACAAAGCGAAACACTTAAGGAACGCTGTTGCCGGAAGTTGATATAAAATAGACGCCACTTCACAATTTTAATAATAATACTTTTTAGAATCACTTTCCTGAGCTGTTCTGCTGCTCGTGCGCTGCATAATAGGACTCCAAAAATCCCCGCAGTAAATCCCACGTCGCTGTAGGCCCCTGCACTGTTGAATATGGCTGTAATGACCCACACACCCTGCTAGGTTGCGGTTCTTGGTTGTCACTCTGCACCACTCAGTTTTTTGCCCCATCCTAGGGTTCCAAACTGCTCTAGGACAACCCGTGGCCTCGTTCACATTCGCCTCACGTTTCAATTACCCTCGAAAACCGGGGCGGAAGCACTACCATCTCCAGCCAAACTTCCACAGTTCACACAAGACACTCCCAATAAATTATACAACTGTTAATGAAAACTGGGGTATTTATTTATTGATAATTTAAGTTTAAATTGCTGAAGCCAAACTGAACAGCCACCAAGCTTGGCTTCCTGTCCCCAATTGTTTTGTTTGCAGATTTCGTTGTTGTCATGACAATCCAAAGTCTACTCTGATGACATTTATTTACTGCAAAGCTAATGTGATTTCAATACAGTAATGTACTGTTGTAGCTGCTAAAACTGAGTAATTAATTTTATTTTGGTATTCAACTTTCTCTGAAAGGTAGCTACAAAATAAATATTGTTATGTTATACCTATTTGGATAATATAAATAAATGTTTCTATGCGGAAATTATAGCTACTGGGAACTCAAATAAAAAATATGACGTTCCAACCTAACAAATTGTGCCAAACAAATTCGCTTTGCTTCATGAAACAGTTCAGTTCTACGTCAGTACACGTTTCCTAGGCGACAACAAAAGCGTAAGTAAATAAACGACGCTACAAAGCGAAACACTTAAGGAACGCTGTTGCCGGAAGTTGATATAAAATAGACGCCACTTCACAATTTTAATAATAATACTTTTTAGAATCACTTTCCTGAGCTGTTCTGCTGCTCGTGCGCTGCATAATAGGACTCCAAAAATCCCCGCAGTAAATCCCACGTCGCTGTAGGCCCCTGCACTGTTGAATATGGCTGTAATGACCCACACACCCTGCTTGGTTGCGTTTCTTGGTTGTCACTCTCCACCACTCAGTTTTTTGCCCCATTCTAGGGTTCCAAACTGCTCTAGGACAACCCGTTGCCTCGTTCACATTCGCCTCACGTTTCAATTACCCTCGAAAACCGGGGCGGAAGCACTACCATCTCCAGCCAAACTTCCACAGTTCAGACAAGACACTCCCAATAAATTATACAACTTTTAATGGAAACTGGGGTATTTATTTATTGATAATCTAACTTTAAATTGCTGAAGCCAAACTGAACAGCTACCAAGCTTGGCTTCCTGTCCCCAATTGTTTTGTTTGCAGATTTTGTTGTCATGACAATCCAAAGTCTACTCTGATGACATTTATTTACTGCAAAGCTAATGTGATTTCAATACAGTAATGTACTGTTGTAGCTGCTAAAACTGAGTAATTAATTTTATTTTGGTATTCAACTTTCTCTGAAAGGTAGCTACAAAATAAATATTGTTATGTTATACCTATTTGGATAATATAAATAAATGTTTCTATGCGGAAATTATAGCTACTGGGAACTCAAATAAAAAATATGACGTTCCAACCTAACAAATTGTGCCAAACAAATTCGCTTTGCTTCATGAAACAGTTCAGTTCTACGTCATTACACGTTTCCTAGGCGACAACAAAAGCGTAAGTAAATAAACGACGCTACAAAGCGAAACACTTAAGGAACGCTGTTGCCGGAAGTTGATATAAAATAGACGCCACTTCACAATTTTAATAATAATACTTTTTAGAATCACTTTCCTGAGCTGTTCTGCTGCTCGTGCGCTGTATAATAGGACTCCAAAAATCCCCGCACTAAATCCCACGTCGCTGTAGGCCCTTGCACTGTTGAATATGGCTGTAATGACCCACACACCCTGCTTGGTTGCGTTTCTTGGTTGTCACTCTGCACCACTCAGCTTTTTGCCCCATCCTAGGGTTCCACACTGCTCTAGGACAACCCGTTGCCTCGTTCACATTCGCCTCACGTTTCAATTACCCTCGAAAACCGGGGCGGAAGCACTACCATCTCCAGCCAAACTTCCACAGTTCAGACAAGACACTCCCAATAAATTATACAACTTTTAATGAAAACTGGGGTATTTATTTATTGATAATCTAACTTTAAATTGCTGAAGCCAAACTGAACAGCCACCAAGCTTGGCTTCCTGTCCCTAATTGTTTTGTTTGCAGATTTTGTTGTCATGACAATCCAAAGTCTACTCTGATGACATTTATTTACTGCAAAGCTAATGTGATTTCAATACAGTAATGTACTGTTGTAGCTGCTAAAACTGAGTAATTAATTTTATTTTGGTATTCAACTTTCTCTGAAAGGTAGCTACAAAATAAATATTGTTATGTTATACCTATTTGGATAATATAAATAAATGTTTCTATGCGGAAATTATAGCTACTGGGAACTCAAATAGAAAATATGACGTTCCAACCTAACAAATTGTGCCAAACAAATTCGCTTTGCTTCATGAAACAGTTCAGTTCTACGTCATTACACGTTTCCTAGGCGACAACAAAAGCGTAAGTAAATAAACGACGCTACAAAGCGAAACACTTAAGGAACGCTGTTGCCGGAAGTTGATATAAAATAGACGCCACTTCACAATTTTAATAATAATACTTTTTAGAATCACTTTCCTGAGCTGTTCTGCTGCTCGTGCGCTGTACAATAGGACTCCAAAAATCCCCGCACTAAATCCCACGTCGCTGTAGGCCCTTGCACTGTTGAATATGGCTGTAATGACCCACACACCCTGCTTGGTTGCGTTTCTTGGTTGTCACTCTGCACCACTCAGCTTTTTGCCCCATCCTAGGGTTCCAAACTGCTCTAGGACAACCCGTTGCCTCGTTCACATTCGCCTCACGTTTCAATTACCCTCAAAAACCGGGGCGGTAGCACTACCATCTCCAGCCAAACTCCCACAGTTCAGACAAGACACTCCCAATAAATTATACAACTTTTAATGAAAACTGGGGTATTTATTTATTGATAATCTAACTTTAAATTGCTGAAGCCAAACTGAACAGCCACCAAGCTTGGCTTCCTGTCCCCAATTGTTTTGTTTGCAGATTTTGTTGTCATGACAATCCAAAGTCTACTCTGATGACATTTATTTACTGCAAAGCTAATGTGATTTCAATACAGTAATGTACTGTTGTAGCTGCTAAAACTGAGTAATTAATTTTATTTTGGTATTCAACTTTCTCTGAAAGGTAGCTACAAAATAAATATTGTTATGTTATACCTATTTGGATAATATAAATAAATGTTTCTATGCGGAAATTATAGCTACTGGGAACTCAAATAAAAAATATGACGTTCCAACCTAACAAATTGTGCCAAACAAATTCGCTTTGCTTCATGAAACAGTTCAGTTCTACGTCATTACACGTTTCCTAGGCGACAACAAAAGCGTAAGTAAATAAACGACGCTACAAAGCGAAACACTTAAGGAACGCTGTTGCCGGAAGTTGATATAAAATAGACGCCACTTCAAAATTTTAATAATAATACTTTTTAGAATCACTTTCCTGAGCTGTTCTGCTGCTCGTGCGCTGTATAATAGGACTCCAAAAATCCCCGCACTAAATCCCACGTCGCTGTAGGCCCTTGCACTGTTGAATATGGCTGTAATGACCCACACACCCTGCTTGGTTGCGTTTCTTGGTTGTCACTCTGCACCACTCAGCTTTTTGCCCCATCCTAGGGTTCCAAACTGCTCTAGGACAACCCGTTGCCTCGTTCACATTCGCCTCACGTTTCAATTACCCTCGAAAACCGGGGCGGAAGCACTACCATCTCCAGCCAAACTTCCACAGTTCAGACAAGACACTCCCAATAAATTATACAACTTTTAATGGAAACTGGGGTATTTATTTATTGATAATCTAACTTTAAATTGCTGAAGCCAAACTGAACAGCCACCAAGCTTGGCTTACTGTCCCCAATTGTTTTGTTTGCAGATTTTGTTGTCATGACAATCCAAAGTCTACTCTGATGACATTTATTTACTGCAAAGCTAATGTGATTTCAATACAGTAATGTACTGTTGTAGCTGCTAAAACTGAGTAATTAATTTTATTTTGGTATTCAACTTTCTCTGAAAGGTAGCTACAAAATAAATATTGTTATGTTATACCTATTTGGATAATATAAATAAATGAGTTTATAAATCTCAAAGTGAGGTAAAGAGGGTCGGGTCTCCACGTCCTACCAAGTATTATTAAAATATAGGAACTAATTCAAATACATTTCCTATCAAATTCAATATTTGAATCCTTTTATAATAATTAAAAAAAACTAAAAAAACTTTGAATAATACGCATTTAACTACTGGGATCGTTTCTACGCGGAAATTATAGCTAATGGGAACTCAAATAGAAAATATGACGTTCCAACCTAACAAATTGTGCCAAACAAATTGGCTTTACTTCATGAAACAGTTCAGTTCTACGTCATTACACGTTTCCTAGGCGACAACGAAAGCGTAAGTAAATAAACGACGCTACAAAGCGAAACACTTAAGGAACGCTGTTGCCGGAAGTTGATATAAAATAGACGCCACTTCACAATTTTAATAATAATACTTTTTAGAATCACTTTCCTGAGCTGTTCTGCTGCTCGTGCGCTGCATAATAGGACTCCAAAAATCCCCGCAGTAAATCCCACGTCGCTGTAGGCCCCTGCACTGTTGAATATGGCTGTAATGACCCACACACCCTGCTTGGTTGCGTTTCTTGGTTGTCACTCTCCACCACTCAGTTTTTTGCCCCATTCTAGGGTTCCAAACTGCTCTAGGACAACCCGTTGCCTCGTTCACATTCGCCTCACGTTTCAATTACCCTCGAAAACCGGGGCGGAAGCACTACCATCTCCAGCCAAACTTCCACAGTTCAGACAAGACACTCCCAATAAATTATACAACTTTTAATGAAAACTGGGGTATTTATTTATTGATAATCTAACTTTAAATTGCTGAAGCCAAACTGAACAGCCACCAAGCTTGGCTTCCTGTCCCCAATTGTTTTGTTTGCAGATTTTGTTGTCATGACAATCCAAAGTCTACTCTGATGACATTTATTTACTGCAAAGCTAATGTGATTTCAATACAGTAATGTACTGTTGTAGCTGCTAAAACTGAGTAATTAATTTTATTTTGGTATTCAACTTTCTCTGAAAGGTAGCTACAAAATAAATATTGTTATGTTATACCTATTTGGATAATATAAATAAATGTTTCTATGCGGAAATTATAGCTACTGGGAACTCAAATAAAAAATATGACGTTCCAACCTAACAAATTG
This sequence comes from Agriotes lineatus, assembly GCA_940337035.1. Lineage (NCBI taxonomy): Eukaryota > Metazoa > Arthropoda > Insecta > Coleoptera > Elateridae > Agriotes > Agriotes lineatus. The sequence continues at coordinate 98,470,277 of OW679201.1, forward strand.
TGCCAAACAAATTCGCTTTGCTTCATGAAACAGTTCAGTTCTACGTCAGTACACGTTTCCTAGGCGACAACAAAAGCGTAAGTAAATAAACGACGCTACAAAGCGAAACACTTAAGGAACGCTGTTGCCGGAAGTTGATATAAAATAGACGCCACTTCAAAATTTCAATAATAATACTTTTTAGAATCACTTTCCTGAGCTGTTCTGCTGCTCGTGCGCTGTATAATAGGACTCCAAAAATCCCCGCACTAAATCCCACGTCGCTGTAGGCCCTTGCACTGTTGAATATGGCTGTAATGACCCACACACCCTGCTTGGTTGCGTTTCTTGGTTGTCACTCTGCACCACTCAGCTTTTTGCCCCATCCTAGGGTTCCAAACTGCTCTAGGACAACCCGTTGCCTCGTTCACATTCGCCTCACGTTTCAATTACCCTCGAAAACCGGGGCGGTAGCACTACCATCTCCAGCCAAACTTCCACAGTTCAGACAAGACACTCCCAATAAATTATACAACTTTTAATGAAAACTGGGGTATTTATTTATTGATAATCTAACTTTAAATTGCTGAAGCCAAACTGAACAGCCACCAAGCTTGGCTTCCTGTCCCCAATTGTTTTGTTTGCAGATTTTGTTGTCATGACAATCCAAAGTCTACTCTGATGACATTTATTTACTGCAAAGCTAATGTGATTTCAATACAGTAATGTACTGTTGTAGCTGCTAAAACTGAGTAATTAATTTTATTTTGGTATTCAACTTTCTCTGAAAGGTAGCTACAAACTAAATATTGTTATGTTATACCTATTTGGATAATATAAATAAATGAGTTTATAAATCTCAAAGTGAGGTAAAGAGGGTCGGGTCTCCACGTCCTACCAAGTATTATTAAATTATAGGACCTAATTCAAATACATTTCCTATCAAATTCAATATTTGAATCCTTTTATAATAATTAAAAAAAACTAAAAAACTTTGAATAATACGCATTTAACTACTGGGATCGTTTCTATGCGGAAATTATAGCTAATGGGAACTCAAATAGAAAATATGACGTTCCAACCTAACAAATTGTGCCAAACAAATTGGCTTTACTTCATGAAACAGTTCAGTTCTACGTCATTACACGTTTCCTGCGACAACGAAAGCGTAAGTAAATAAACGACGCTACAAAGCGAAACACTTAAGGAACGCTGTTGCCGGAAGTTGATATAAAATAGACGCCACTTTACAATTTTAATAATAATACTTTTTAGAATCACTTTCCTGAGCTGTTCTGCTGCTCGTGCGCTGCATAATAGGACTCCAAAAATCCCCGCAGTAAATCCCACGTCGCTGTAGGCCCCTGCACTATTGAATATGGCTGTAATGACCCACACACCCTGCTTGGTTGCGTTTCTTGGTTGTCACTCTCCACCACTCAGTTTTTTGCCCCATTCTAGGGTTCCAAACTGCTCTAGGACAACCCGTTGCCTCGTTCACATTCGCCTCACGTTTCAATTACCCTCGAAAACCGGGGCGGAAGCACTACCATCTCCAGCCAAACTTCCACAGTTCAGACAAGACACTCCCAATAAATTATACAACTTTTAATGAAAACTGGGGTATTTATTTATTGATAATCTAACTTTAAATTGCTGAAGCCAAACTGAACAGCCACCAAGCTTGGCTTCCTGTCCCTAATTGTTTTGTTTGCAGATTTTGTTGTCATGACAATCCAAAGTCTACTCTGATGACATTTATTTACTGCAAAGCTAATGTGATTTCAATACAGTAATGTACTGTTGTAGCTGCTAAAACTGAGTAATTAATTTTATTTTGGTATTCAACTTTCTCTGAAAGGTAGCTACAAAATAAATATTGTTATGTTATACCTATTTGGATAATATAAATAAATGTTTCTATGCGGAAATTATAGCTACTGGGAACTCAAATAAAAAATATGACGTTCCAACCTAACAAATTGTGCCAAACAAATTCGCTTTGCTTCATGAAACAGTTCAGTTCTACGTCATTACACGTTTCCTAGGCGACAACAAAAGCGTAAGTAAATAAACGACGCTACAAAGCGAAACACTTAAGGAACGCTGTTGCCGGAAGTTGATATAAAATAGACGCCACTTCAAAATTTTAATAATAATACTTTTTAGAATCACTTTCCTGAGCTGTTCTGCTGCTCGTGCGCTGTATAATAGGACTCCAAAAATCCCCGCA
>OW679201.1:98472588-98790725 GCA_940337035.1 Agriotes lineatus
GTTGATCATCTTTGCCTTTATACATTGTAGTATGTCAATTAAAAAATTGTGAACTATGCTTTATTAATACAACTTTCTCACATAGCTCTCTCCCTTCCGTCTTTTATGTAGAAGGTTTCTTTCACTTTCCTCCAGAAAACTTACGTGCCATAATTTATTTTTATCTAGTAAATATATAATTTACCTCTATCGCTGTCCTATTTCTTCTATGTTCTACAATGTCTCGCTATTCTTGTATATATTTCTATTTCGTTTGATGGAAAGCACTCTTAACAGAAAATTATGCCAATATAGGCCTAATGCTTACATATTTAACCAATCAGGCTCATCTCGTCGATGCCAACCCTAACTCAATTTGGTTGATTCTTGGGATGGTACTTACTGTTGTAGATTTGTCCGTTGGTGATGATTTGGCATTTGCTCACATTAGCTCTGTAATTATCTGAAAAACCATTGGTTGATAACTGGCTTGTCTTGTATGTGGGCGTCGGAAATGTTTTCCTTATCCAAAACGTAAAAATTCTGGTATTTATTGTTTACAAGATTATTAACTGTTGTATTGAATGAAATTTCCTAAGGAATCCATTCCATACGTCTTTGATTTTCTCGGTCACTGAATCTTCAGCTTCCTCAGTAAGCTCTCTTTGTTTCAATTTCAGTTTTTAGAGCTTTTTTGAGCCTCTACTGCTTATTTGTAATTTTACCGTACGATTAATTATTTACATTGCACATTACAGCAAGAAGGAATGATTGGCTTTAAAGAAGAAAGTCGTCAGAAACCCATGAATAACGAAATAAATTCTCGATTTCATTGAGAAATGAAGGAAAACAAGAACTGAAGCACTGGACGAGAACGATAAATGTATAGGCAACTTAGAAACAATATCCAAATGAAATTCAGAGGCAAAAGAAAACTGTATTAGTGAATACTGCGAACACATTCAACTGGAGATATGTGAAGGAAAGGTTGATGTCACTTAGAGAAAAGTTGAAGATGTGTTCAGTAGGAGAAAGCTAAATATCAAGAAATTGAAAACTAATGATAAAGAACAGATCGATATCAAAGAAATGGAAATAGTGTCTGGAAGAACTATATAAAGCAATTATGAATACCCAGTTCAAGAACTAGAAATAGAAGGGCATGGAGATGTAAGAATTTAAAAAACTCTAAAAGATTTGAATAGATACTAGGCGGCTCCAGTGAAATAATTAATAACCTATATCAAAACAGCTTTAAGCTAATACAAGACATACACAAACCAGGGGAAGTTCAAAAAATTCTCGAAAAGGTTGAACAAGCCGAAAAGAGGACAGTACGTAAGTGCAAGAAATTTCGTAAGATTAGCCTCATCGCGCATGCATCTAAAATCCTCCTTAAAATTATACAAGGCAGAATTGAGGGGGTCATAGAAGCAAGAACTCGTGAAGCAACTATAGCGCTACGCGCAGTAATAATGATAACGATACAGAAAAATAAAGAAGCCTCTATGGAAAAGGCTTTCCATAGGGTAAACTGGCGAAGGTTTTTCGAAATACTGAAAGAAGTAGACGTGTCAGAAAAAGAGAGAAGGGTTATACAGACTATATACAAATATCAAATAGCAATTGTAGAATACAACGGAATACAAAAACGAACAAGAATGGGGTAAGGTGTTCAACAGGGTTGAGCCCTCGCTATTACTGTTTAGCACTTACATACAAAAGCGATTGGTGCGTTTAGATAAAAGACAAAGACGAGCATTACAGAAGAAGGACGGAAAACAAAAGTAATGGTGTGCGTAAAAACTGAACAGAACTTGGGAAGTATCACGTTGAATGATGTGGGCATAAAATAAACCAATTAATTCTCATACTTGGTAAGCATTATGATAAAGGAAGCGGCCACAGATAATCATCAGGATAAGTCGAGCATACATACGTATGTAAACGTTATACGGCTTAGAATCATGGACTATAAATAAACCCGATAAAACAAAATTTCATTCTCTAGAAAGAGTTCTAAAAATTAGCTGCATGGAAAGCAAGATTAATGACAAGGTATTGAATCGAATGGGATAGCCAAACGAAGGAAACAAGTTGTAGGGCATACTAAAAAGAGACGCACTTGTCAAAATAATAATTTAAGGAAGAGTAGAAGTAAAGAATCCCAGAAGGTGACCTCGATTTTAAATACAAATCAAATAATAAAAGACACAGAAAGTGAGCATTATGTTGATATTGAACGTAAAGCATGGAATCGGGAAAACAGAAGTGCTGCAGCAAGCAGTTTAGAAACTGAAAACTGAGGAGGAGAGTTTTATAGTACCTGTAAATATAGACGAAAAATAAACCAATGTTAAATAATTTGAAAAAAAAACATATATTAAATCGTGAAATTGGCCCAGGAATTAAACCTTCTCAGAGAAAATTTGCAAGCACAAACTTGATTCGAGATTTCAGAGCTGACGATAAACGATAATGGTCTGGCCTTCCGGTATATCCTGTTGCAGCGTTTTCTTCCTTTTTCATTACATATGAACTTCTTTACTAGTGTTTCTAAGTAAATATTAGCGAATAGTCAATACTAAGGATGAAAATTTATAAATAGTGTTAATAGTCACGTCGCATTCTCCCACTGAATTTAATATAAATGGGTTACGCCGTATTTCGGTACAGTTTATTTAAGTATCTAGATATAAATTATTGATAATGGTATCAGCGACTAATTCCCAACCATAAAATCCGAATAATCCAGATGATCTTAATTAACGCTACCGAAATCCTGTTATGCGTGCTTCCTCTTGGCCAAGTCTGGCGACTAACGCCCATAAAAGATGTATAAATTGATATATTGCCGCATTATGGGTGTCGCAGATAACAATCTTGTTTAACTGGACAACTTGACGGGCAAACAGCCGTCAACCATCAATTTACGTGAAGAAGGTTGGTTCGTTTTATTGCATGAAGTAATATTATTTTTTGGAGTATATTAATCTTGCAATTTACGACTGCTCTCATATTATTTCCTACAAGTGGTTTCTCGATGAAATGTCTCTACTTATAGGTTTAAATTGCAACACAGCGTCTGTCCAATACCCCAAATAAAGTTTTTAAATATTATAATTTTTCAACTTCAATGCTATTGTGTTTGGAAGGTAACAAGATAGCGAGCTACTACATTTTATTTGTTACTAAATCCATAAGGAATACACTAGAAAATAGCTGTGTCTAAATGTTAACCAGCTATGCTAAAGGATGGGGAACCCGTGAAGACATATTACGTCTCGGGACAATCATCAACAAATAAACAAATTTATGTAACAGGGATCCACATTATCGCCTATGCTGTTCAATACATATGACAAATACATCATGAGGAGGACCCTAGAGAACTGTACTGCTGGAATTATCATAGGAGTTAAAATTAATAACCTACGATATGCTGATGGCACTGTTTTATTTGCGAATACACAAGAAGAATTAAATAGAAGAGTAAATAGACAAACTAGAACTACATAACTACGAAAAAACAAAAATTATAGTAGGCCTGATATAACACATCTGTAACCACCTATCCAAGTCAAAGCTGCCGTTTTTTATTCTGTCTTATTCAATGCAGCATTAGTGTGCCAAGGATGCAAAATTATTTGCTTAGAGACAGGGTTACGTAACCTTCAATCATTTTGATCTCTCTGTTTAAGACAGTGCAGATAGTATATCAATATATAATATTTAGGAGCACCCGAAACTTGGCAAATGTGTGGAATATCTAGACATCTAGACGAACGATGAGAGATTTTAAAAGAACATGGTTGGATAGCGCCATCACCAAACAGGAAATTATAAAAACACTGGGCAGTTAAAGCCCAAGATAAGAAAAACATTGATGCACTGGAAAAGTGGTGCTGGAGCATGATGTTCGCATCACTTGGACTGCCGTCGGTTTAATATATTTACACTAGAAGCGATTGAAGAACCTCAACGACTTTCTCAGAAGGTCAGTACGCGCATATTAAAATATTTCGGACAGATCACTAGAACAAGCACTGAGATTTAGAAAAACTGGTGGTAGTTACACGGTAAAATGGAAGGCAGCAGATCAAGGAGCCGATCCCAAAACGATGGTCCGATCAGATTAAGAATCAACAACTATCATGAAGAAGCTACCATCACTACCATCAAGAAGCTTCACACAGTCATAGAAAGAAGTGGCAGGAAATTATACGAAGAACCACGGCATTATTCGAAAAGTAGAGTAGGATCTCAACGTTTCTCAAAAGAGGTAAGGGAAGAAGACACTTATTTGATGGAGAAGAAAATTTGGCAAGTAAAAGTGATGGTTATTTTTTCAGGTATGTATTAAACGGCAAACCTGGCGCAGAGTTCACACCTTTACACTATAAACCTGCAAGCATGCACTCAATAGATTGTATTGTCCCTTTTTAATTTTGACGTTTGCTGCTCAGATTCTGGTGTGAATGCATGACTATTCATTTTTCTTTGTTATTTCTTACTAGCTCAATGCATTTTTGGGGAGTAGAGCTAATTTCATTCAGTAGTTTTCAAAAGCGACGCAAAATCGAAATTTTGGATCGGCTTTCACTTTCTTCTTGCTTATCGGCAAGCCAACTCAGTTGTGTTCCGTTTCATGGTGCCCTATAGAAATTTGAAACTCCATGTCTTATTTCGAAGTCATCCGGTGAGCTTTTCTCAAGCCACCATCGTTGCACTTCACGTGCTCGTGGACCGATATCAAGGTAGGCGTTTTTTAATTTAGTGTGCCAGTTTTATGCGATTCAGGTCTAGGCTCGTTAGTAAACTGTAGGAACCGCTAACATCAATATTCCTTGTATAATTCTGAGTTGAAAATCTTAATACAAAAACGTAGGATTGGTCTTCATGAGCCCTCACGAGCGGTAGATAAAAACCATTGCTTTTTAAGGTAGAGTACCTCTTCTGTCTTAAATACGACAAAACGTCATCAGGAAGAGTTGTTCAAAATGTAAAATTATGGTGGCATACAAAATTTCAGAAATATCAACGTACTTCTATGAAACCGTGTGCATTAGATGAAGTACTTTTGTGATAACATGCGGGATTTAAACATCGCCTGAAGAGTCAGCATCAATCTCGTGGACTGTTCCGTGCTAATATTAAGAGCGCACATAGCATTTATTGATTAACATTGTGTATTATTTTATGTATTTCTGTGAATATTTGCTTCTTTTACAGATTATAGATCTTTTCATGTAAACTGTTTGGTTTTCATTTTTGAGAGTGTTTGCATGTATAATTACAGCATTATCGATGATCACGAGCAGGCCTACAAGAGCAATATTGACATTTGCCTTAGCCACCTTGAGGTAAGAGCGGATCTTATACTTCTAACGACTGAGTAAACTAGTAAACAAAGCGCATTATAAATTTACAGTACAGTAGAGTATAGGGTTAAATAAAAGCCACATTACATGAACTATAATTTTTAGTTTGTCGTTCTATTCTTGCGGTATTGCAATGGTCTTTCCAATTCTCTTCTTCCATCTGGTCTTTTTTCTCGGGCAATCGTCGCTACTCTGTATTCGTGCAGTCTAGATATATGTTGAGTCCACATTATTCTCCTTTACCTCGCCCAGCTTACTATATCTTCTATTTTACATGTCCTTCTGATGGTTTGGTTGCTAATTATATCTCTTAATATTTTCCCGCAATAGCCCTTAGTGTTCTGGTGTCTCTAATATATTCGTACTTTTTGTGGTAACTGTGTAATGTATGTGGAATCTATCGAAATTTGCAATTTTAATTTAAAAATGCGTATTCTATTTTTGACCAACATTTGCTACATTTAACTTCAAACTGGTTTTGCTCCGGGTAAACTCAGGTGCCCATGGATTCGTTTTGCTCAAATCTATAATTATAAGGATAACACAGTGTAGGAATAACCTGCATAATGTGTTTAGCTATATATACAGATACGTTTTAATTTACGAAAATGTTATGTACATTAATATAAATTAAAAACTCTCGTGTCCTTCGTCACTAACCGATCCGCAACCAGCAATGCACACATGTTCTGTCGGTAACTGCGTCGAGCACAAATTCATGTAGGTCTGCTGCCTTTAGCGCTCCGAACGACGGGTTTGAGACAGGTTATATTTGTGCCGGGAAATGGCAGTTTGTTTATGTTTTGAGGTCTGGAAAAAATATCGTTAAATACAATGAATACAGGGCTGGTGGATTTCACTGGCAGTGTTTTAAGCCGTACAGGTCGTTGTGGTATGCAAATTCGGGGCTCCAGAAATCACTTAAACATGAAATTTTATCTTGTGTAAAAGTCCGTGGGTTGTCGGTAAATTTGCTGGGGAAATTCTGGAAGGCTGCGGGCGATTTAGTGGCCGGCGAAGTGCAATTTGCCTTTGGTAAACTACCAGGATGGCGTCGTTGGACTTACAATGATGTTCCTACAGGTACGCTAGTATTTTAATGAGTTTAAAGGTTACATTGACCTAGAGGATGCCGATTTATTACGATAAAATTAACTTCGTGGACGTCGGTCTGTGCGGGTTTGTTCAAAGAAACGCTTAACGATTCGGGCCCTCCTATACAAGGTTAAGCTATGTCAAGTTCAGGAGAAATAGTTCACCGAGGCGGACCCTCCAACACAAGGGTGAATACTCTATGAGATAAAAACCTGTCACAAAATAGAGCTAGGTCAGGAAAGTGTTAGGGAATGGGGCCAGTCCCCCGAAGGGGCATCTAGAGCTAGAGGGAAGTCCAGGGACTCAAGTCTCAAGTAATTGAAATGGACGCGGAAGTTGCTTTTATACTTGCTGGACCGCGTTATCGGTGCAGTAGCTTCAAGTAAAATTAAGTGGTGGGCGGCGCGATGCGTGCTTGTACGCAATTTTCTACAGGCGCTAACGTTACAACCGCTGCATATGTCATGACAGGTTTAATGCCTGACTTTATGTTCAAGCATTTGTTATGCCATGCAACAAAATTTATGAACACTGTAAGCAGAGTGTTCTAAGGACAGATGTAAAAATAACGGCACAATTAAACCAAATTGACCTACGTCTCAAAGGGGGCCTCGTTGATTAAAAATATACTCACACAGATGGAGTGACTATAGTCAAAACGGAATGATTTGAGACGGACTGTAAGGAAGCTAAGCGATTAAAATACAGCAAAGAAGAGAGATAAGATAAATAGAGACATAAACCGGAAAGGTAAGAAAGGAGGTCGTATCAAAAAGGTACGAATTACTTTAAATTCTTCATGCTGCAATATATAAAGGCTAGAAAAATCAGTTGCTGTTATAAAAGCAACAAATACATTAGATCAACGAAAGTAGTATGTTGAAGATCACTTATATGTTATTGGTAATCGAGATTAGTCAGGCGATTACACAATTGAAGATGTAAAGATATTAACTTTACTCAAAGTATAAATTACCACAAGTATCAAGATAGTAGAAGCCAGTTAAAGCATGGAATTCTGAAAATTCTATGAAAGGATACCATTATTCTACGATAGAGGACTTACAAACAAAGCGATTAGGAAATTGTATGAAAATTATAGAGACTTATGGACCTAGGAAACGGAAATGGATAGACAAAGAGCAGAACAAGACGCATGATTCTAAGGCTAAAGGAGAATAAGAGTAAAATAAGATGAAGAATAACCTTTAGCTGTTTCGTCACGTTCTCTTTGATTTATTTAAATTTTTCCCTACGAGGGCGAATTGATTGTAGGAAACAACCAGAAATCAATGAGAGGCATGTCTGGGTTGTATAGACACTGATGGACTTGAGTAATGAGTTGTTTGGCTAGAAAATTCTGTATATCGAGAGATGAGTGGGCGGAAAAGCTGTCTAAGTGCAGCTGCCACTTACTGCTTTTCCGGAAATGAAGACGTTTTCTCTTAACTATATCTCTCAATCCCTCAAAACCCCCAGGTGGTATTTCGTGTTTACTGTCTGACTTTATAGAGTGTTGTCATTTGAATAACAGCTTCGCGGTCAAAAACAGTGAGCATTGTCTTGACGTTACTCCAATTTTGACGCGCTTTTTTGGCCTTCCTTCTTCCGGCTGTTTCCACTAAAAAGATTGTGTTTTTGTTTCGATCAGTTAGACCCATGAGTCATTGCCTGGACACAAATATCCAAGTTTTTTACATTTAATGCGGCGCAAACATGTTAGTCCCTTACTGGGTATCACAGAATAGCTAAAGGTTTAAGAAAACTTACTATAGAAGATACAATTTTTTATGATATTGTGCATACAGCATAAAATGAATTACTTAATTAGGTTATGGACTGTCATGGTTTAATATTTAACCTTCGGGACACCTCATTTCCACAGAGCGCGTTTCTTCGGGTGGCGGATGGAGGAAACAGAATTGCTATAATAATCACAATATGGTCACAATCAGTTGTCCCGACAAAATCTTGTAGGGGTAGGGGGTTCAGGGAGAAGGAACGCAAGCCTCGGACAATGATGAACGTAGGGAAAGTGATCAAAACGAGAACGGCAAGATCAGGGATGTGTAATATTTAATGGAAAGAAAGTGGATTTGTGGGGGAAATTACTAGAAAGAATGTTAAAATTCCAGTAATATAGAAGTGCGAAGAGAATGGAAGAGGGGATGGGAACATGGCAATGTGGATGGTCATCACCACGAAAGAAGGAAGAAAATCAAAGAGCTAAAGACACCTTTTTTAATTCAGGCTTAGAAATCTACTCATATTTAGTACCTATACGTAAGTACAGGTGTATACACCCATAGATAAATTCATTCGGCATGTTCAAACTGCCAGAACCAAATCTATCAAGTCAGAAGTAAATATTTGCAGCTTTTTCGAAGTACTTCACCTATCACACATTTTGGGGACGCATGGCGAGTTTTAATTTAGGATATAATTAGTGTTTATTTTTAAACAAATTAATCAGGGCATTTGAATCGCTATTACGCTATCAGCTCATTCTGAAACGACGGTAGCCGTTAGCTATCGCAGATAGTCCTCTCGGGGGGCAAAGGAGATCCTTTGATCCGTGCAATCGGTTACTAGCCGGACTTTTTATTGGAAACAGCATAATACAGGTGTCTAACCTTGTAACCTGCTTAAGCAGCCAGAAAATCTAACGTGGCTTTTTGCTGGAGTAGTGGCAGAAGGACTTTTCGATGCATACATATCATTCATGCGCGGTTTGCAGTTTAGAATAATTAACAAATTCGAATAGATTGGCTAAAATTTTTGCATAAAATCCAGTAGGTTTCATTTTTCAAAAGCCATTGAAAGCCTGAATTCTTTTAATGATAGTGGTACATAATAGCTTTTAAATTGCTAATTTCGTTTACACCTTGATTTGCCAAATTCCTTCAATATTATCTTAATGACAAGTTATCAGGAAAACATTAAATGTCAACTTAAAAACTAAATCTTGCAAAGAAAATATGACTAAATTTCTCGTCTTGATTGTAAATTCTTGCTGAAAACTTAAACTATTTCGTAATAACTTGTTGACTTAGAAGGGCAACCTAAAAGTTTTATTGCATTTTTTACATTAAAAATATTCTCAAGCCATGAGTAGATGATACTTCTACTTGGTTCATCAAAAACGTTTCCTGGAGCATGGACGAAAATTAACAAGTATCAAGATTAGTTGTTTCATAAACAGATTTCGCAAAAGCATAAAACTGAAAAAGATACAGGTGGGTGGCATTAGTTAATATATATTCTATTATCATCAATAGTTTTAGTTAGCCAAATCTTCCGAACTTTTAGATACCATACTGAAACAAGGTAAGTTGAGAAGTAGTAGTAATAATTATCCATGGAAATTTTTGGCTCCGATGGTCCAGTAGCATACAAGTGGAATACATCGTCATAATAATGTGAAAGTGCTCTGTACCGAATTACGTACTCCTTTAGGATTAGATTACTAAATATCCACACTAAAAGGGGTTTTTAACAGGTGTTGGACACAACAAATGATCGTTCTCTTCCAAACAGCTTTCAGGAATTGCGAACTGGTAGAAAATATACGAAGCTGTAAATGGGTTACATCTGAAGGGGAATTTATGACAAAAAAATATAAAAACCATACAAATTTTTTAAAATTATACCTAAAAATGAGTGCTAGAAAATACAAAAATTGAGATTGTTAAAATGGTTTAGATTTTTTAACGAATTCCAGTGTATGTTCTCTGAGTCAGATTCAAAATGTATTAATAAGTGATTTGAATATATAATTTTTCAGGGTATTTACTATTATAAATATCCAATAATTTCTAAAGATTAACGGAGCTATTGAAATATTATTGTAGATCATTAAAGATTTGTACGGTTATCAATAATTACTAACAAACTCAGACTGCTAAATGTTATCAAACAATACCAGACATTTTTGGAAAATTAGAGATTTGCAAAAGTGTCTACGAATGCCAATATTAATTCCCATTCCCATGGGTTACCTGCAGTTAACTTAAACTCTTCCGAATGATAGCTGAACTCTTTGTGTATAAATGGCTAACCAGTTAATAATGAATGGAAAATTGCTTACATGAACCTCCTTCATCAAAAGAAGAATGCAGTGTCGTCTTTTATATGATTGAGGCCCCGGGCCCAAGGTAATGAAGGGGCCCTTCTAGAAAAGAAGTAACCGAATACAATACAATATATATTTTTAAAATACCTTCTTTTATTTTTATACAACTAAATACTGAAACGAAATTAAAACTCTAATTAAATGAATATAAACACAATAGAACATAAGAAACCTAAAAATTAACAAATAGAACATAATTATTGCTACACACTAATAAAAGATTTTTTTCTCGATTTGGTATGGGCGAAGTCCTGTGTTATATCTTCAAAACTTAAATTCACCAATATGTCGCTTTCTATGCACATTAATGATAAAGAGTTTAGTCTCTCTTGTAGCATAGTACTGCGAAGTTCGTTTTTTATCGTGTTTAACTTATGAATGTTTGCCTATCTACCTGTCTACCGGTCTACCTGTCTACCTATCTACCTGTCTACCTGTCAGGAAGTGTAGGAGCTACTAAGTAGCCAGAATGTAAGCAAGGGGCTGGACTCCAATAATATTCCAGCTATATTTGTTAAAAACTGCTCGATATCATTATCTGAGCCGTTAACTATTATGCGATATCAACTTGCGCAACATAAATTGGGTTAAGAATGGCAATGAGCGTGGCCTCCAACCAGCTTCAACGTACGACAATAATGATAATTGTTTTTTGGATTGTATATCTGAAAGTAGAATTATGCAGTTTAACTATGTTAAAAATATCAATTAGAGGATTCTAGACCTTGTGTTATCTAACAACGAAGAACGAACACACAGAGGTTTTTCAACACAGCCTCCTCTTACTGCTGTAGATCAAAACTATCCTCCTTTAGAAATATATTTTAGATATAAGTTTACAGAACCGCTTATTGCAGCCGCTCAAAATTTTCGTAATTTCTCCAAAGCTAATTATAATGCTATTAATGGTAAATTACTGTCTTACGACTGGAATGTTGAACTGAAATCGCTTAGCACTGAGAACTGTGTAAATTTTTTTTTATCTAATTATAAAATCTGTTATTTCAAAACATGTACCCATGTTTAATAAGCGATCAGATTGTTTTCCTCTTTGGTTTTCAAGCGATCTAATTAAGCGGATGAGGGAAAAAGCTCTATCAAAAATATAAAAGACAGAAATTTCCTGTTGACTATAATAGCTTCAATCGAATCTAAAATCTGTTCTAATACCAAAAGCTTTGGGTCTGGCCAACGTAGTACATTTATACGTTTATTAATTTTTATTAATGACTAGTGAGTCACCCGAACTACGCTTCGGTTCGCTAAATTGAGAGAGATTCATTAATATACATTAAAAAAAGTATGCTTCGGCCGGGAATCGAACCCGGGCCGCCCGCGTGGTAGGCGGGCATTCTACCGCCAGACAATTATGCTTGATTGAATGAACAGCTGCACATAGCTGAACATAGTGAATCACCCGAGGCAACAGCTGCCGCAGCACAGCCCACGCCCATAGACGTGATTTAAAACTTTTTCGCACTTTTTTTGAAAATAAAAACCGGCCTACGATCTAAGTCTAAAAATTAGCAAAATTTTAAGCCATCATACAACGTAATCGGGCCAGTATCTTTGGAGGAGATAGCGAACAAACATACACGCAAACATACATACACGCAAACATACAAAGAGAGCACCGATTTTATGTTATAAGATTTATAATTATGTATAGTTATCAAATGAATACACAACTTTAATTTTTATTTTTTTTTACAAAATGAAATAATGAATTACATAATTATTAGTTGATCAATGCGCCTGTCGGGGGCCCCAAAAAATGGGGGCCCCCGGCCCGGGCCCGTTGGGCCCGTGCCTAAAGACCACTGGAAGAATGTAGTAACTGCGATAACTGCAGGGGTCTATCACAGCAATCAGCAGGTTGTATGGACATATCTTGAAATAAATAATTGAAGAATAATATTACTTAACAGAAGCATAGGAACAAAGTGGGTGTTTCGCACGATGATCATGCACTGATAATAAATGTTATATCAAACAAACAGCTCACTATAGGCGGAGAACACATATACTATTTAGATCTAACGGACGCCTACTACGCCTACTATACTATACCTGTGACTAAATTTTGAGAAGGTATGGAACAAACCCAGATTAACTATAACATTATAAAAGCTGTGCAAGAGCTATACAATAGTATAAATTGCCAATTTACTATGTGAGGGCTTTCCTATAACAAAATTACTACGAAAAATGTTGGTTCTTATCTCCAACTTTATTCAAAATCTATAAAAAGAGTATTAAAGGTATGGAAATTCAAATGTAGTACCATGTAGTAATCATTCGACAAAGAAAACAGGATTTAGAATACATTTTCCGAAAAGTAGAAGAAGAATATAACAAATGTGGTATGATGATGAATGTAAAGTAGAGTAAAACTAAATATTTGCGTGTTGGGAGTGACTGCGGAGAAGTAGACAATAAAACAATGCGAACCTTATAAATATCTAGAAATTACATTTGGGAGAGAAAGAAAGGACAGTCTAGAAATATACCAAAGTGTATTATTCGAATATTTTGATCCAAACACATCACAGACAAATAAACAAATGTATACCATATTATGTTCATTGATGGAAAACGATAGGAATTTACCAGTGTTTTAAATTCAGAATTCTTAACAAATATTTTCTGTTCTATCTAAATATTGACACAGATTTGTAAAGCTTACAATATTTCTACAGATTACCAAAAGTTATTAATGTTATTAAAAAAATTATCAAAAATTATATCAGTATGACTTCCCCTAGGCTATACTGCAATGGCTACTGTAGCTCCACGTTGGGCGTCCTAGAAATATTGCAATGATTCTACTTTAGTAAAAAGTATTTAAAAACATAATTTATATTATATAATATAAGCCACTGTTTGCAATGTTATTAAAATAAAATTGAGACTGATTAAAATGTAATTCTCTTTCTCATTTAATCAAACTAATATGGTAGTATGCCCTTTTGTATTTTATTCGTCTGAAAATTAAATATAATTGAAAGCTAGCTCGTAAAGCAAGAAAACTCTTTGGTCCCAGGAGGATTCCCCTAATAAATTTATCTAGTCCGCCACTGGCAACAATTTTAGTTCAACTGCGCGATTGCTGAAATGTAATGCTGTCAAAATTATCACAGTTCGGTTTTATTTTGCAGGCTGCGTTGTGATTTGATTTTTAATAAATAGAGTTTATGAACAGTCGTCAAGGTAGTTATTTGAATTTACGCGCTCTTGGCAGCGCTAAATATATTTTGTTTTCAGAAAATAACGCGGGCAAACTTCAAACTTGGAATCCACTTGATATGCGAACAACACCTTCTCTGTGGCCGTGAAATATTTGGATTTTGCTCAGTAATGTCTCCTTAATGATGCACGTAGCTTTCGCTTGTCTAACAGCGTTAATTTTAGGGTAAATGGGTACCTGGTATCTGTCGTAAACTTCGGCTGGCTGGAACGACGCCGTTGATGTTGTGGCGCTGCTATGGGCCCCCTTGTGATGAAACCTCTCGTAGACGGTCGTACAAAGCTGCCCTACACCCTGGAATGCAGACCTCGTAGCTCCAATGGACCCTTTGGTTGCACGCAGACTTCAAAATCTTGAGCTGCATCGGCTGCGACCTTCTCTGAACGAGCTCCCTCGTGAACCTTCTTACTTTTGGTGTCGGAATTTGTTGCAAATAATACCACACAAACTGGATAATGCACTGATTAAAACGGTACACTTGTCAGGTCATTTTGTATTTTAATTAGCCACCTAGGCTTTAGGGCAGCGTGCCCGTATGTTAAACCCTTTTAGTTACTTATTTGGCTTCATCGCCTAATTCCATAATAATGATTTTGCACATATTTGGCCTCAAGCGCAGTATTTCTCGTCATCCAGGGCACCCATTTGTTGGTACTTTGACAGCCGGGTGTTAACGCTCGCAAGATTTCCGAACCTTCTAGAAATCACGCTGTTGAGGCGACTGCGAGGCCTCGCGCTCTCTTTGTCACCGGAACTTATTTGTTTCATTGGGCGCATCGCCATTGGCTGTCGAGAGTCACGTGGTAACGCCGTTTTGGCTCACGCCACTGCAGGCGTCGTAACGCTTCTTGCTGGGCATTCAGCCGAGAGCCGTCGATCTAAGAGGTCGGATAGTGTGTGTGTTCGTGCGGCGCTCCCGCCCTTGGCGGGGGCGTCAGCCTTTTCCCGTCTCGTGCTGCTTCAGCAAGTGTTTGATAAACTGTTTCGCCTTAAGCGAGAGTGGCCATTGAACAAGGGAGGTGTGTGTCGTTTAGCGGCGATCTTATTACGCCAAGGCGTAGGTGTGATAGAATTCCATGCCCGGTTCTACGTCGTCACGTAAGGAAGTGTTCCCTTTAACTCGTTGTGCGAGGATTCCGTTGAGGTAGGACATCACTTGGGCTAGTTTTGCCGTCGTAGCGGCGTTTGTTGAAGCGCCAGCCTTTGTCGCCATTTTGGGCGCATCCAGACCATTCATACGTCGGCCGTTTTAGCGGCGAATGAATTGCCACAGGCAACCTGTTTCCCGCCAGCTGGACCGCATGCCGATCTCTTGGGCCGTCACCAATAAAACTAAGGTATTTGTAACCATTGAATCATACTAACTTCTTGTGCGCGAGCTTTGCGCTTAACCATGTGAATAATTGCTGAACTCTTGGCATACGTGCTGTAAGGCGGCATCGCCAGTTTGGTCGCAGTAAAATTGCATGTGCGCGGACTTGATGTGAAATCATGTGCACCGTTAAAAATGTACCCTTCGCATCTTAAATTGTTGTCGCGAAGTGGCGTCGCTCGTTTTTAATCTAATCACTTCCCTCACTGGGGCTTTGCTGTGTTTGCCCAAATTATCATGTGAGCCAGATCACTTCTTATCAGAGCGGTGCCATATTCGCCAAGTTTTATGCGAGACCTTTCGTATGTTAGCAACGGCGTCGTGTTCGGCTCGTTGAGTGTTACACGAAGTTATCGATCGCTTGGGCGGCGTAGCACCAGCTGTGTCATATTCTAAATTCGTCTGCGGGCGTTAGGCTATGTAAGCCCCCTTTTCGGCCAAATATATCTCAGTAACGCGGCCCCCTTTTTGCCTTGCGGATTGGGTTTCTAACTAATTCGCCGCATCTCCTTGCGGCGCCGGATTCTGCCGACAGCTACGCTGTTCGCGTCGCCTTTGCTGTCGCATAACTCGATTTTTATGAACAAACGTTCCCTTTGTGGGACTCATATGTCAAACTGCTCTTGATTTTGTACAGTTATGGGTGTTGTTTAGTAACAGTAGTGCGCCCATCAGCTGATGCTTATTTATAAGAATTAACGCAATGTTTGCGGCACGCTTTGCTGCCCCAATGTAAGAATTGAATAATAGACGCTTATCTAATTAAGAGACGCTTTATTCTTGGTCGATTTGTGCATGTTCTGTTTCAGCGTGCGCCCATCATTGAGGAGATAAATGTACTGTGGAACCAGTGAGATCAGAGCGTGCAGGTAAACTTGGTGGTGACATTGCCGTGGCTGAAAGAGCCCCACTTTATGATCTAAGTATTTTTGCCATCACGAAATCGTTGTGTGAGTTTATAATTCACGAGTACCCCTATCGACGGAGTGTCTTGAATACTTCGCCCCCGTCTAACCGCCCAGGCCCGGTTATTCGGGTTAAGACAGGCTTGGTGGCGCCCTCTTTATTTTACCGTTATTTACCGACCCTCAGGCCGTTACCCTGAGATAATCTCGTTAAGAACCCATCCAACTCCACTGAAAGCCTAGCCGGCCTATCTTGTTGCGGCTGGGTAGCGGCCTAGGAGAACTTTCGTCCCGATTTCGTCCATTACGGCACGCGCCGGCCGTTTCGTTTATGTATGAGCCGGTGCGGTGTCGTGAAATCAGTTTAAGACCGTAACACACTTTTTATGTTAAAATATTCTGGTTTATTATGTAAAATTCAATTTTAAAGAGGAGCATAATTTTACAGCATCAATCTAATTAATTTTATTCATTTGTTCTCTCTAAATCCGTTATAAACAATTGGTAACTATAACTAAACAAAACGGATATTAACCAAAGTCAATTACAGTACTTTTTAACATAAAATTGTTTACAAATAAACATTTTTACAAATTGCCTAAAACTAAAAACATGTCTGTTCATTTTAATTATTAATGTCTTATTGCGCTCACTTCCAGTTTTATAATCACTTAATTTGTCTCACACGCGTGATTGCATTGATTAGTTTCAAGAGTTCACTTCCTTTTTGCACTTTTGTTTCATATTCTCATGTGTGCTTTTCTTGCGAAATTTTTAAATGTCTGCTTTTCCCCGCTATTCTTGGTATTACAGCTTAATCTCACAATTGCCAATTCCTTTCTTATAATTTGCTCTTTGCAACATATGATAATATAATTCTGGCTTCCTGTACCTTATGTAAGATTGTTCATAACTGTTTCCTGCTTATTTATTTGAATTCTACGCTACAATACCATACACTTAGCAAACCTTTCTGTGACAAATCAATTCTATTGGTTCGGCTTTAATTCTGCACAAACCTATTTAATTAATTTTGAAATGTCGATTGCAACCTGTGAACAACGAGCCTTGTCCCTTGCGTTCCTTATTCAAATCCTTTTTTTTTAATTCAACCATCTCTTTCTCAATGAATTTACTGACTGATATTTAAGTTCATAGTTTCGTGCTTTAATTTCATTTTAATATTGTACTGCAATCGGGGCAGAGCCGTAGGGCCTAATACCACTGCAATATATTGCTGCAGTAGGTAATATTTAGAATCCAGAATTTTCAATACGTATTTCCTTTCCTGCCTTTCAAAGAGTACCAAATCTTTCTAAAGATAACCAATCTGTTATTCCTAAAATGTTTCCAAAGATTATCTAAAACATCGCAAGAGTTCTAAAGCAGCCCACACAGTACTAATGATTGCCACAGGTTTCTGAAAATTACCAAAGGTTTTCAACAACCATTAAAAATGTCTACAAATACCAGAAATTACCGATCAACAATGATTGCTAGAGATGACCAAATCGTTTTTCTTAATATAGAATTTCGGCTTAGAACGCGTAGTGTTTGTGGATAAACACCCAGCATTCGTTGGCTTAATCTGCCTTGCACCTTGTGAACTCGAGCAAGAATCCACGTGATGGCCATGCTCGTTGGTGGCTAGTGTTGGTAGAGTACCTTGAGAACGACGATACTTAGGCAAATTTGGCCTTGTTGCTGTTTGTGCACCCATATTCACGAACGTTTCGCAATGCCTCGCAGCTTGCATCATCAGAGTGAAAATCGTGACTTTTCAAAAACTATCAGAAATTTAGAAACATTGCCAAAGATTATCAAAGACATGGTACGAGTTTCAAGAATGATGAAAAAGTACCAATGATTGCCAAAGGTTTCTAGAGAATACCACAAGTTTCTGAAAATTACCAAAAGGATTTCAAAGAATATCCAAAATTTACGAAAACTACCTGCAATCATCAATAATTTAAAATAATTACTGAAAATTAATACTGATTACCAATGATTACCAAACATTTACAAAGATTGCAAATATTACTACAGACATTGTCAATTAACTGTTGAAGTTATTTTTGTCATTTGCTAGATTGATGGTAGAAGTTGCACCGATGTTTGTGCCACAGGTTTCTAAATATTATCAATTAATTATCAGACATTCTGTAAGATTGCTAGAAATTATTCAAAAGTTACAAAGATTACAGATAATTAGCAATGATTACCATAAATTATTAAACACTTACCAGAGATTACCAAAGGGCTTCAAAGGTTAGTAACGATTTGTAACAGCCTTAAAATATTTTTCTCTTATTCGTTTCTACTCAACGATCGATAACTTTGATTGTTGCTATATGCCTACGCAGTTGTCGGGTATTTTTTAGTTTGACATTAGGCCACTGGTGTAGCTGTGAGTCAAGTTGCCTATATACTCTTTAGAAAAGTTTGGAATTGTTATTCCTTTTGATTTCAAAAATGTACTCACACAGGGTCAGCTATTTTACGGTTTCTGTTTTTGGTAAAATTTTTAGTCTTAACATTACTTCCATGTCAGTAAAGATGCTTTCTTTCGGCACCTCTTAATAGCGCTTACAAAATGTGCATCGGTATATCAGGTGCAGATTTGGTGTTATGTATAATGGAGAAACTGTGCCTGGCTGTTTAATCCATGACCTTCGTGCTATTTTGGAGGTAAAGTAACCTGTTCGGCACTATATTCACGTGGTCTGACGTTTAGTCTGTGCCTTTATTTTACCCTCTCTACATAATAATTTACGAACGTCGAACGTGGACTTCCCGTCAGGAGCTCGTGTCGCACGCTGGGACGGAAAACCACAGCACTTGGTGGATTGCTACTGTTCTAATTTGGTGTTCTCTCTACAATTTTCCGACGCAACTAGTCTACAATTGAACGTCAGGTTGTTATATGTTATTGCACATATGGAACCCCCAAAGGAGCAGTTACCACCCCTGGCGTGCCACCAATTTCGCTCGTTTCATAATTTGTATCTAGTAAGCAACTCTCACTTGCTCTACGCATTTTCCTCATATACTTGCTATTATTTACCAGAGTAGTAAGCGGGTATAATTTCACTGATGTCCCACCACCTGACGATTGGCGAAAAGCTAGTTTTTTTAAAGCCATAACTTTACCTTAGTTATAAATGCGTCAAGTCTCGGGAGGACTCTTACCATAGTGCTACGTGAACTACCTTAGAAAATAGCTTTTTTTAGAGCGCCTGATTTTCAAAGGTTACGGGTAATTTCGAAAGATTACCAGAGATGATCAAAATGTTTCCAACAAAGGGGTGCAAAGATTTTCAATACCAATTCTTCTAGCATTACCTGTTTTATTTTGAAATGAAACAGAACAATCTGGCCTTGAGCTCTTCGGGAATTCAAGACGCAGACTACATGCTAATACCTGACGGCGAGTAATGTTTTACAAAAATTTGAATTGTACGTTTGTCTGGTACAAAGAAATAGAGCTGCTATCTGTGCCTGGGGATTTGTCTATTTGGCTGAAATAGTATTTTTACTTACATTTAGCAAGCTTTTCTCACCTAAAAATCAGAAAGTGTCCGTAGTGTATGTGAAAACTATGAAGATTTTGTAATAAATGAAAAAATCACCTAGGCAACATTACAGCAATCAACTGGAACCATTTGCACAGTAAACTCTGTAGATGCGATCTTGCTCTAAAAATGCTTCCGCTCAGTTCTGGTTTGCAAGTCTTTTCAGGTTGTTTACTTAAGGATTTGTTGATTAGGAGACACGGCGGACTTTAATATATGAACGACACGATTTTTAATACAACTAACTGGCTGCGGCTATGAATAACTTAACGAAGTATCCGCTTTTGATGAAAGAAATTAATGGGCCCGATATGTAATAAGTTGCTTTTCCATAATGACGCGGTTTGGTATTGATGTATGGACGTTGGAATCACTGCGGCGTTAGCTCGAAATACAGTTAAGTCTCCCTTAGCGGTAGCGCTGTTCGATGATTCAAGCTTTGTTAAGGTACGTATATGTTGCAAATTTCAGACTGAAATAGTTTCTCCCACCAGAAATATCTGAAGATGGAGAAATAAATTACACTTTAATGGATTATTTGATTGCTGGCAACGAAGATTACCTAGTATCATTATTATTAAAGGAAATAATTTACCGGTAATACGTTTATCGCGATATCTTCGGATAATAATTATCTTTAGTAATTATAGACTGAATGGCTGCGACTACTATTCTTGGCGCATTTATTAATCATTTCTTTGACACCCAATGTAGCACAAAAATTGCAGCTCTGATTCAGAAGATTGTGCGCTTGAAGGTTATGCAGTCAATTCAGACGCTACTAATTAGTAATTCATTTACAAATGAAAAAACTTAGTAACGCAGTTCCCATATTTCAGATAAAAAATTTATATAGAATGGACGATATAAAATAAAAATACGTGGTAAAACCAAAAATCCCTTATACATTATAGTAAAATTCAATCTTTTATTCTCATGGTTTTATAAAAAAACCGTTTCGTTGCTTTCTTTGTTCTCGCTCACGCTTCATAACCAATTAGTACGGATCCCTGCGATGCTGTAGGAAAGTACTACCATACGAGTGAAACTATTCGCTAAAATTAGCTTGATGAATACTCATTCATACGTTTTGAAATATGGTTAATTATTATGGTTGTTTACGTAACAAACATTTCATTAGATTCATCGAAACACAACCTCACGGCTTCACGTGGTGAAGATTTCTTTTTGAAGCCCTCCCCCCAGCCTAGTCCCTTTTGTCGAGAATGTCAAAAAACGCCGTTGCCTTCGACGTTTCTATGTCGAGGAAACCGTAACTGTTTAATCCAGTCCTTAGATCATGTAATAATGCAATGCAAGTAAGGTGTGTGGGAAGCATCTTCTTGAAAAGAAGAAACAAGGAACATATGAAAATGAAAAAAGAAAAAGATATAGACAACAACTGAAATCGTGTACCCAATAAGCAAAATAGACTGCGATAAATAAAAAGAAATCAAAAATATTTAAAAAAAAAACAGCAAAAGAACAGTGGACAAACGAACAAAGAGAATAACAAGGGAAACTAGAAATAAGACATGTTGAACACAATCCCTATAAAAAAATAAAGAAATTATAGAAAATCACACCTATCACCATGCTAAAGGAAATTATATTTACCTTTTTTCTATGTACACCCTATTGGACAAAGACTCATATTGCAATTACTTTGACTAGCAACAGAGCAACGATGATAGTTGAAAAATATGAACTGTTTCAATATATACACGTCCACCACTGTTTGCGTTCATTTATTCCCATCTATAAATGAGACGAAAGTCTCTGGGCTTAAAAAAAACCTGCTAGGATGACTACTACATATAGATTATTGCGAAAGGCTTTCACTACACTCTAGACAGCAAAATGCTAATATTAGCTAAAGAGGTACTAAAGCAACTCATTAGGGCAAAGGGTCAGTCCTTCTGATCAATTGAACTTCCCTCTTCTTCTTACCCCTTGATAATTTCGATTGTCATACTGTATGTTGTGTTCCAATTATTCTCCTCTTCCAACATATCTGCCACCACGTTTCTCGGTGTTATTATGCGCCCTATTTCTACATACGCGCTTTCTCTTATGGCCACCCATTTCTTACATTGAAATATGGTGTGTTCCACATCGTCTGCTTGTTGGCAGTACCAGGATCGACCGTTGTTCACTTTGTTTATTCTAAGTATATATTTTCCAGGCACCCATGTATTGTCAGCACTTGGGGAGGTAGTGGTTTATTTGCCCGTGTTTTCTGAAATACCACGACTCTATGTTCGGGATTAATCTATGCATCCAGATATCCCTTTCTTTTTTCCATCTTCTTTGCCATTTGTCGACTGTTATACTGAGGTCCTTATTCTGGTTATCCATTTTCCCGAAAAACTCAAGGTCACGGCTATATACAGTTCCTTTTGCTGAGTAATTTTTGTTTAAAAATTGTTTTGAAACGTTCATAATAAAAAAGTTGTAGCCATACTGCGTTACTTTTTCCTCGACCTGTATATTCTAGCTGTAGTACCGCTGCCAATTTGATTCCGGTGGTATTCCGTCCCACCCCGTTACCATTCCCGTCTTAATTCTGCCGGAGGATTCTCTCAACTCATAGAAGCCTTATGTATGGTCAATTTTCAAAGTTTTCCATATGGCTCCTATTTTTTCCTTATCCTCATTGTCGATTGTTAAGAGATCTGTCACTCTTTTCATGATAATCTTGTATCCGGTTCCCTATTTGTAGTTCTTGATCTCTGCGCAAATGTTGACCCAGTGATGATCCTTTGATTTCATCAGGACCTGTTTAGCGTATATGTTGCTTTCTTGTATTCCATTGGTACTTGTCTTCTATTTAGGTTCTCTTCTTCCCTATTGTCACTTGTTACTTTAGTTACTGGTTTACACTCTACGTGAGAAATTAAGAAATGCATTGTGGATAACAACTACACTTTAAAAATGTAATATAGAAATAAATGCACACCTACGTATAAAAATAAATTAATAGCTAGCGTGCTAACAGTAAAAAATATCTGGTGTCAAGGGAGAACTCCGTGGACGATCAAGTAAAGAATGCATCTTTTCTTGCTCCCGATCGTATTAATATTTTATGGGCCTCCTTATTCATCTATTCGGCTGAGTTGGAAATCAAAATTGCTGACTCCCATTGTGTCTATTAGGGAAGGAACTTGTGAGCCTCCAATTCGTCTATGCGGGTGCTTCATTCTTCTGATTGCGCCAACGAAGGCATTCTGTCATTGAGGGTTTTATACTTTTGACCCTTTCTAGGTAAACATTTGCCTGCGAGATAGGAACGCAGCACGTTTTCGCGCTTCTGCGGTGTCAGAATGCAACGCGCGATAATTTTTCGTACTTGCATTCATGAACGCGCGTACTGACATTGCGTTAGCAGGAATTGTCAATCACTCGCCACCCTTTCCACGTTGCATCCCTCGCGCCTTTTACCGATTTCCAAACGGACCTCTTCGTGGTATAAGACTGGCAGCAAATCCATCGGCAGTTTCTCCTCTAGGATGTATGCGCTGCATCCATTAGCCTTTTTCGCGGGGGTTATTTACTGGCGCAGCACTATCCTTTTTAGCATTGCGATTTCCATTTTGAGTTGCCATATCTCTTGAGACTGCTAATACACCTTCTTTCTGCTCCTGTCTGTCATATACGTATAGAAATACAGTCGTTACACCATATTGCATTCCTTACAGTTCTGGAGATTGTAAATGCCTTTTCGGATCACCATAGTTCGAGAACTCTAAGGGTAGACAACCAAAGTGGTTAAATTCATTATCATAATCAACATCATCATGTAGTAGCTAAATAATTCATTGCGGGATACACACTACCTCAAGTTATTTCCATGTTATGCGGTTCGTAGCTTGTCGGAACCACATCTTTCCTGCCGTTTTGTCTATATTGGCCTTCCATCTAATTCTTGGTCGGTTGCGAATTCTTCTCCTCCGTCGTGGTCTCGATTCCCATTGCGATTTTAAGGTGACAATCGAATTAATCTATTGCTCATGTTGTTGCATTGAAGCCTTACAGTTGACTGCCTGCTCTACTATTTCAGACAAGAAGCAGTTTGAACGAAGCTGTGTTTTCTATGAGACAAACCAACAATTTCAACCATAAATTGTATGTAAACATTAAAAATGAAATGTATGCGTCCCATTATGCCCTTCCTACTTACTTACCTCTGGTACCATCAGCAGGTGTCGAGGGTTTGGGGTTGACGAACTGTCTCTAGGTGTTTCTGTTCCGTGCCATCTTCGCGTCTTCACATGTCTACTCCCCACTGTGTGTGCGATGCTCTCGTTCCAGGTGCGCGGTCTAGCTCCTTGGTCGTTTGGTCGGGAGCTGCATTTCCCAGACTTTCTTGGGGTGCCTCCTGTTCTCCATTCTTACCAAACGCCCAAACCAGTTTAGTTGCTGTTATTTTTCACGCTTGGTGGTCTTATGTCTACCTCACTTATTATGTTATCGTTCGTAATTCGATCTAGTCTCGTCTTGTCCAAGATTATTCGTAGGTAAGTCACTTCCGTTGCTTGCAGCCGGTTTTGAATTTAGTGTCCACTTATCAGCCCCTATATATTATAATAGGGATTCCTGCATTGTATTCCTTTAACTTTAGCTTTTGATATCGCAAATGTCAGCTCACAGATGTAAAACGATTGCAACTGACAATACCCCCAACCAAATCTCTTCATGTCTCCTCTGCACTCTTGTATAATATCGTTGAAGATAATTATAAATAGGAATGGGCTTAACGTGTCTCCTTGTCTATCTCCATAGAATCGATGGAAATTCTGGTGGTTTTGCGTTGTTGATTCCTACATAGTTCCTATACGTAGTATCAATGCTTTGTATTGATTTTAGTAATTTACCTTTGACATCTTTTGTCTTTAGCACCTATCATATTACTCCTTTTAGAAATCTGTCAGAAGCTTTGGCCAGGTCAAGGAAACATAAGGGACATACTTTAGTTATGGTACATTGTCTTTCCGCTCATCTGCTTGATTGGAAAAATTAAATCTTTAGTACTTCTTCTTGGCCGAATCCCTGTTGAGCTACTACCAATTGCCCCTCAATCCCATTTCCTGGACGTTTTTTCAAAAACTCTTTCATATAATTTTTCTGGGGCGCTCAGGAGAGAAATGCCCCTGTAGTTTTCACATGACATTGGGTCACCTATTTTAAATACCGGCAGTATAACTGCACTTCACTGTCTTTCGGTGTGGTTTCAGCTTTCCACCCCACATTTATTACCTGCAGTAGAAGTTGTTGACCTGTTTTTCCATATATTTGATAGCCTCGAGAGGAATTCACGTTCTGCTCCGCCGATCCTCTCTTTGTCTATCTATTGACCTTTTCAGTTCTTCTTTACAACTTTCACTTTCACTTTTTTACATTTCTTGGTATATATCTTCTGTCGCAAGTGGGTCTGCCCTGGGGTTTCCATTAGCCTCCAATAATTCTTTGAAGTACTACACGCACCTCTCTATAAATTGGCCTTTTCCTGTCATCACTTCGCTATTTTTGTGATAGGTGCATTAGAGTGGCTTTCTCTTATTTTTTCGCAGACTTTTTAGTACCCTGTAAAATAGTTTCTAGTTATAAATGCAACTAGCTTTCATTTTATGCCAAAATTCCCCCTCGTCATTCGTTTTGCTTCTAGCACTTTATTTTTTGCAGTACTTCTCTGTTCTTTATAGTTATTATAGTCCTCCAATGCCTTTGTATTGAGATACCTCTTCCACCTCCTCTTTTTTCATTTTGACCTCCTCCAACCGCCATACCATTTGGGATTGTTCTGTTTACCACAACTGTGCTCCATTGCACTCAACATTAGCTCTTTGAATTTACCCCATATCTTTTCCAAGTCGTTGCTCCGTTCTCCATACCCCTCTCTCTCTCATCTCCTTTTTAAAATATTCTCTGAATTTCTTTTGCGTTTCCTCTTTTCTTAACTTGTATACTTTTATTTTCTTACTCACTGCTCCCTTTTTGTCTAATTTGTTCCTGCCCCATTGTTCTTTGTACAGCCAATTTCGCCGTCACCAGGTAGTAATCACTTCCATACTGGATCTGCCTCTTGTACTATGATGTAATCTATTACTGATCTTTATTATTTGAAGGGCAGATGTATGGATTTGTGCTGGAACATAGTATTCATTATCATCAAATTATTAAACATGTATAATTTATTATTTCCCTATAACTTTACCATATTTACCTACATTGGCACTGAAATCTTCAGTCAGAATTAGATCACTTTCCATATTTTCTAATGTGGTTGGTTATAAAAGTTCTCTTTTTTGTCCTTACTTTCATCCTCGTTTGGCTCGTATGCAGTAACTAAATTTCTTTCTCCGAACTCTTTTCCTTTGAACTTCACAGGCATTAGTCTTTCATTTAAACACTCTCATTTTACGATTTTATCCCCCCCCCCACACTCCTCCCTTATAAGGCAAGCCACTCCTGCTTGTGCATGGACACTTTCCTCTACCACACTATAAATGAGTATATGGCCCTCGTCCATATCTAAACACATTTTTCCTTTTTCTTCGTTTTAGATTTATCAAATTCCTATATTCTTTTTTTTTTTCTTTGCCTAAAATGCTTCTCACATTCCAAGTTCCTATTGTAATTCTTTTATCTTCACTTTTATCATGCTCTGACGCAATTTACTATATGTTGTTGCAAGATTTATTTTTGATTGCCCCCTTTGCTGCTTGTTTCTTTCTAATTCGTGTTCCTTTTTATTGCCAGTATCGTCTTATGGTTTCCGGTACTTGCTTCTTCTCTTAGTTTTTTTGGACGAGTTATTTTTGTTGGTGCTCTTTCTATGCCATGTGAACTGCGATTGCAACCTTTCGCACTGTCTATTATAATTTTTTGGTATCCTTCGATATACATTTGTGCAATACCCAAAGCCCTTTCTTCTCCATAATTGATTTTTTCATGCCCTACAATTGAATTTTTGCCACTATAATTTGATTACCCCTCTTTCTCTAATGGAAGTACAGTTCTTCACATTAGTATCGTTTTTCAATTTGTCTTTAAAAAACTCTATTTTCTCATCATCACTTAGATTTATTTCCTTTATCCCCACATTATTTTTGCGCTTTTTTATATTGCCTGTCAAGTTTGCGTTCAAGTGTAGCTATTTTTGATTCCAACTGCTTCATTTCTTTGTCCCTTTCGAATTTCTCCAATGAGTGAGCTCTTCATATCTTCTAACAATTTTTTTCAGTTCCTCAATTGTTTTTCCCCTAGATTCAAAATTCGTCCACACTACGTACAACATACACAATTTTCAACCTTGTTGCTGTATATTACAAAGAACTGGCTGCACCAATTAACTATTGTTTGAATGTCCAGAGAATGGTCTTGTTTTTATTTTCCATTTAATGACACTGGTGTAACGTTCTCTACTTTGGAATGACTTATTTGCGTCGATGAATTACTTTCAAATGTTAATTGCATTATTTGTGTTGCATAACATGCATTGTTCTATCTTTTGAGACATTATCATAACGACCTTGATATATATTCAAGGGAGTTCTTTTGGATACGATATGCAGTATTTTCTTTGCATAACACCAACGGGTTATGTTGTAATTTAAATAATTCAATTAAGTGGATATGCATACTGCTTACAGAATCTAGATTGTCTCTCAAGGTAGGCCATGAAAAGCGCTGTGATCATATTTGATTTCACTGAAGTGGCAATTTGTAGAAAGAAATAATTGTCAAACACACAAAGTTTGGTTATATTTTAGTGGTTTGCACCACTGGAACTATTATGTTGTTTATTACTGTGGAATTAAGTTCAGTAAAATACAACCGTTTGTGGAAAACACTAGCATTCCTTTTATTTCTTTAGAACACACGAACCAAATACATCATATACAAATTCGTTAATATTAATTTAAAGTACAAATACGAATTCTGAGTAGCCTGGTTTTCGATATTGAATTATTTATTAATAAAAGACCTTGAAAACTGACCTTGGTCCTCGATTTTGCTCCAAAATGGCATAAGTCGGAAAATGCAGAACACGTGATATTATGTCAAGTGATATTACGCGAAGTGATGACGTGATCTGAAGTTGCGTAAAAGTAAAGTGATCTCCAAAACTAAGCTACTGCGTTTATATACGGTGCGACTGAATGGAAGGGGCATTCCCTATTCTTTTGAGTACAATAGGATTGTCCAACTAAACTCCCTTTTGCTCTATTGTAGCAAAAGAGGACGCCCGGCTTGACTTTCCCTTTTCCCCTGGGCTATTTCTATTGGGGCAAAAGTTTTTGTTGGCCGATATCCCTGTGTTTACGGTATAGTCCCGGCTGTGCTAGAAATTGCATCGTGACGTTTGAACAAGTTAGTTTTGATTGTTCAGTTCGACGACATAAATCACATTTGACATCACAGATGTTTCGTATTGCACGCGTACAATTGATACTTTCTCAAAACTGTCACATCGCGAACGCTACTTATTAGCTGATTTAGTCCTGCACTTTAAGTCACATCTTGGTTTATGGCCTTCTCTTGCACGAAAGACGTTTTCAGGCCATTTATCACCGCTACGCTACAATATTTTAAATGACAAGTAACCAGTAGCGGTGGGTAGAGGGATTTCGTTTGCGCAGTGACTAACGTCATATGACAGATTCTTTGTGTTTTAAAGTGTGAAAATTGTTGTTGCTGTTGATTTTGTTAATTCTCTTATTTTGTTAATGCTATTGCTATTGTTGCCATTTTGTGTGTCTGTTTTGAAATGCGCCATACCACAATGTTGTGTACGCCTCTGATTTATTGTGTCATTTAGCTAAAATAAGGTTAACAAATTAATGTCTATATGATAGATGTCAAAACTGTTACAAATACAAAACTTGGAAATTTCTAGATTCTAACATTAGTTCCGATTTTTACCGCGCTTCAAGAATCTGTATGCTGTACCTATTCGACCTTTACTGCTAAATCCTTCCTACTTATGCATTTTACCGAATTTTTATTTAATGTACCGAGGGTTTAAGAAGGCCTTTATAGCTAGCAGCTACGCCTTGGGCTCTAACAAAGGGGCCATGAACGCTAGTTACCTACGAGGTGCATACAAAATATTATGTACAGACCGGAATCTTCACATTTACAATTTCTATAAAAAATGTTGGCCTACGATGTCATTGCTTGTCAAAGTAAGCGTGCCGTAAAGTGACACATTACGCCCTTAACAATAGAGTATAAAGCGCCCGGTCGTAGATAAACGTTATTTTATGTATTTGGTTAAATTTAACCTTATGGTTATTGATAGCTTTTACCAGTTCTAAAGTTTGTGTATTGTTTACTCTTTTCTAAAGGACTGTTGATAGAGGAAATTTGTAGGTGTCTGTTTCTTAATTAATATATTGCCCCTACAAATTATAGTGTACAAAATGATTTTCAATTTGATTTTTATATTTATGAACGATTAAGTAGAATGTGTACCCTGAAGATTCCACACAGATGTTAAGTTCGATATAATAAAAGATGCATGCAAAGACGTTTTATATTTCAACTGAAAAATGTGTTTTTCAATGAAATACTAAACGGCGACTTAAGACATCCCATTAGTTTTTCAAATAAATGAGCTATTTGTTCTATTTCTCCTTTTTCTAGCCAGCTGTTGAGTCCCCGCTGTCAGAGTTGAAATTAAGTAGAATTTATTGTATACCGAAATGCTACTAGGTAATTTAATCGCTAGGCAAGAGGTAGCTTCTTGACAACATTGAATTTATTAATGAATAAACATACTCGTATTATATCCACAAATTCGGTGAAGTTGAATATTAATAGCGTAATGTGAAACCAGTTTGTACTATCACAAGGCTTTTCCCCATTGTTCAAGAATGACATCGAAAAGCCCAACGTGATATTTGGCGAAAGGATATATTTTTGACGCTTTAAAGTAGTAAAATTTATGACAATCACAATTTCAGTTAATAACTATTTAAGATTTTTAGCCGAGTTTCCTCTCACCGGCAAAAAGCCATCAAAATGAAGTTTATCGTTATCGTTCCATAACCAGAGCCAGCTTAACAAGTTGTCCGAGCCGCAGGATGGCCCGTTTCCTTATCACTGTACCGTTCGAGAGAGCCAGAACGAGCAGAACAACGCGATAAGGTCTTTGACTGATCGCTGGCTCAAATCGCTCTAAACAAGATCACCTTAACAGTATCAAATGCCTTCAGAATTTTATCGGAGATGCCGGTCGGGCAAAAAACGGCCGCAGCAACAAAAAAGCGTTCCCATTTAATTAGCGACAACCTAATACAGTTACATATAACCTTAGATTAAAATTCATATTATGCTAATAACTGAAAAACTAAACCGGTCGCCTAATCGCTCGCATCGCCATTGCCTATCACAACATCTAACAAGCACTTAAGAATCCATGCCGGATTACTTCCTCGGGACGGGAGGCAATAATTAGACCTACGACAATGCGTGAATAAGTTGATACAGAATACTCGATGAAACGTGCAGGCGACCAGGAATTTAGCATTTAACTAGTGGTTTTTGCAACTTCTCTCGATTAATATTAATACGCGTTGTTAGGCGCACGAAATCCAATTTTTCTTGTATGCTGAAACAAACAAAATACGCATTTTTTTGGCACTTAGTTTTTGTAGAACGCCGTTTGCTAATGGGTTTGTCAAGACTGTCCCGTTAGAGTGTAGTTAAAAATGCACACGGTATTTTTTGCCAGGTGCTAAAGTGTGGAATATAATTTGTAATTATGCGGTGCCAATAACAGTAAATTACGAATTAACATGGTATGATAATGAAAACTTCCGTTTAAATGATAATTAAACATTGTTTGCTATCGATTGGTTTCATTTTCATTTAATGTGTTTTCGTTGTAAGTTTCTAGCAGACTGAGATAACTAAATCACTGTGTGAAATTAGGCACTTTCTACCACAAGGATTCAGACGCAAAGCAATTTCTCCGTTGAAACTATTCGCTTAGTTTCAATAAATGTTTCGACAACTGTATACAATTAGACCATTTGTGGAAGATTGTGTTCCGATTCTCCAACTTCAATTTCAGATTGGTGAATCCAGCAAAATTTAAATGTAGACTGAATTATAGAATAAATATGAATTAGTGAATTGCTGCACCTATCTGATTGATTCGGGATTTTTATGCTATTCGGAAGTAAATCACGTATTGATCGCCTAAAATCTAAGATATAAAAATGGTCATATTTACCTTCACGTGGGCGGACGTCATTTTATACCAATATCACTTGATTGTAGTGTAATGACAAGTAAATGGCCGTCTGTTGTTTATCAAATTATTATCTGGTTTGTGTATTTTCTGAATTTATATACTTTCTAATTGTTAGGAATACTAAACGCAGAATTTCACTGATATGTGTGCGCCCCCAGGCGATTGTGCGGAGAACTTGTTTTTTTCGTAATACGATAACCTGTGAACCGAGCCAATTCGTGCCACCTGTATTTACATATTTCATACCTTTTTATTATATACACGATTAGTAATAAAGCCTGACAGTATGTGTTATTATATCTTATTCAAGTAGCAGCGCAGTATAAGTAAGAAATTCTGTGTAGGCGACCGCATACTATAAGGTTTAAAACGCGAATTCAGTCATGTAATGTGCAATATAATCCCGGGAACAAAGAACAGCAGAATAGAAACGACGCTGTGACCCGCGAGTGAAGTTATTCGCCCTCAAGCCTGTAAAGGGTGCGGATCGGCCTTTTACAGGTGTTTTTAAAGGTTTGCGCGTTCAAACCGCCGACGACGTGCATTGTTAGCCAAGGTGCAAGCTATTCAAGTCAAATAGCACATTATAAGTGAGGCCGCTTTGTTCCAATTCGCTAGAAGCTGTGATTTGTCCACCAAGAAGGCACGCAGCGCTGTTCCCGGTTCTTTGGTGGACGTATTAAAATAAGGTTAGTTCCTGCTTGAAACCGCGCTACGAAATAAAAAAGCAGTTAGCAATTGCAGTAAATAATTGTGCAACTGTTGGCAATGTGTTTGCGGCCCAGATAATGGGGAAGTACCGGCAGCTATCACGCAGGCATCACTTCATTTGCTGACTCGGCGTCCAGGGGTTCCAAACTTTGTGTTAGATTTATTAGTGTTCGGAATTATTTTATACCTCGCTCTCGTGAACCTTGGCTTTGCATGAACTACTGAACTTTTAGGATCTAGACATTTTCCCATGTGCAGCGCACAACTACTTTATGTACTTGTTCTTATGTACTTTTTTGTGTCTACGTATTCTTACAGATTATATGTATTCATGTAAACTGTTGGGTTTTTATTACCATTGGTGCTTGCATGTGTAAGTACAACATTGCAGGTGACAACGAGCTACCCCAAGACAATATTAGCTTCCCTTCGCCGCACTGACGATACTAATAGAGTCTCATACCTCACCGACTGAATAACCTAGCGACCCACGGAATTGTAACGTAATAATTCAGTAGTGTGTAGGGCTAGGCAAAAGGTCGTGTTACAACTGTACCATATCTACTTATACCTGCGTTCGTTCGGAGAGGTCCTGTTGTGCGATACGTGAGTCATGTCATTAAATAGTATTTTTTAGCGATCTCTGATGCTCATGTTATTTCGGAACTTTTAATATTTTGCTAAATCGATTGCAAGCAGTTTCATTTAGTCAAATCTTTTTGTATTTGCATAATTATCGTATATTTGTTTATTACATTTTTGGTAATACTGAGGTACTATATACCTACTTAGTTTAATGACTATACTTATGAATCACCCTGTATAATAATTTGAAGTTTGTTTTGCATATAATGAATAATTTTGAGTGTATTGAGTTGAATAACATGTCTACTTATAGTACCTTTGCTTCCGCTAAATGTTTTAAAATGGTTCCCTAAAGTATGGTAGTTTTAGTTAAATCTGGTGTTGTCTCTGTACGGCAACTACTGCCCATATGTTTAGTAGTCATCGTAAAATCTGAATAAACTATGGGGGCATATAAGCTTAACCAAAGACTTTTCTGTTCTAACATATGCTTCTAAAACATGGACTCTGCGTAGTGCAGATTGTCGTCGAATAGAAACATTCGAGATGTGATGCTGGCGTAGAATGCTCCGCATCCCTTGGACTACCCACAGAACAAATTCCTCAGTACCTACTTCAAACATAAACAAAGGATCTCTAGCATTGTCTACTCGAAAATACTAAAATGTATTGGCCATATACGGAGCGGATCGGAAAGACCGATGACGACGCCTACGACTGGAGCGAGAGCTCGTACACCGCACAACGCGTGTTGTTCGAGTGCGCGCTAGTGGAGCAGCAGAGAGGTTTGGTTGGAAAGCGCATGGTGGCAGCGGAGCTGATGTGGCTGGGAGATTTGGACAACGTCGCTGCGCTCGCGACGGAAACGAAATGGTGGTGAATTCTTCGGGAGTTCGTGTGAAAAATCGAAGTAGGAGTGGGGCGAAATTGATGGATAAAGGGCAGGAGAGTAGTTTAGTTATTGTAATTAAGACTATGAAATATGAAGTATGGCAAAAAATAAACTCAAGTTGTTACGCTTTTATCGGTCTGGTTAGGCTAGGTCGAATCAATTAGCAAAATTATACGTAATTAAGTTCTAAAATCTATGTAACAGCTTCAGTTTATATTTAAAATAATATAAATCGATTTAATTCTAACGTATACCAGAAAGTTTCAAATGGAGCAGTGAATGTTATCGTCCGGGTGCTGCAGCAAAAACTGCCTCATGCGCTGTCCAGGATTCCCAGTTCTCATTAATTAACAATGGGGGTAGTAGATTATATAGCTTTGGACACACACATGAAAAGCTGATTGTAAATGCAATGGTCGACTGAGACGGGATGTGAAGCGCCGATGGAAATCCCGTCTGAAAGAGACCTTATTGTATAAGTAGGATGGCTGTTGATATTTTAGTAGATTTATGATCATTTTACAATAATGAGAAATTATTCTCGACGACATTGAAAGCCAGCATAATGATGACAATTAGTGCGAAGTATGATATCGACGCGACGTCTCAATCCATAGATAAACCGAATGCATGAATTTTGCATTCGTTGATTTTTATGCAACCTTTTCTGAAATGCAAGGGCCATAAACTACGTCGCAGTAGTTGAAATGAATTAGTACGAGTAATTCTACAAGTGATTGTCTAAGTTTTTTGCTTAAAAAATGTCGACTTCTATAAAGCGTTTTGGGAGAAAAATAAGCTCTCTTTATTGCAAGGTTGAATTGCGCCTCGAATTTTAAATCTGGGTCCAAGGCTAAACCTAGGTTCTTGTAGGTGTCCACGAATTCGTATATTGTACCGTTTAAATTCATCTTGGGTATAGAATGAGCAGTTACAGTCGCTACGTGGCTTTTACTACCAAAAAGTATTAAATTGGACTTTTGGTTGTTGATCACTAAGCAATGGAATGCTGCATAGTTCGAACTATTTTTCAGGTCGCAATTAATTGATGAAATTTCTGTTCGCAGACCAGCTGGCTCAAAAGACAACTAAATTTATTGGTGTAATTTACTGGAAACTAATGAAGAAAGAATGTCAAAACAATATATACAATACAGTAAAGGACCCAAGCTTAACCCTTGAGGAACTCCACTTGCAGCTGTAAGAATAGGCGAAATTTAACTCTTCGTGATTTATTCAGAAGATAATTTTTGAAAAATGTAGGTAAGTGCAATGTTATCAAGACCTATGTAACTCAGCTTAGCAATAATTAGTTGATGATTAAGTGTATTGAATGCTTTGCTAAAATCTAACTAAGCAAAGATAGTAAGCTTACCTTGATCTCGAGCAGTAATGACACCGTCAACATTCGCGTAACTAGCGGGGGGGCCAGGGGGGCCAGGCCCTCCCCAGAGTGCCGTCTGGCCCACCCCAGAAAAATAGAAGTTAAATAAATGTAAAAATCTGCTTTTATTGTTAACCCATTCAAACTAAGGGGTTGGTTATCGAACCCCACACGTTCTTACATTTTCTGGTTTTATTACCTTTTTTGGCTTAAAAACATTATAGTATAAATTCCATTTGTTGGACGGATGGCTCTAATGAATAATAATATGCAAGAGGAAACATTATTAGTTAGCTAATAATTACTTTGAAAAAACTGTTTTCGTCTGAATCATTTTTTTTTAGATAATTTTGCACCATTTTAGTTAGTTTCTCTTAAGTTTTCGATAAATAAAGAACCAATTTATGTGCACAGGAAAATATAATTGCAATTATTTCATATGCGGGTAACTAAATGAACTGATAACTTGAGTGCATCGCTAACTACTCCGTGAACACATACAGCTAGCTACCTATTATAGGCTCATCCAGTTCAGACTTACGTTGACTTGCTATTTGGATGTTTGCCTTGCCTAAAGAGTTGAGTTTATAGCTTTAAAGAGTACGATCCAGAATTTTTTGTTTAATAGTGTTCTATGTAAGCAAAGTAAATTTTGTGGTGCTTGAATTTCCACAGTTGCTAGATCAAGACAGAACAAAGAGAAATCACAATAACAATTAAGAGGATATTGATGTTTTCAAGAAAGTATTTGCTTCGACGATACTGAGACAAACTAAAAATTGTGGCTAAAAAACGTGTAAATGGAAACCAAGTAATGTTTCCCAAAAAAATCTGTTTCTCCTGGAATAATAAACATAAACGCTGTGCGAAAAATGATTCAGTAAGAGAATCGAGTCACGTATAGAATTATTGAAAGCGTCTTGGGCATTGACATGACTACAATAAACCACATTTTACATAATCATTTGGGTGTAAGAAAAGTCTGTTGTGGGTGGATACCACACAGTTTAACAGAAACCCAACAACAGCATGTGGATTGGTAAAATAAATATGATGAAGGTAGATATATAGCAGTTTACATCATAACTGGTGACGAAAGCTGGATATATGCATTTGAACTCGAATCTAAGCGACAGTCTGCACAATGGATGTTTCCAACAGATCCTAATCCAGTTAAAATGAAGAGATTTCGAAGAGTTGGTAAGAAAATGATTGCTTGCTTCTTCTCGAGATCAGGACCTATCGCAACTGTCGTGCTTGAAAATAGACTTACGGTTACTGCAGAATGCTACACAACAGAATGGCTGCCAAACGTTATTCAAAAAGCTCGTTTACAGCGCCCAAAGAGTGAAATCGTTCTTCACCATGCCAATGCTAAAAGTCATACCGCATATCAAACTAAATAACTTTTAGAGACTTCCAGGTTAAAATTGCGAAGTTATACCCCATACAGTTCCGACCTATCACCTTACTTTCTATTTCCTCCATTAAAGGATAAAATGCGTGATGTGCGAAGATGCTGTGGAAAGCTTCATAAACCTTGTTTCTCTAGTGACTCAAGAAGAGTGGAATTTGTTTTGAAAATTGGTTTTACCGAATGCGAGTATATGTGCAAATATTTTGAAAAAAAAAAAAAACTAATTTTGTCTACAAAACTTTTGTTTTATTAGATTGCAGAAGTTTACGGGGCTACCGTCGTATAACAGCGTCAAAGAACATGCAAATAAATGTATGCGAAAAAGTTATGTATGTACGTAAATTCATGTCTTCATAGGTATACATAGGTATTGACGATGGTTGGTTGGGGGGCCTGGCCCTCCCCAGCCAAAAATCCTAGTTACGCCAATGACCGTCAATAATTGACAAGGCTGTTGAGGCGCTGCGACGTCGTCTAAACCCAGACTGAACCGAAGGTATAATATTGTTTAAATATATGTATTCACTAAGTGTCTTGGTGATCATTTTTTCCAGAATTTTAGATAGAAAAGGCAAAATATTTATTGGACGTAGATCATCTAGCCTTGTAGGATTACTGACTTTAGAAATCGAGATAAGTTTCGCCATTTTCCAAGCTTCGGTAAATGTGCCTTTTTCGATATAGAAATTTATAATATGGGTAATTTGAGGTAAGAGCTCTGGAATTATCAAAAGCACCATTTTCTGGAAATTCCGTGTAATCTGATTTTAGTAAAAGAATTATTTTCTAATGGCATCGTGATCTACTGGATTTGAAGACAGTCCTGTAACGTGTAACTTATTACCTGCATAACGATGCAAGGTTAAATTACTAGGGGACAGAACTGGCACTGCGGATATGAAATAATTGTTTATCTGCTCGGGATTTTGGAAATTACCAGGTAGTTCTTAAGTCTTCGAGCTTATAAAACTTATTCTTTTAAGAGATTGCCAGCATTCCCTACCGCTTAAGTTTTTACAATTTTGATCCAAGAGAGTAATTTTTCTCTTTTAATAGCAATATTAACTAAATTACGAAGCTCTTTATATTGATTTCAGTTCGTAGTAAGTTTAGTTCTTTTATATTTAAAATACCTCAGTCGCTCTCTTTCATCATGAGTTTAGCAACAGTTACCCACGGTTGGAGATAATATTATTGCTTGAATAGCTTTGCAATGGAGGTTGTATGTAGTTTAATTGTGCAGCCGAGTTGAATACTGTTTTATTGTTGGTATTGCTGCTGATTGTAGAGAGCTTTTTTGTTTGGACCGTTACTCATTGTTTTATTGTTGGAGTGGTGCCCAATCGGTTCTCCTTTAGTGCAATATGACTAGCGATCGTCTTGTGAGATGATTCCTGATTCTTGACCTGATAAGCAATTATTAGTGATCGAGAAAGCGCATCTGGATAGGCTGCGATGCTCGTTTTCCACAAATGCCTTGTGATTTCGATCTGTTGCGGGAGCGGCAACCGCAGATGCATATGACATTGACATGAGTTTTAGCTCAATGGTCTAGTTAGCATTCGGCCAATAGGCACCAGATGCGGTAGGCATCCGTATTGCAGGATTTTATACGCACATCATCGGCGGTGCACCTGACAATTATTTATGAACGGCGTACTCTACTAGACGCTACATGGGAACGCCGCGGGGGCCGCAACATCCCTTTAAGTATTATAATATCGAACACGTACTGCTAAATATCCAATATAATTTTACGAGAACTGATTTTATGAAATCGTACTGTAATTTGTGGGACACTCAGTGGAGCTTGGCCGCTGCTTCTACTGTTGAGCGTGCTGTAGATATCTTTAATACTTATAAACTTATATAAAGC
The DNA here is from genome assembly GCA_940337035.1 of Agriotes lineatus. NCBI lineage: Eukaryota > Metazoa > Arthropoda > Insecta > Coleoptera > Elateridae > Agriotes > Agriotes lineatus. Next base: position 98,510,400 of record OW679201.1, read on the forward strand.
CCTAGACTACTGAGTGCCCAAAACATCTTTCAAAAAGAATATTTACCCTAGCTGGTTTTATGCTCAAATCATTAGGAAAATAAAGAGGAAGGCACGGGTTTGGAAAAGATATAAAAAATTTAAAAACTCCAATGACAAACAAATTTTAAATTACTTAAGAGCTAAATTAAGGTTGATATTACAAATGCATACGAAGGATATATAAAGTCGATTGAAAATACTATCAATACTGATCCCAGTGTATTCTGGACATTTGTTAATGAAACTAAGAAAAATAGTTCCAAGATAACTAAAGGTATGATGTATGCGAATGAATCTTGTAGCAGTAACCCTACTATAGTCAATGCTTTTGCAACCTATTTCGAATCTGTTTATCTACACGACCGAGAATTGTATGCTGTGGATCAATTTACCGGCTTGTTTGTTTGTCCCAACAGTTTTCACATAACTAGCATACTTTCTGAAGATGTAGTTCAAGCTATAAACTATTGAAACCAAAACGTTCAGTTGGTCCTGACAGTGTACCCGCGTACGTATTCAGCATGTTCTGAATTTTGCATTGAACCTCTAACATTTATACTCAATTTAATTATAGAAGCTTCTGCATTTCCTACAACCTGGAAATTGATAAACGTGTGCCCAATACACAAGGGTGGTAAATAGTGTGATATAAGTAACTACAGACCGGTAGCACTAGTTTCAGTCACTTTTAGGTATACAGTCATGTTAAACCTCATATCTCAGACTTTCAACATGTCTTTATTCCCAAACGATCTACTAAATTTATATAATGTTTGAGGTTTTCGCGGTTACTCGAATTGTCAATATTATTAAATTTCGGCTTAGACCGCGTCGTCTTTGTAGATAAACACCCACCATTTGTTGGCTTAATATGCCTAACACCCTGTGAGCGCAAGCAAGGGTTTGTGTAACGGTTATGTGCTTTGTTGTGGCTCGTGAACCCTTACAAGCCACCCATGATTTGGTCCGTGTTATTAGAGTACTTTGTGAACAAGGATACTTAGGCATATTTGACGTTTTTACTGTTTGACTGTTTATACAATATGTTCACTAAAATATTCCATAAGGGGCGGCTGTAGAAATACAAACGTATGAATAATATGTTGGTGGCACTGTAAGTCTATGTCCAATTCGAGGTTAGCAGGTTAGGTTTGGCGTCAGTTTTGACACAAACTGACGCCAAACCTAACCTGCTAACATCGAACATATGTTATATAGACTACTGGTATTCTACAGAGTGTGTGACCACACGTCACATAAAACAATGTCGTGTTGCTTATCCACACCCTTTAGATCGAAGGGGCGTTACGGATTTTATTTGAATAAGTCATCAGCCTGTAAATTTACGCATGAGGACCGATCTAAATCTGAGAAAAAATAAATTAGCCCCGAACCCTGAATCTATGTGCCTACAGCAGAAAGCCACAAAATTAACTCTAATCTCAAAAATTGCCTGCTTATAGTTCAAATTTCCTCTGTTTTGAATTCTGGAGGGAGCCATCGCCTGCCTTGCTAAAATTTCCATATAAAGCGCATTTGGAAAAAACAAGACCTTATCATGTGTTATTCTTGCAATCGATTGGCTGCTTAAAACTAGTCTGATGATCATTAGCAAAGTATAACGTATCCCCTGTAGGTGTTGCAATTGAACTAATCTTATAATAATTGCAATGTCTTTATTTGAATTAATTTATCCAATACATCATTCTTCCTGCAACGGTACATCGAACCATTAGTCCGTTCCAGGTTCGATGGAAAAAAGGCGTATCACTTACGTACTTTCATAGAGGTGCCCACGTAGTCGCGCTGTCTAAAAATACTCAGACACTTAATTGACCGGTTTACAGCAATCAGAAATAGTTAATCTCGATTTACATGATAATTACAGAGGCGACTGCTTTTTTCAGCTGCGTTTCTTGTTTGCTCCATCTGCAGCGTCCTTCGTTATCTGGCACGAAACGGCCGTCAAGCCGAGGATATGCACTTCAAAAATTCAGCAGAATCTTTAATGATGCGGGGCATAATAGATGCCTGGCCGCCATTAATTTGAATTAGGTTACAGAGTTGGTAGAAACTCATGCAAATAGAGAACGAAGTGCGACTTAATGCAAGGGGCAATCGTACAAGTTGAAGTGTACAAAGTGCTTCAATAAATCGAAAATCCTAAAATATATAGATTTATTTCTTCTACTAGGAATAACTTGTCGTTGGTGTCTGGGCTCAGTGGAGAGAACAATTTCTGTACAAGTTTCAGTGGTCATGGAGAAAGCAATACTTGGAAGCTAATCAAGCAGTTGTGGAATTTTTTAATTTTTGAAAGTTTGTTTTATAATGCTCCCTAAACTATTATTTCGCTGTTTGGTGGATTTTACCCTAGAGAGCTATTGATTCGCATCAAACTGGGGGTGGCCTTGGTCTTCTCAGTTTTCTAATAATAACTATTTGAATTCACCAAGTAGGCTCTTATGGCAGAATGCTATTGCCATTCTTTCATACTGAATTTTGGATATTGTTGTGATATGGTTTACTTTAACTTTTATCTGTATCTTCTTAACCAAGAGTACTGCATCAATTGAGAATTATCATGAAGGTTCTTTCATTTATTTGACCACTTAATGTAACATGTGAGGAAATGAAAACGACATCAAGCTTGGCTTTGAAAAAATTAAGTTATGTGTTACTTCTGATGTTTTTAATTTCAATGTGACAGTTATTATAATAGTAGAAGTGTCAAGTTGTTTAAATTATCAAATTTTAAATTGCATATGTTTAATCAACAGTAATATTGCAAGTGCATTAAAATAACCGATTAAATTTTGACGTTTTCTGTCAGAATGTTTTGCTAAGGAATTTACGACATATATTTCTTCAGAGCAAAACATTATGACAGAAAATCGTCAAAATTTATTCAGGCTAGTTTACATTCACGCGGGATGTTCGGGGTGATTATTTCCTGAATAACTAGATAAAATTCAGTTGGTGAAGCACCTTTAATAATCATGTTAAAATTATGCACAAGCGATTAAATTTTGATACATATTTAATCGCGGTTAAATTTTGACGTTTGAATTTTTGTCATTATTAAACTGGCAGAAACCATAGTGATTGCGCATTATTATGGATATGAAGGAAATAATCAAGAACAAAAGGTTTTTAAAATGGAAATGGTTGATGTAGCAGATATAACATTGTTTAAGTGCTGGTTAATTTTCAAATAAAATTTTGACATGACAGTCGCTGACAGTTACGCAATGGTTTAGGTTATGTATGTGTCTTTTCTTCTAGAACATCAAGAAAATGTGTGTTAATAATCGATATATGTGTTAATTTTTAAATCCAATAAGTTTGATTTCATTTTCGTTTGCTCACATGTTAGTTACCCGGTTTTTAATGTTTCTTCTTTTGCTGTGGATTATTCGTTCTAGATGGTCCGCCACTGTAAGATTTGCTTTCTTTTGTGCCCTTTTGCTACCCCCACTATTATGCTCCAGCATTTTTTGCATGTCAATTCTTCACATAAGTCTAGATCTATCTCTTGTCGTTTCATTCCTTGTTCTTGCTTCGTACACTGTTCTAGGTAACGGTTCATAATCCATTCGCACCAGATGCCTAAGCACTAATTTTTTTACAGACCCTACATGTAATCTCGTCTTGCTTCCCTTCTCATATTGTACTACAGGTTCCTTTAGTGTCTAGAAGTTAACACACACGACTTACTATAAGTCATAATTGCCATCACTATTGATTTAAGCACATTTTGCTTCGTAATATCTCTGAACATATATTGTTATATATCTTTAGTTATTGATTATTTATTTAATAAGTAATATTTGTAATTAAATAAAATAAATAGGTACCACAACTCAGTTTCGACATTTCATTTGAATATTGCCTCCTCTTGGACTAATTAAAAATTATATGATTGTTTAATTAATTGCAATTATAAAGGTATGTTGACTTCTTATGTTTAATTTATTGGCAACTTAGTAAACTTTTGCGCCGGCTAGCTAGCTATTGAGACTCCAGTATACTCAGGGTTAGGGTGTTACACACAATAAATTTTACCATTGTATAGCAAATGCTCGATTTTTACGAATGACAGACAACCTCAAATATTGACTGTAAACAAGGCTTTTCGAAAACACAGAAACGCAGGGTATTTTCGCCACAAATAAACCAACAATTCGTCAGCTCACCTAAGGTAAATAATAAAAATGCCTTTCAAATACTCAAGTTGTTTGGCTAACCTGGAATTTGTTTTTTTTTTTCAAGTGAAAAGGAATGCCAAACCGAATTTGTTCCTTACTTGCTCGCCAAATCCGCTTCCGGTTTCCGCAAAAGATGAAGCTCGTAATTTCTTCCTGGAACGCTTTCATACTGAATTTTGGAGTACTGCATCAATTGAGAATTATCATGAAGGTCCTTTTATTTATTTGACCACTTAATGTAACATGTGAGCAAATGAAAACGACATCAGGCCCAATCCTGAAAAAATTAAGTGATCTGTTACTTCTGATGTTTTTAATTTAAATGTGACAGTTATTATAATAGTAGAAGTGTCAAGTTGTTTAAATGATCAAATTTTAAATTGCATATGTTTAATCAACAGTAATATCCCAAGTGCATTAAAATAGCCGATTAAATTTTGACTTTTTCTGTCAGAATGTTTTATTAAGAAATATGTTAAGTAAATTTGCCGCTCAACAAGAATTTTGGGGCGGAAAATTAACGAGATATATTTCATCAGAACAAAACATTCTGAATGAAAATCGTCAAAATTTATTCAGGCTAGTTTACTTGCACGTGGGATGTTCGGCGTGATTATTTACTGAATAAATAGATAAAATTCAGTTGGTGAAGCACCTTTAATAATCATGTTAGAATTATGCAGAAGCGATTAACATTGTTTAAGTGTTGGTTATGTACGTGTCTTTTATTCTAGAACATCTACAAAATGTGAGTTAATAATCGACATATGTTCTAATTTCCAAAATCAATAAGTTTGATTTCATTTTTGTTTGCTCACATGTTAGTTACCCTGTTTTTAATGTTTCTTAATTTGCTGTGGATTATTCTTTCTAGATGATCTGCCACTGCATGATTTGCTTTCTTTTGTGCCCTCTTGCTACCCCTGCTATTATGCTCCAGCATTTTTTGCATGATAATTCTTCACATAAGTCTAGGTCTATCTCTTGTCGTTTCATTCCTTGGTCTTGCTTCGTACACAAACTTAGCTTCGAAGACAATCACAAATTGGCGATGCTCCAGGTTAAATTTTCTCATGGACTGCACTATGGAACACTATCAAATTAACCACAACTGGCCTCGGCACAATGGTGAATAGATAAAACTCAACAACTGGGACAAATAGTATACTTTTATCAACAAAATTAGTTAAAAACGGGAAGTCAAAACTACACACAAGCTTTCGGCTTGGCTTCTCCCTATAAACAACGACAAGTGACACCCCAGGTCACCATAGCAACATGTTATACTTTTTTTTAAGTAAGGTTTTTACAATATTTGATCCTTAACTACTAAATGTTTTCTTACATGTCATTCCGAAACACTAACCGCACTTTGGTTGCATTTTTTAACTTTTAGTTAAATAAACACTGATTCACTAGCTATTAGCACTTTCTTGTAGTCTTCTTTAATTTTCAGGTTGCTTTTCAAATGCTCTTTGCATCATTGTTCCTTCTTACACTACTTAATAACCCTTTAGCTGCGTTATCGATTGTTGGCATTATGATATGAATACCAAAACGCTCTATAAAACTTCTGTGATGCTTCGAAACACCTTTGTACTTAAGCGAATTCATTGCCGTGTCTTGACGTTACACAATTAATTTGTCAGTCATTACAAATTAGCTACCTTTGCCATACCGAGCACAGCTATTGAATACAAGCTGAACGCAAACCTACCGTTTTATTCAAGTACTAACCTCTGTTAATTAAATTACAGTTAATACTAATCATGTATGAAATTATCAATGTTTACTAGTGACTTACATTGTGGCAATAAATACAATGCCAATTCTGAGCCTATTTGAATGTTTCTTTAGTATTTATATGTTAACGATGCAACCAGATTTGCTGTAAGCATCATACCATTACAATATATAGGTCTCGTTGACATTGATACTTATTCCATATTCTGTCAGTGTCGTATTCGATTTTAATTTTCTTCTGATATCGTGGCCACCATTAAGTCATTTGTATAAACTAAATCAAACTGAGCCATATTGGCCTAAATTCTACATTATATTTTCCTATTGGCATTTGTTCATGACTTCAACCAATAATATGTACAACATTGAGCTCACAATGCTTCACTGTCATTTTTTTGTGGTTACACATTGCCCTGACTGTTCGTTGAGTAAACGCTTCTAATTCCCCGAATCAACCTTTCATGTACATTTTATTTGTGCCTCTTCAAGATCCACTCCAGATACACCGCGTGGTTTTCTCCACATTTGCCAATATATAACATTGAGTTCCTTTATCTACAATTTTATCGTAATTTCTGCATTATTAGTATTCAAACTGTCGTAATCATTTTTAATAGTAGCTTTACAGTTTGATTCTTGAACTTTTCCAGTATCTCTGCTATTTGCTTCCGTTGCTGTTGCAACCAGTTGCCGATCTCGATATTTCGCAAGTTTTTTGCCAATGTGTCCGCCCATGTTTGTTTAGATGTACCTGTACTTACCTTTTGGTCATTGTGATCTCCTTAGCTGCAAGTGCTTTGCTGGATTTGTTTCTTCTTTTAGAAATACATCTACTTTCTATGTAAATCAAATGTGACTATTTCTCTAATTGTTGTGTATTGATATACGTAGTTACTTTAGATCTTTTTAGTAATGTTTGCTTTATACATGTTCATGCCTAGAGTATCAACTTCGGGTCACAGAATAATAATAACCAGAAGGATATCTCGTATTACCTGACCGCCGGCCCCTCATAGCCTTGAGACGTTTCTACCCTGAAATTCTAACCTGAAACGGTCAGTGTAGGTAGCGGCTTTGGGGAGAGCCCATGGAATACAAAGGTTCGAGGTCACCCGTTGTCGGCGTCGACATCAATGCGGTTGTGTAGAAGATATCCTTCTGGTTATTATTATTCTGTGGTCGGGTGACGAGCTTTCCAAAAGGTAGTAAAGATCACGCACCTAGGAAGCGTTGTAAACGACTAATGTTACCATTTTGCTGGGGTCAAGAGCCGCGTAGAGTAAGCTAGGGCAGCCTTTTCCGAATGAATAAGTTCCTCAGTGGCCATGATATGAACCTACCCGTAGGGTGCGTCTGCTGAGGTGTTGTGCCTATTCATTACTTCTGTATCGTGTTGAAGCCTGGAAGCATTTGAGTTCTGAACCTAGTGCCGAATGCTGCTGGATGGAAACATTGTGCAATGATACTATCTTAGCTCATATGATGAAGGAAAAGACATCGTTATAACAATTACAACAAGAAAAACGACATCATACAGACAGCCATGAATATCTCACAAGGCATTAGATATTTGACTTATTTGCTGTTCAAGAAACTAATCAAAATGTTTTTTCTAGTCTCAGAATATTGTCACTTTAGGTGGTTCTAAAATGTTATCGTTATATACAAAACGTGTCGTGCCTGCATGCCTGCGTGCGTCCCGTTTTCATCGTCACTGATTTAAATTTAATAATGCAACGATAAGCAAAAATGTCAGGTAGCATTCTTAGCCGAGCGTGTAAAGCGTTCTAAACCTACCGACTGAGTAATTCGCATTACTAAGTGTGTCCCTGCACTGTTTTAATATTATTAGAAACATTAAGGTATTTTTACCTATTTTTACATAATTCTAAACGCTCTTCAACCGTTGTTCGATCTAGCACAGATTGTTTTTCGTGCATGCGCTTTATTTAGTAAAGACGTTAACAATTTCTTCTCCAACTTCTTTTACAATTCCACTTTAACAATGCCAACATTATTTAAGTTAGAGTAAGGTCATCTATGTGGTGTGTTAAAAAGCTAAGTATTTGTTAAATATTATAGCCAAACACCTTCGTAATCATAAAAAGGAAGAATTTGAGAGCAGTGGGCGAATGCTATAACAGTTCTCATGATTTTATATAAAAAAAGTTCTGAAAGATCTTAAGAACTACTGGCGTACTGGCGCTCTTTCAGGTATATGTCGTTTATAAGAAAAACCAAGCACAGTATCACACGTTCATACAATGATAATAGTTAGAGAAAATACAACAAAATACAACAGACCATTGTGACGAGATGACATAGGTCCTAAACTGTTCATTCTAACTGTGAAAGATCTATTCAAGCGGATGGATTGGAGGAACAAAGATCTAAAGCGTTCTACTAGAGACAAAACTGAACCACATAAGATTCGTCCTGAGTATTAGTATTCTTGCAGAGGAAAAAAGAACTACAAGAAGTCCTCGAGCAACTATATGGAGAAGTAAACAAGATAAGTTTAGAAATGAATATTGCAAGCTTATAGCTTTTAAAAGTGTAAAAAGTAATTAATGTTAACGAAGGGGGTTATTTTAAGTTCGAACTTTTAAATAATGCCAATACGAAGAATCATTACGTTTTATATTAATTAATGACTAAACCGTATAAAACTCTAATCAGGTAACGTGTTATATTTGTTTAATTGGTAGGACGTTAATAATAAGTGCTTCAGCTAGCTCAAAGTGAGGTGGATTACAATCCAGCTGCTGCCTTAGAGACGATAACAAAAAAGCAGGACCTCAAGAGTGTAATAAATTAAAACCTGATACACTATTGGAGACAGAAGCTGTTAGTTACAAAATAGCGGTCACCATCTAAGCAACACATAAACCATAGTAATTTACCATCGAGGATCTCCTTCGCGATTTTAATAATAAGAACATAAACAAAGATGTATTCGCATATAAGAATAAACCACATATAAGTACGAATGCCTTAATAAAAAAACAATTCACATTCAGATGTCCATGAAGTTGCGAATATAAATTTCCAACAGAATTAGTAATTTAACAGAGTTTGTATTGTGAAAAATCGTAGCGGTTCCGATATCTTAATAAAAGAAAATATCTCATTTGCAAATAGGGGCTCGCAAGGACACTAATTACGAACGTCAATCAATAGTGTGTCAACCCAAAAATATAATAACTATTAAATATAACCCGAATAGGTAAACAATCATGAGGTTCAATTAAATAAATTTAAAATTACAGGTAACATAAAAACTACACCAAATTCAAGTATGCAAAATAAATTAAACACTTTAATTTCGAGTTATTATGTAAATGACACTAGATCCGTTAGATTCAAGACAAACCCAATAATCAAATTATTACGTAAATTATTACAAAAAATTCAATAAATAAATCGCATACGGGAATGATGCAAGGAAAAAAAGAATTGACTATTTATGGTGCTCGGAATCGATTCGGGCGAATTTTCTAAAGTGAAATAAACTTCATCAAGCGCTAGAAAAACTATTCTCTAACGTACGAGTAATTCACGTAACGCATCAATATCTTCAAAGAGGGATCCACGCAACATGGCGTGGTTATAAGTAAGGTAATGGTTATCGCTTAAAAAAAATCAAGCTCTTCGCAGCATTGATGAATGGTGCATTTACCAGTGAAATTATACAAAATAGATCCGGAAAATTCAAAAAGGAAATGAAATTGGTGTAAACAACCAAAAGTTTTCTACTGGATAGAAAATTATCAAACAAGCGATATTGGTAAAGAACAGACTCTGATGACACTCCTGTAACAAACGCGATTTCGCAGGCCAAGCGGGTTCAAATCGCAGCGGGTTGATGGCTGCGCCCTATGGCACTCAAAACATGTACTATATAAAAAACTTGACCTACAAACGTAGATCATTTGCGTCGAAAAGTCGTAGAAATTACAATCAAGCTGGAACAGAACCGATTCACCAGGTGTAGTGGTTTTTCCAGCATGCGAAGTGCAGCTCTAGATGGGAAAGTAGATAATAACGAATTTTTCACAACCGAAGTTGCTTGAAAAACTGGGATTGAAAAGGAAGGACCTAGAAATGAATTCGGCCAAACGTCAGATCACGTTAAGATAAGGGCAGACTTTACTTTCAGTTATCCGTAACACAAAATCTGCACCTTAATACTGATACTCCTCGGGATAAACCCGTTTCAAAATTGGCATTAAATGGTGACCCAAAAAGCATCTTTACTGCTACGAAAGCAAAGTTATGACTGAAAACTGTTTAAAAATGCATACCGGAATATAGGTCTACTCTAAAGTTACATGCGCAAAATTCTCAAAGGCAAATAATGCCAATTTACAATTTCAAGTTAACAACAACGGCATAGGTCACTTGATATACCCAACGGCGTTTAAAGTGGCCTGCATGGGAGAAAATATTTCAAGATGATTACAATATTTTAGTATTGTTTTCAATTTAACACACACATTTCAAAATTAAACAAGAAGAATATCTAACCAACGATCTATAATATTTATATATATTGCAATGGTCTTGAGCCCTCAAATCAGCTCTGATTGCAGTACAAGCAAATAACAAATTAAATCACTAAAGCACAGAGTTGTAATAATGCAGGCATCTGAGAAAATTCACATAAATTGCCAAATCATAATAACACTGGTATAAATGGCCAATGACATTGATTGTATTCGAATAGGCACAGAAATATGGAAACTCAAGTTCCGTGTATTGGGTTTACCGATATAATTTTAAGCATAATATAATAGATTTGCACAAAGTAGAAGCCGAATCTAAATTCATTAGGAACTGGCACAGAAAGTTCAAGTTAGACACAGCTTAAAAAAGGAAGCGTAGAAAGTAGAGTCATTAGGGAATGAATAGGAAATGAACATTTTAGAATAAAGGTGAGAATAAGAATGACTAGAAAGATAAGGCAAAAGAACATAGAAAAGCTAGGCAAGTCATTTTTACATGCAAATACAAGACATGGGAGTTTGAAGAGATTGCAGTGGCAAGAAATTAGATGAAATTCAAATAGCAAAAACTGAGACAATGTTGGTGTATTAAAAAACGATTCAGTGTAGTGATAAACAATGGGCATTTAAGTGTTATAAAATCAAGTGAGTGGCGGATTAAAACGATGAGAAATGAAGACAATAATTTTAGTATATAAGAAATTGTAAATAAAATGATCAAAGATGTTAATTTAGTTTTTAAGATATGTAATTGTACATGGTTTGAACTTCCTAAAGATAAAATTTGTAGACAGTGTTTTGTCAAATACGACAGGAGAGCAATTGTTTTAATAAATGGTTGAAAGTTGCCTGAGTTTTGCTCTAACTTAAATTAAAGAATTTTTGTAGAAGGCATAAAAATACTTAAATAAAAATAGCACCATCGTGATCAGCGTATTGCAGTGTATCAGCACAATTGGAGGCAAGATTTTCCACGCACTTAAGTGATTTTCGTTCCGAGGCGTATTCGGCAGAAAACGGCTACGAAGCAAGATCTCGCAGAACCAATTTGCAGCATCGTGGGAAGGTTGTTCCGGCAGCTCCGCACACCAGGTTCCAACACAGCACAGCAATCCAAGCAGTCCGGGGGCGAAGATTTCAGCCTCAAGCACCATAAGGATGTTGCGACTCCTACGGATGTGAGGTTAGTTCATTATGAGAATTGTATCTGCGCGATTGGCATGAAAGTCACATCATACCGTAATTACGACCTGGAGAACACGAATATCGTAAAAGTTCCTGTGTATGGCGAGGTGTTTTCCCAGGATTTGCGAAATAAATCGTCAATTGGAGGCCCCAGTAAACAAATGCAATTTTAAGCGTCCTTTTAAAATGGGCCAATGATAGATTTGCCTGAAAAACAATAGAACGATAAGACGCTACTTGAAGGCGCAATTATTTAGAATCTTACCGTAAAGATTTAATTGTTTGATAATTCAGTTACACGCGAGCTGACAGGTAACTCGAATTTCTTGTGCGAGATTTTGACATTCCAGAATAGCGGCGGCGCAGTACGCCTAATTTTTAGTTCACCCGTCTATTTTTTCAGTGGCGTATCATTAAGATTTTAACGTACAAATATAGGAACCTCAGACCCGAGATTTTGAGTTTTTATTTTCATGTCTCTGTTTTCAAATGAGCTAGCGAAGTTATTATATCAGATGAATGGATTAAATAAAGGGAAATAAAGAGCAAACTACCATAAGAATAATTCTTAATTTGGCGTACCCAACAAAATAAGTTAATCAGTCAGTTTGATCTTAGCAAATGGTAAAACTAAATATTGTGTGGTGACCTATTTTATTTCCACATTTTTAATTACATCATAATTATAATAGTACACAATACTAAATAGGAGAAGTCATTGCAATATATATATATAGGGTGTCCCAAAAAGAATGGGACACCGATTAGTCATAGATTCCTTATAATAAATCGATTAAACCTAATATACTTCAGTATATCAAAAGAGGTTAGATGAAAAATTGATAGATGACACAGAACAACCATTTTAGAATATGTACAACAATATAATTGAAAGTGTTCATAAAGCAGCTACAGAAGCACTAGGAACGATTGGGAAAAGGAAATGTAAAAATTTATGGTGGACAGATGAAATTCACACATTAGTTCGGAAAAAAAAGATATTATACCTAAAATGGTTTTGCTCAAAAGCGGAAGAAGACAGATTGAAATACATCAATAAGAAAAATGAGGTTAGACGAACAATAAAAAAGCAAAAGAATGCATGGTGGGATAAAAAATGTAATGAAATAAACACATACTTAGGGGGGAAACTAAATTCAGAGGCATGGAGATTTATTAAAGCCAAAACAATAGATACACGTGAAAAAGTGTCAGTACAAATAATGCAACATCAGGAATGGATAAATCATGATAGCAACTTACTCTCAGAAAACAGAGAAGAGTATAAGACAACCCCACAAGACCAAATAAACATACAGGGTGAACAAATAACTGTTACGATTAATACCGTTAAAAAGGAAATTGCAAAGCTAAAAAATAATCGAGCTTCTGGCCCCGAAGGCATACCAGCCGAACTTGTAAAATGTGGCACCGAAAAGCTATATCGGATGATCACGGCAATTGTTAACCAATGTTTAAATGGCCACCCATGTCCAGATGAGTGGAAACTTGAATACAATTATCAAGTAGCCATGATCACAAAAACAATGGATAGTGATTGTGATCTAGTAAACAACAATAATAAATCAATTAATGACATTATTGACATACAATTCTGTTTCTTTTGTGCTTACGAAAATACTGCGACATCAATTTTCCAATGCTGAAATGTCCATTATCTCACGGCATTTTCATATGCATAGAAGATTATTTTATGTTACCAACGTCATTAATTGATTTATTATTGTGATTAACTAGATTACAAATCACTACCCATTGTTTTTGTGATCATGGCTACTTGATCTGCATGTCTTAATGACAACTAAAAGTTTTTGATAGGCATTTTAAGGTAAACGGTTGATTGTATGCTTATGAACTAACGGCACTTCATTTTTAAGCTTTTTACTCCTCTTTCGAACGATAACCTAAAATTTAAAAAAAATGTTACAGATATCAAAGTTAGAGGTAAACGAAGTTCTCAAATGTAGGTAAAGTGCCTCTTACAGTCGAGTCTAGGTTATGAAAAATGTTTGTATTAGTGTAGTACATAATAGTAAGCACGTATACCAACATTGAAATCGATATCTTTACATTTGTAGAAATTATCATAAAAATAAAAAATAAATAATTTAACTTAAAGGTGTTATAACTTCTTATTGAAGACACTTCGTACTAAGGTATATTAGGTTTAATCGGCTTATTATAACCTAAGGAATCTATGACTAATCGGTGTCCCATTCTTTCTGGGACACCCTGTATATAGCTTTACTGCCCGAGTTAGCTATTCCAAATTACAATTTGACAGTCCTATAATTGTATCGAAAAATTAGATAACGAATATTCGGTACGTCGATAAATTAATTTGAAATTCAATTTGCAGGTAGCCCCATGAAGGAACCGATTGGAAATGCCCCTTCATTAATCACTCGAAAAATGTCATAACTGTAATTTGATTAAAAGTTGACAAAAAATGCATCGGGCGACGCTGACTAATTATATGAAACTTTCTGCAATCAATTCACGACTACTCTTTCGCTAAGCAATTTATCACTCTTAGAAACCGAACATTACTACAAATAGCTGTGTTTCAAAAAGAAGTTTTTGAGAAATCGTGTTTTATGTTTATGGAAAAGTATTAGTTTTGCTTTATATATTATAGAATGCCAAAGTGATAATTTTATTGTTAAATATAAAATACTAACATTGAAATTAAACAAAATTCAATCAAATACAAAACAAAAAGAGTAAATAGCATTAGTTCTTGTAAATTACTACATGATTTGGCCAGAGTACTCCCAGACAATTTCCGTTACTATGCTTGTATTTTCATCAGCATTTGTTTTCTCCCTTTTCAACATTTTGTACAGGAATTAACCTATGTAATTGCTCATATTCTTGTTTACATCCGCAACTGGCTGCTATCTGCTGGATTAGTTTCTTTGCATGCCTCGAATTCCCCGTTTTTCCTATTTTGAATTAAAAGCTTAGCGCTTAGCTATTTAATATATTTTGTCGTTTTGCATGCGGAGGGAATTAAAACACAGTCATTAACTGTCGCGGTTTCATACCTATTAGGAGGCGGTTTCTACCATTCAAAGACTGTTTTCCGGGATTCAAGGTTATTTGAGGCCGTATCTTGGCGTAACGATACCGTTACTAATAATATGATATCGGATAAATATGCAACTGATAAATTGCATCGCATAAGAAATAATTGAGTTAAAAAGATCATAAAGTAAAACCAAGAAGAGTTTCAAACCATAACTGATGTTCGAAGTAATGAGTCTCATTTACATACGGAATACTTGAGTTTCTGGTAAAATTTTTGTTTCATAACTTTTTTTAAAGTAGTTTTCTTGTCTTACTTTCTTTTAACCATTCAAAAAATAGTTTTTAATTCTGTACAAGACGAAATAGGTGTAGTCCATGCTCCATTTAGTAAAGCTCTGGAAGGCTCATGCCTACCTGCGATATGAATGGAACAACACTAGATGTTGAAATTATTCGAAAGACTATGGCCGCTGCTACACGTAATTGTTTGCTACAAGTTGTTGTGTTCGCACTGTGAGCATATGCACAGAAGGCTACCGCCACAAAGGCGTCGTTACAAACAGCTGCCGGAATGATTTGATATTATTGATCGGAACTCCAGCGCTGCGGCGTCTGCGCAGTAGACTAATAGCATAAAAGCGTCATAGAAGCAGCTGATAAAGAGATTAATTATTCATTGTTAATATAAATGCGTAGTAGAAACCACTTTTTGTTTGTCGGAGGTTATTGTTCAAATAAATTCTTTTAGAAACAGCGTAGTTTAGTATTTAAAGTTAATATTATTATTAAGCATTGCCTTTTATATGAAATATACGTTTGTTGTTATTTTGTGTGTAAACAAATTGGCTTTTTATTTGAATAGATCTTTGGAGCTAACATTTTCAGCTTCGTCAAGCTTATTACCACGAACTAAGCCGAATAGAATAAGAGCGATATCATTGCTATTGAACTAGCTGGCAATAAAAAAGTGCAAAAGAAATTTACAAAATCCAAGCGGATAAAGAAACGGCTTGTTACAATTTTCAGTGACACGTGTTTGTGAAAGGCGCCAGAAACGGTGAAGATAAGCTCAGGTTGAAAGTATTAAGGTATTTAATTTACGTTGCTTCCTACCTGAGTTTTACAATGTAAATTAAGAAATTAAGGCTAATTTTTCAATTTGAGTTGTATAATTATTCAGGTGAGTTGTACAAGCTTAATACCGAAAGTTTTATGTGAAATACCATTATGCCAGATGAAGCAATATGGTCCGTAAATCTATTACTGAATGCAAATATAGTTTATTAATTTATCGCATATGGAATAGAAAGGCTTCGGTGGCGCAGTAATAAAGTGCTAGGGTTGCAACAGGCGAGTACTCGGTTCGATTGCATGGACCGGCCGACACTTTTGAAGCATGCTGGGGTGTAAAAATAATGCAAAACGTAGTTCTATATACTTCTGTCTGTCCCGTTTCGCAAGAGAAGAATATAATTACATCAATTGCTTCAAGAGCGGATAAACCAACCCAGGTAGATGGTAGAGTAGGGATCAAGCAAGAGAGCAAATTGCCTGAAGGCCTCTGAAGAAGCCTTGGAGTATTGGAACATGAAACGTGTGAACCCTATGCAAAACAGAAGCATTGAAGCTATGTAACGGCCCTTTATGATTTTTCCGTTGGCGGCTTCGATTTTTAGATCTTTTCTTTATCTTTATTACTACCACGGAATTTTAGGGAGAGCTAACTTCACTCCGCGGATTTCAATAGCGACGCAATGTCGAAATTTCTGAGCTGCCGGCTTTTCTTTCTTGCTTCTCGGCAGACGAAGTCGATCTAGTTTCGTTTCGTGGGGCCCTGTAGGGATCTGAAACTGCATGCCTTATTCCAAAATCATCGAGCATTAAGAGGCATTCACAGCTTTTCTGAAGCCAGCGTCGTGGTATTTCCTACAAGATCGTGCGAATTAATTTTTTTCACTGCATGTGCTCGCTGGGCAATCTCAAGTAGTCTTCAAACAGATTTAGCGTTGTTAATTAGTCAATTCGCGATCAGGAAATGTTAAGACACGTTAGGAAGTGCTAAAATTCACTAAGCACATTTCGTTGCATTCGCTGGACTCGAATGTTAACTTTGCTCTGGAGAATCTTAGCTGTCACATTCAGAATTACTACGCGCTTGGTTTCCGTCCATTGATGAATCCCGTCAGTTATTTAATTTTGCCATAGGTAATTCAGATGCCAAGATTCGATTCATAATTCAAGTTTATAGACAGAGAACACATAAGATATAAAGTTTCTTCTGCTCTGTAAATTACAAGTTAGGTCTTAAATTTAAATTAATTTAGCGCTGTAGGTACAATTCTAAAATCCTCCTCCTAAAGTCCTTCCATCTTGTCAGATGGGTGGTGATTATGGATTATTTTATTTGTTTGCAGTTGCTCTTCTTACTGCTTCACGCCATTTTTGTCTATTAGCGGTGCATCTGACGGCTTGCTCAACATTAACTTACAATACCGATTCTACAGTGTCTATCCATCTAGTTGGTGATCTGCCACGCCTACGTTTTCCATCGGGCTTTCCTTGTACTAGAAGTTTTTCCAAATTCTCTCCGCGTGTGATATGTCCAAAGAATGTAAGTATTCTACTGTATATAATAGATGATAATCTTTGTTTTGCTTTTAGTTCATTTAGAATAGATACATTGGTTCTGCGTGCTGTCCACGGTATACGGAGCATTCTCCGCCAGATCCACATTTCAAAAGCGTCTATCCTTCGTCGGTCAGCTATACGGATAGTCCAGGTTTCTGAAGCGTATTGGAACACGGGTAGAACCAATGTTTGTACGATATTGATCTTCGTATGTCGTGTTACATTGGAGTTTTTCCATATTGGGGTTAACTGTGTCATAGCTGTTTTAGCAAGTTGTATTCTGCGACGTATTTCGTGCTCGCAGTTTCCATCGCTTGAGATAAGAGATCCTAAATAGATAAATTTATTGACAACTTCATAGTCTATAATTTGGCGAGGTGTAGGGTTATTTTCGTTTTCCCTGTCAACTATCATGACTTTTGTTTTGGTTGCGTTGATGGTTAAGCCATATTCCGTACTTACTTCGTCTAGTCTTTGTATTAAAGTTACTAACTCATCCTGCGTTTTTGCAACCAGCACAATATCATCAGCGTAGCGCAAATTTGAGATCTTTCTACCGCCAATAGTGATGCCTCCATTCCAATGCTCCAGAACTTTCCTCATAATATATTCGCTATATATGTTAAATAGGACAGGGGACAAGATACAACCCTGTCTCACCCCTTTCTTAATTTTGCATTCAGAGGAATACGTATTTTCAATTCTTATTATAGCAGTGCTGTTGCAATAGAGATTTTTTATTATATTTACTATATGTCGTGGGACTCCCATCTTCACCATGATAGACCACAATAGATCCCACTTTAGGTTATCAAAAGCTTTGGAATAATCTACAAAGCATAAGTACATTGGTGTATAATACTCTCTAGCTTTTTCAATCAGTTGTCGCAGATTTAAGATCTGCTCCCTCGTTCCTCTGCCTTTCACAAACCCTGCCTGCTCAGGTGAAATTTGTCTAGCTATAAAGTTCTGTAGCCGAGAATGAATAATATATAGCATAATTTTACTGGCATGAGGTATTAGTGCCAGCATCCGAAAATTATCGCAGTTATTAGTAGGACCTTTTTTATGTAATGGAATTATTATAGAGGTTGTCCATTCACTAGGCCATTCCATTGAGAGCCAGATCTTTTGACATGTATTGTGTATGATTTTAAGGTAGTTTTCTGGCGCTGCTTTGAGAGTTTCTGCCGAAATTGCATCTATGCCCGGAGCTTTGTGAGACGCTAGTTTGGTTATGGCGTGCCGTACTTCATCTATTAGAATGTCTGGTTCGTTATCGAATTCAATTCCTGTATTATCAGCCTGATTCTAAAATGGTACATAAAAATTCATTCTGGACGGTGGACGTAAAGCTGGCTCTGTTAGCTCTGCAACCCACCATGCTGGAACCAGAATTGGCATGACTTGGTGGCCGCATAATAATCGCCTAGCTTTGCTCGGTGTCGCTCGGAACGGGCGATTTTGGAATTAAGTATCACAGCGCAAAATGGTGACATGTGTTTATGTTTAGTGTCAAACTAATATTACTAAATTTTGACAAATACACGGGTTGTGGTTTTCCTCGGGGGGTGAATCAAGGCAGTACTGGTGCTCGGCGGCCTCCGGGGCCACATTTGAAAGTATCCAGAGTGTTGCAACAAGTCTAATTCTTACCGCTCAAAAGGGAGCAGATGTGTGCTCGCCTCGGGGTTTAAGCGAGAACTGTAATTCGCATCTGGCGGTACGAAAGGACCTCGCCGATAGACAGAAAAGTGCCTTCGTAACAAGTACGTCGTGGCCTTACTTATTTCTAGTGGGGAAGTGGCCTAAAAGACGCGCAGGTCGTCGCAATTTGCGAGTTTGTTGTAGCCCCTATTGAGGCGAATTCTTTATCGCTTCTTGTGATAGTGTCGCAATCTTGAGCCAAAGATGATACAGGGTTGGTTTTAAAAGCGGATTTGAGCATTGTATTTTGATACCGGAGCCGGCAAGCAGAAGAGTGGGCTCAGGAAGGTTCTAAGTGCTAGGAAAGGTTGGATTCATAGACTCAAGCGTATCTTACGGTTCTAGACGACTTTGGCCAAGCCCCAAAAGATCCTGGAGTTGCTGGACGGATAGCCGAATCGAAGTGTCTTCAGCAGGTCAAACATTCTGGTTATATGCATTGCTATGCTTTGCTATCTGGGAGAGAGGTTGAGTAGCAATGCGCGTCTTGGAGATGTAAGCGCTGATTGTAGCGTATTAGTGACGTACAAGTTCCAAGAATATTATTTATGCATTAATTGAACGTCACACGTTCACGGTTGTCTCATAAAGAGAAGTGGCTATAATTATGTTTTAAGTATGTTGATTTTTCATCTGCTAAGAGTAGTGCCTGATGAATATTTCGTGAATAGTCAGTTCACAGGATTTTCTTGACTGATAGGATTATTGATATTGATGTATTGGCAAATTTTCCAGAGCTTTGTCCCTTCTGCAACTGTTAATGATTTTTTCAAGTGTCTTTAAAGGCGTATTAAGGCCAAACTTGCCCTTAGTATTGCACGCAGACGGGTGGATAATTCATTCCATCCTTGATTGAGAGTTATATAGATCCCAGGTTCGTCGGGTGCCTTAAATGGTTCAAAGTAAGTCTTGCAGATTGTCTCTGAGAAACAAAAAGGCTGGCATGGAAAGGTGGCTTTCCGGGTTGGTCATGCGAAAGGTAGGCATTTTCTTTAAGTTCGTTTCTTTACCCATACTATCATTGGTGATTCAAACATTTGCAAATTAATTTATTGTGGAGGGTGATTCAGTTATACAGTTTGAGATCCACAGTAAAACTATAAATTAGTAAAATTGCAATTGTGACAACAGTACATCGCAGTTGAGGATAAAAAGTTTAGAAGGTAAATACTTACAGCACTTTTTTGAAATTAAGGTAAAATATAGCTATTTAATAGAACATTTCTTCCCTTTAACATTAAGGTAAGGTGGGGTAAGTGCGTTTCTGGGGCAAGTGCAGCAATAGCTTATAAAAATTGTATTTTTAATACGTATGTGCTGCCATCTAGCACAGATGTTGTATAACAACCTAAGCGTCAAATCTACCTCTTCGTTGGAATCTGTAGTTGGCTAGGTTTTGTGAAATTGGCGTGTGTTCTTGACAGTTGTGTGTGCACGTGCAGTAAAAGTTGACCACAGGTATTTAAACTATTAATATTTTAGTGTGGACTATTTGTTGTTAGGGTAATTATTCCGTATGCGGTGAAACGCCAAAAAATCGATTTTTTTCGGGGAAAAAAACTCTAATCGATAGATTTCACTCCAAAGAACACGATTCCGCTGTCGGAGCGTGATTTTTTCAACTATTTCTTCTGATTTTCTAACCTCAAAAGTTTCACCGTATACGGAACAATTACCGCGGGGATATAATTCCGTATACGGTGAAACGCCAAAAATGCATCAATTTTGGTGGGAAACGACACTCATCCATAGATTTCACTTTAAAAACCACAGTTCTGCTGTCGGAGCGGCACGCCTCATTATCTTTACATCGAATTCTATTTTTATAAATTAAAATTATAGAATCCTCAAGCGACATAAACGTGACTCAGTCGAAAACCAATGCTACATTTGAAGAATTGTTACTCCAAACAGTAAAACGGGATTATAAACAGATACATAAGCCAAAAAAACGAGTTTGTCTTGGAGCCGAAGTTATCACACGTCAAAATGTTCAGGAAATACTGGAGACCTCCACCCAAAAACACGCTAAGAGCAAAATTAAAAGTGCAAAGACAAAAGTGCAAGCAAGCAGGTTGAAGAAAACAACGAAGGACAGCAGTTCAGAAAGCGATGAGGAATCATGGAAAAGCGATCCTAGCGAAAACAGAACTTCCGAATTCGATGATTTAGCAGATATTGAAATTACTTTTGAAGAACATGGAGAAAAGAGTAATCAGGAGAACGAAGTCGTTGAGCCAGAAGAAGAAAATTTGATCCAGAAGATCCAAGAAGGCAATTTTGTATTGGCGAAATTTCCAGGGAAGAAAAACATTTACAAGTACGTTTGTCTCATTACAAAAGTTGTCGACGATGAAGTGGAGCTAACAGGTTTAAGAAAATTAAAGAACAATAACGAATTTAGAATTGATAAAAATGACAAATGTGTAATCAACATCTCAGACATTGAAGAAATATTGAAGCAGCCACAAGTTGACACTTGTGAAAACTGCACAAAATATGTATTTGACAGTTCCGTTGATGTAAAAGAGCTTAAATGAATATGCACGGTTATTATTTTGGAAGATACTTTATTTTAGTGTTTTATGTTTTTAATGCTTTACTTGAAGAACTATTTTTAAAAGTTTGTAACTTTTTATAGCACAATAAAATATTTCCGTTGTCAAAAGCATTTAATAATAGACATATTAAAATGTATTGCACAAGCCCCAGAAGTTCATTATAGGCTGCTTTAGCTAAATGGTTCGCCTAGAATGCACTTGCCCCGTTCAGCGGGGCAAGTGCGGACTATTCAACTTTTTTTTTTAGATAATAATACCCATGTTGGCAACTTAACTAAAATATAAAATCAGTGTCAATTAGACATGATTTGAAGTCTTAAAGAAAAAAAAACCTGAACCCTTAGGGTTATTTATTACTATTTGAAAGCTGATGTAAGTTCACCTATTGAATTTCTAGGCTGCACTTACCCCACCTTACCTTACCAAAAAATACGACAATTTTAAATAAATATGTAAAATTTACATATTTGCATAACATTGTCGTTGGAAGTCGCACATTTCTATTCATTGTAACTGAGAACAACAATCATAAATTTTATAATGGCTCTTCTAAATACCATTTTTCAGCATTAAATCACACTTTTTATTTGATGAACTCTACTGTGGTTCGAAATTTTACTGAAATTATCAGGTAACGTTGTTCCAAAACGAAGTTAATCCGAGCCATATAAAAACTGTCAACCGATACTTCGCTCCATTTCTTTAGGCAGGCGCCCTTTCTCCAATTCCCCGTTAAACTCTCATAAAACGGATGCCGTTCCCAGGTGTAAAACTTCGTGACCAGTTAAAATTAATGCCCCGTAATGTAAATTTAATGAAACTAACTACGTTTCAACGGGTGGCGATCTTGAACCCCGCAAAGCGACAAGCAAAACCTCCAGATGGAGGCGGCGCCAAGGGCCATTAAGGTTACTCGTAACTCACCTCCTTAGCTGCATTATAACCACATTACCTTGATAAGAATTGCAGGGAAAAGGGGGCTACTCATTGCAAAAATAATAGTTTTTACCGTGCCTGCAAAACAAAATCGTTGTATGCAGACTACGGCATGGCAGTGAATGCAAGAATTTCAATAAATCGCTGTGATATCGCTGCTACAAGAAGCTTAAAATAAGCTGCGTTGTTCCGGAACTAATAGATCTCCATTCCGCTTGAGCACTGCGTCGAAATGACAGAAGAATCCACTAAATGCCTTTATCATGAATATTTACAGGCAGTTGAAGAAAAATATTAAAATTGATCAGTTGCTTTAGTTTTCTACACTAGTATCTGAACACTGAAGGATCTTTTACTTTTATTTTTGTATTTTTGAAGTTATATTTACGTATTACAGCGTATATTTTCCGTTCTATGAAGAGGCATGGTTTCACCAATATTTTTGGCATATGATGTAGTAATATCGATCCATAGCCTTTATAAGGCTATTAGAAAAATGTAAATTGTAAAGATAAAAACAAAAAATCAAGTTGTAAAATAAAATCCAATAGACAAAATGGATTTACACGTCGATAGCTTGTAGTATTGTACTCTCGCATGCTATTACACGACCCGGATGTACTCCTGGGGTGTTTCTCGACCTGGAGCGGATTTCCTCGCTGCAGATGTTGTCGGACGCCCTCTTACAGTGCTGCCCACGGTGTTGCACCACAAACCTCTGGCTTAGGATCCTTATTTTGGCTGTACGCAGTGATCTGATCTTGAGCTGGACGTTGGCGAAAGCTCGGAAACCCCTCGTGGATTTCTTTTTAATTTTTGGTGGCGGAAATTTTCACAAACGTTGCCACATAAACTTTAGGAAATGCACAACACAATGGTATAATTTTTTTCTCTCAAAATGGTTATTTATTGTATAAAAAATGTAATTAAAGTGGAGCACATCTAACATTGTCGATCTTAATTTAATTCATTTGTCGCCCCTCCTATTTCCGTTATTAAAAACAAAATCTAATCTATTACTATGGTTACCAAGGCACCGGAAATTGGTTTTGATCAAATTAAATACATTATGGAAATGAATTTGATTACAAATTATATTTACAAATTTCTTATAACTAAAATATTGTCCATTTCTTAATTTCTTAATCATTGCTTTTCCATCTCCTTCTGTCTGCTTTTCACTTGCTTTTTCATGTCCATCTGTCTGCTTTTTACTTGCTTTTTTATGTCTTACTGCCTGACTTCTTATTTGCTCTTTACAACGTATTATTATTTTCGTCTGGCTTCCTATACCTGTTTTAGATTGCTCACAATTTCCCTGCCTAGCTATATTGAAATCTACGTTTCATTGATATGCACTTCGCAAACCTTTTTGTGACTGTTCATTTCTTTCGGCTCGGCCATTCATTCTGCACAAATCTAATATTTAATTAATTTGAACGTCAACTGAACCCTGTGAGAAACAAGCTTTGCCCTTTGCTTTCGTTACTCAATTCAATTATTAATACTGGCGTCTCTTTTCCAATGCATTTACTGATTGAAATTTAAGCTTAGTATTGCAGTTACATAAAACACCCCAACTCTGTGCTTATTGACTTGTTTCTTAAGTTGTACTGCAAGCAGAATCGGGTCGTGGGCCTAAGACCATCACAATATTTTACTATAGATTTTCCCGGTGGATAGACAATTTTTTTATGGTGGAGTAGATGCATTTTTAGAGCACCATATTATTTTCAAGTGCTTGTTCATTACTTTTCCATCCAGCTAATGAGAAAAGAAGTTAGAATAATGGGTATAAAAGATTTAGGCTGTTCTGTAGGACGTCTTCTTGCCTTTGGGATGAAGATGACTTTCATTTCTCTCCAGTTCTCTTATTTATATCAAAACGTGCTCTGAAAATTTTAAAAGAGATGTTAGTACTTGGAATGAGAGATGAGACGATAGATTTGTAAATGGCTCTTTAAAACACTTGTAATCAACGACGAAATATCTGTTTATGAGTTGATTTATATTATTTTAATAATGGTATTTATGGGTGTGAAATCAATGTATTGCACTAAGGAGGTACATTTCCATTATTTAAGGTTAATATCATATGGCCGTAGCATTAGTTTTAGAGGTATCTTGAAGTTCACATACGTACATTTTGTATGTAAACACATCACTTATTATTGATAAAACTAAATGGAATAAAATATAATTCAGTTAGTGTTCAACTTGCCCCGGTTTCGGGCTACAACGTTGGAGCACGCCTTTTGAGCTTGCGTAGCAACCATTGTGTTAGACGTGTGTGTTGACCTTGTTACTCTATCTCTTAGGTTCAATTGCCTAACGATCAAAAGAAATTATCGTTAAGGTTTGTAGGCACGTTAGGCAAGTTAATAGAGGGCATGTCAAAGCAGTGTAGTGAAACTAATGAGGACATTAAAAATGTTGTGAAGGTAGGTACAATTGAAAAATGATGGCGACGACGAAATAAAACACTTCAAAGGAGTACTTTAACGAAGGAACTCAAAGGAAACTATTTAAGTAAGGCAATTTGAATACTTAAAAGTAAACTAGGAAATCAGGAAAAAACTTGCAAGAAAAATAATACTGTCATTAATGGGAAACACTTTTTGAAGGTCAAAACCTGAAACAAATTGTTACTATAATTTTTCAGAAATAAGTAGACGTGGACACATCCATAGTAGAAGTTTTCAAAGTATAACAACAGCAGACAAAAGTAGCAGTGGTAAAGCTCACACGCTTTGAAAAAAATTAATTCATAAATTTGGGCCTGGGCGCATATACGTAGATATATCTAAGCAGCAATAAGAAAAGTAGCGAAGGAAGAAGAACACAAAGGCAGGGAAATCCGGGTTGAATGCCGAAATATCGATGATGGTCTGATGAAGAAGGATAAGTGTAAGGACAATCTTCGAATTTCAGCCAAATTCATAGTTCAGTGGTGAATACTCAAACTTTTACTCCATACGATCTATATTTCCGGCCATTTCAAATACCAGCGTTCGCAGACTGTTTAGGGGCATCGATTCAATTGTATTTATCCGTGTTATAAAGCTAAATCTGCACCGGTTGCAATGACGTAGCCCACTTATCGCCTTCTTTATTGCTTCCGCGGCGACAAGAAGCCGCAATGAAACGCTCGGTGCTTTCCCGAAATATTTGGTCATATGCTGCATTTGGTGCTGCAATACTTTGAAATTAGGCGACGGAGGATGTAGCGTGTCGTTGTAAAAGAGAGATGCATTTTAGGACGCTATAACCGCCGTTGGACTTGCCCGCGTTTTCTGAATTCATTACCGTCCCGGCTGTGGGTGACAAAACACGTGTGTGCCGATTAGCGCCCCGGCTCGCATCGCTTTGCGTGGCCGAGGCGCCCTTGTAATCCCGCTTCCATTTTAAGTATTTACCGGTGTGCTTTTCCGTCCATCAGAGATCGTAAAGTGAATGTTTCGAATAACAGTGACTTTTCCCCGCCTATTATTTGGAACTGCACGTGCCTGGGGGTTGTTGCTAAGTGTCGTTGAGTACCGCATTTAATCGTTGTAAGCTTGGAAATTCTCGTTTATCGTAAAGTGGCAGCTTTAAATACGCCGTTTGGCGGATTATTGTTGTAGGAATTTCAGTAAAAAGGCTTACGTTGTG
Source organism: Agriotes lineatus (assembly GCA_940337035.1). Lineage (NCBI taxonomy): Eukaryota > Metazoa > Arthropoda > Insecta > Coleoptera > Elateridae > Agriotes > Agriotes lineatus. Next base: position 98,536,596 of record OW679201.1, read on the forward strand.
CATATCGAAGTTTCCGTACCCTTTCGAGATCTGCCTTACCGCCACGGACTTCAATTTACCCTCATCGGGGATGTTAGACCCAGATCGCTTCAACCCGCAGTTTCCCGTTGCTTTGTGCAATTGCTTCAGGCATGTTAGGGCAGTTTGTTTAAGAGACGACCACCTACAGCTCTGCCGCACGTCGAACGCAGCTAACTAACTTCCTTTAGGTACCATTTTTATTGTATTAGATTTATTGTGCATAGGGTACAGTGTTGAACAACTTTGCATAATGTTGCCGTCATCGCAGCATTTATTGTTAGAAGTGCTAGTTGCTAATTTGCCAAATTTAATGAATTGCTGTCACATTTTCTTGCTACCGCTTAACTTCACTTTGTGGCAGCTTCGTTTTTGAATCACATTATTTATTTGCTGTCAAGTATTCACTTGCAGCAAGTTTGCCGCTTTTAACGAATTTAAGACGTAACCTAATTTAAACTAACCCTCACTAACCCATGTCGGTGTCGTTATTCTTATTCTAAACCCTTGTTCATTGTCATTTACATATTTTATTAATTTATTAGAGTAATAAGTACTTATATTTTTCATTTGTTGTTTGCAATATTTGCATGCGTATTGTGTGTACTTTTGTGTTGTAAAAGGAGTTTAGCAGCTGCATTAATGAGTTATTGTTTTTGCAAGGTAAGTAGTCAGTTTTATATGTGGATCGTCGACCAAACTCTGCCAAACCAGAAAAACAAGGCGAAACACTTACTTCCACATTCAGAGTGGGTTCACCTATGTTGGTGATTTTGTTTACCCGATCTAGTTCGAATGTGGTGGCGCATCAATATTGAACATCTTTTACCTCGCGTACCAGATCACCGCCCTAATCCAAGGTAGTAAAAATCCCCCTTCTACACTGCAGTTTAACCGGCAAACCTTTTGTTACAGCTCATCGTAACGGGGTTGGGGCAGCGGATCTGCGTAATTTCCACAATTTTGCAGTTTTACTGACGGTTTTGTCGTGAAGTCGTTTTTGTGCTGTAACATGAAGGCTTGAAACATGTAGACGGATATTCTTCAAAAACTAAATAAACGCACAAAGCAGACATAAGACGACGAAAGTAGGCATGAATAAGGAGATGCGAAAAGGAAGGCGAAGGTAAACTAACTGCAAACATCATCATGGAGTAGTGCTTATTCCAAGCAAAAAGGAAAAAATCACATTAACTGACTGGTACCCAGTAAGCGAATGCATTATTACAGCAATTTTAGTTCTCAAAAGTTAAGTGTTATGAAATAATATGCATCAAGAAAAATTGCAAATTATGGGATTAAACAAGACTTTTAGAAGAAGCAAATAATGTAAAAGAGTAAAAAAGGCAAAAAAGCAAAAATGAGTGTATATTGTGAGGCCTACATGGTCTTAAAATGGTTGGAATAATGTTCTACCATAATAATTGCCATAAAGTTAGATGAGTGCCATCAAAGAGAAAAAGAGAAAAGCAAGTTGATCACACACGAAACACGGCAAGGGTGTAAAAACGCGTTATCACCACTAGTAAAAGAATGACTGGGTACCAAAATAGTGCGAAAAATATTGGATGTGTGAAGACATGGAGAAAGATAGAAAATAGAAAAACCCTTCAGACTGAGGTGATATAAAAGGGGTTTACACAAATGTAAGAAGTTTCGCAGGAACCAAAAGGTGCACTCCAGCAAGCTCAAATCCCGACCACGATTGAACAACAGCTAAAATTTTGATAAAAAAAAATTAATAAAACTATGAATATTGAAAGAGACAAAGGTGAGTCACTGCAAGAATTAAATGTACTAGAATTAGAAAGTGATAAGAATCCACTAAGTAGGGTGAATTTTATCGTAGCGTAGACGACCACTAACAGGCAAAGCAACAGATCAAATTGGCAAAAGCAGACATGGGAAAATGAACAATTTCCGAAAATGTGCAGGTTGTATTCATAGTGAAATTACAAAAAAAAATGATACCTTACAATTTATTGATCGCAAAAAATACAATTGCGTCAGTGCACCACCTGTCAACATAGCACGATTAATTAACAATAATATTAATATTTCAATCTTATTTACAGAAAAAGCTAACTAGCCCGAAAATTGACATCTGCCCCTCCAAGAGGCACTCGAACAACACGTACTTTGCGGTGTCTGAGCCTGCGCCTCAGTCACACTCGTCGTCATTGGCCTTTCCGATCCGTACCAGGTCGCCGCTCTCCACCTTGTGCTCCATCGCGCCACGGTCGCATCGCATGCTCTGCGCTTCACCAGACCCTTGGCTAAGAATTCGAACGTGACGTTGCTGTCACTGCGGCGTCCTTGCCAACTCGTTTGTGCGCTTGCTTTCCTCGATGCCAAAGTGTGCCTTCACCCAGAAGACATTAATACGAAAATAAGGTTGGCTGGTGTAATTCTCTAAAAAAAACAGGTCTGAAGTATGCAGATGGGCGCTGGAATAAAACCTCCACGGCAGAAGAAAAAAGTCGAAACAGAGAAACATGGACAAAGATTGTACAAAAAGGGACAATAAAGATGTCTATAGCGAAACTCCGATATGTGGCTAAAGACAGGCAAACATGGAATACATTTATAGCTACCCTATAGACTCGTGGTTGTACTGGTTGTACCTAATTCTGTCTCCAATTTGCATATTTGTTGTGAATATAATCAAATGATTATTATTAACTCAAATTTTGACTACTTAAATTATTATCAAATAAACAAATTAATATAAAATATCGATCCCTTTCGAACCAGCGTTAACGGGACTTTCCAGGAAAATTAACTGGTTTCTTATCATATATCTCCGCACAGTCTAAAACGAACGCAAATTAAAGCCTTTGTAGCATAATGTTGCGGTAAATCTCACTTTGTGCACCTTCTTATAATTGAGTACGTGCCATCAGCTACTACCGCTTTAGATTACACGTTAATGTTTGGTTGTTGCAGCATTGCCTCAACCACAAACCAATACCTTAAAATGCGTAATAACATCATGTAAACGTAAAGCATCTGCAGCTTTGGAGTAGTCTCGCAATTCATAATGAAGTGTGAAGAGCAAACCCCGTTTATGGGCAAATGCAAGTGCTAATTTCACAATCGTGATCGTCGTTGAGCCTCGATAAATCAATTTCTCAGAAGCTAATCGTTGTTTTATACATAGATATTTTCAGTTATTGAATTACTGCTAGGGTCCTTCCTTATCGAATCAACAAGATGATAAGACACACAAGATAGCGATGCCGTCGTACCCAAGAAACGTTTCAACAAACAGGCAAAATACGAGACTGCTTTTTCCAGTACAGAATTGAAAAACTGAAAAACTTTCTCAGAAAATTTGCAAGCATTACAAAAACATAATTCATCGAAAGCATATTATATCAATAACTGTAAATCTAAAGATATTATGTAATTCACATTTGTGACAGTATCAGTGATTATCACGGTTTGCAATTCTTATAGATGTTAGGAAAGTTGTTATGGCAATTCGTTACGCCAAAAATGGTAAGTTACATTGTATGCAACAGACCCCCTTATTGTCTTAGAATGCTTACCTTGCAACCTTGAAGAACAAGGAAGCTATTGTTTAAAGCGCTGACTCTGTAACTTTGTATGCACGTGCATCCGGTCTCGAGGCATACCTGGAAGTCAAGCTTATCTTAGCCTATTAGAAATACTATATAAGCTAGTGTATGATATTTTATCTTCAGCTTCTTAGAGTACACGTTAGATGTAAGAAATTGTCTGTCTGTATCTTTGAGCTCCAACGAGCAGCATTGCCGTTGTAAAATAAAAGTGTTTTTTAAAAAGTCGTTTCGACGGTCCTTATTTAACTGGTAAAGTTTATGTGTCAACGTTAAGTATTAAAGCTACCAATAAATCAGATTTATATTTCTTTAAATATCCCCTATTTAATCAAATCATTTGCTTGTATGTATTACAGAAGAATTCCATGTATCTCTGCGCAGTGGTTAAGAGTGCAGAGCTCGTATTTGGGAGATCTCGGGTTCGAATCTCGAAGATGCAAAGGATTTTTCAAAAAATCCCTTATCTAAGGTCCGTATCCGACTGACTGAAGGTATTGGTCGTTTGATTACAATAAACAATTCTATCTGCAAAGTGATCGACTACAGATTGTTATGTTACCTTAAAATTTAATGATGCCGCAACTGGTATTGAGCCAGCAGAGGGGGTATGAATTTCTTCACGTGTTAAATTTCTTGCTACGCGTGCCTCGAGCTTTCAGTAGCCACACAACCGTCGGGTAGTTAGCTGCGTGCAAATCTTAGGTTTCTTGTTCGTGCGAAAGTCATATGGGAGAGTTTTTCGGGCTTTTTGACATTGTTGGCTTTGTTTCCGAATAGCTACAACGCTTTTCCAAGTCGAGTATAACTTGGACTTCCGCTCACGTTCCATTGGTATGCCTTGGATATTGCCGTCATTGCATTGGTTTCATCTCGACTACATTTTCGTGTGGATGCCGTGTCATAGTCGGTTACCACTAAATCCACAATCTTCGTTACCCGCCGCCTGAGCTGCAAAATCCGTAAATCACTGGAATTATTTGGCTACCTCCAGTGGCTCAAGTGTCGCTAAGAAATCATTGTTCCAGCCGGGGACCACCTGACCTGCTGTTCATCAAATTCTACTGCATTCAAAGCGACATTGTGTAATGATAGTATTAGTTGTAGCATATTATCGCTCATTTTTGAACATATTACCGCCCGTTGTGTATATACAATGTTTACGCCTAATATGTTTGGAATATTTCAAGGGCGGCCGCTTGGGCCTAAATTTTAAGCGCATCCCCGTATGGGTGTGCTAATAGCTATTTGATCGTTGAATTGCTGCCAGGCCATTAATACTACTTTCCTTGATTTGTATTTTGCGTTGTTACATCTTGCGTTTAAGGTAGTTTAAGGGCAATTTAATGCGGCTCTTCCAGCCTTCTCAGCTGTCCAGCCGAACATTTTATGTAAGTGTGTGTTTTAATATAACCCTATTAGAATCCATCCTGTTTTTTAAAAGTAATGCGCGTTTCAGGAAATTAAGACAGCTTATTTCGGAGTAAATAAAGGCGAGGAAAGTTTAACTCCGAGCGTTGACATTTCTTGAAGCTGTGAGCAAGGATTTCCACGATCTTCTCAGTGCATCACTGGCCAAAAACTCACCATCATACTGGCCCCTGACCAATAATAAAGCATCTTTTCTCTGTACTTACTGATTTCACTTTTGCAAGCTATCACCTGTTCCGTCAGTTTGACTCCACGCCCATCCCACTTGTTAGCAATCCTTTAAGTCTGTTGTAGGCAGTACGTTTACACCATCGCAAATATTGCGAAAGGCAATGGTAAACCATCAAAGGGAACATATTTCCCTACAACATGAGTCATACAAGGTGTACGTCGTTGAATGTGATTAAAAATTCCACCTCACGACAACGTCCGATAGGGCAGCTGAAGAAGAATGCAATGTATTACGTATAGGCTACTCCCTTGAAATATTAGGTACGTATTTTACTAATACTTTTGAAACAATACAAATGCGTTTTCATATACACCTTAGAATATATTTTCTTAGCAAAATAATGTTGCAAAATCAGCAAGGCTAGCAGAAGAAAGCTAATAAGAAACTATTTAGTGCGTTAGACGTCATTAATTAATCCAATTGCATGCAAAGCTATAATCAATTCAGTTAGATTCTCTGTTCTCCAAGTCTTACTCTTTCGACAGTGGACACCATTCCAACCAAATTGAGACGCAATGACATACCTGAACCACAATGAAGAAAACTAAAATACTTGATGTAAAAAACGGGTTCAAGAAAAGTAAACTATAGCATTATGTGTTTTTGTTGTTCTAGGACATCCTGGTAGTCGGGTTCGTCTGGTCTGTTATGAAGGATGTTATTTAATATTTTATCGTCTTGACTTCCCACTTTAGTTATTGAGCCGCCCAATTGGTGCAGAAAGCTTTTGCCTCCAAAAATTGCCGAGTACGCAATTATTTTCAAAATTGTCATGCTTCAGATTTTTGATTCTGCAGCTATGAGATGTGTCCATACGGGACTTGCTGGAGTGTTACGCCATGTGCAAATTTCTCCCATGGGAACTGTCGTCACAGAGACAGTTGTGGGCCTGTTGTTGGGTCGCCGCAGCCGCCGAGTATTTCGAGATATGGCAGTTTTTTTCGAAGCAAAATGTGTTTGAGCCTCCCAAAATCCCAGGTAGGCCCTATTCGTAATTAGTTGTACATGGGCTAATGCTTGGTCAAATTTATTGCAGTTCTTTGTCGGTTTTTCATTTTTCGTTGTTCTACGTATTTTTCTTTGTTCTTCATGTTCTGGGATTCAGGGTTAGGGCCCCAGCAGTCGCCGACGCAGGAAGAATGCGTGTGCGTTCCAAATAGCAGATCGCGCCGATAAGCGAAGAGTCGGCTATCTGTGGCCGCAGAATGTTTTGCCAGCCCACAACCCGGACATGAAGGTTATATGTTTCCAATATTGGGTGACTAATAACGCGTGCTTCACAGGAAAATTCCTGGGTTTACTGAATCGCACCTGTTGGCGATAATTGTTCGATGCGGGCCTGGGCTGTTGAATTATTAGGAATGGGTTTCAACCGCAAGTCAGTCGTATCTTGATTGAATTTTACATTTATTTAAACCTCACTTTCGATTTCGCATTACGCATTCAATTGTAATAAGAATAGTAAACAGGGTAATCTAATCGTATTCAGTAGCATGCTCCACTCGGCGATTAAAGCGAAGACAATGCTATTAATTATTTGCACGGAGGCGTTGGATTCGAGGACGCGATTTTTACGATAGTATTCGCGAGTTTGTTTAATCTATAGTTTTTGTCTCAATAGGCTTTTTGATTCACGGTCTTTATTATTTCGCTTAATCGAATATAACAATTCAAGCCAGGCCTTTTGACTTACATGTTATTCATGCGTTAAATTTACCTACTATAATAACTAACATTGGTTCGTTTTGCGTGCACGAACTGAGTTTTATTTATATGTTTACTCGTGTCAGTAATACCTTTCTATATTTCATTGTTGTCGTTACTAATAAACGAGTTGTAGATATTTGATACCGATGTTCTTTAGTTTGAGGGTTCGTCATCTCTTTCGGCCTGTTATCGTCATTGAAGATCATTCTCAACATATTAGGTGTTCTGGAAAAGTATTTTCATTATACAAAATAGAGAAAACTTAGTTAGATACTCTTGGAACCCACTCCAACAACGGAAAAGAAACTATATCTGAAGTTATGATAATAAAACGGTATAAGAGCAACAATGATAGCAACAATGGTAGCCTACAGCTAAATATAAAACGACACAACAGAAAGCGAATGCGTTTCTGTGTTACAGCCCAAAGTAATATCAAAAGGTAATCAAAGTGGCGATGGTTTATCTTCAGAAAATATATTTATAGTCAATTTGTGGAAACTATACAGATTTGGCGCCGACAAAAAGATGCCGCGATTAGAATTTCGACCAACTTTTTTCAGTTTTCCATCTGCACCATCCATTTTACAAATTCTTCTGTTTCTGTATTAAAATGAATAGTGGTTCTACAATAGCATAGAATCCTGCAGTAGCGTAGCAGTAAAGTTTGTACTATTGGCGTTAGATGGTACTGGAGAAAGTAAACCCGATCGGGTAGGAAGTGATCATAATAATTATGTGATAAAAATATTAGTGTTTCTGATAAGACTGAAACAGTTACACAAAGTACTTAGTAATGGGAATTATATTGATTCACAAACAGAAAAAATATTTCCGTCATATGCCTTAACCACTCAGTCAGGAAGGCTACGTAACACACAGGATTATCGTTTTGTTATGAAGTATTCGTGGAACATATTTGTTCACATACATATTCTGTCTTTAATGTGCGGTTTTATGTTATTGTCTTCTTTTATTGTAGACCCCAACTATCTGAAAGTGGTAACTTTTTCGATTCTCAAATTCCTAGTTTCCTGTGAGTCTCTTTCTTCTATTTCTCTTGTGTGCTTACATACTTTGTTTTTGGCTGTTTACTTTAAATTTTACTTTCTTCGATTATTTTTTCAATGTCTCGTAGACTTCTTGTACATGCGTTTTATTAGTAGTTAGCATAGTTAGATTATCTGCATACCCTAACATTTGATTTTAGTTAAATAAATAGTCGTCATGCAATTCTTAACTTTTACAACTGAATATCTTTTAGTGTTATGAAAATGAGTGATGTTAGTTTTCGTGGCACTTCAAAATTGCCAATAGCTTGTTTACAGTCTACACAAATATTGTCAAGATTCATTCTGTTGCCCTTATTTTTTAGCTAGTTTTTGTGTAGGTATCAAATATTTGATCTGTTAAGAAATTACCTTTCCTAAATCCCGTTTGATACTTTTCTATTCTTCTCTTAAGCATATCCAACGGAATATGTGATAGAGCTTTGTACGTCGTATTCCAAAGGCAGATTATATAAATCGTGGCGTTATGGCCACAGCATCCAGAAAAATAGATGCGATAAATCCAGAAAGGACGAGTTACGCCCGGATAAGCCTTAATTTCCTCCATCTATTTCCACGCGCACCACTTAGCTTTCTTAAGAGTCTGTCTTCGGGTGTGATTTGCTCGATTGGAGGAGTTAAAACGGGCCGTGGTGTACCGGAAACGATGTTCTTATTTCATGTTTATAATTTTAGATATGTCTGGTGGCAGGCGGCATCCGGCGATACGTCTGAGACAATGAGGTGACGGTTGGTAATTATGGAGTGCGCTGCGGTAAACTTGTCACTTTACCTGTTATAGCGGCTGCGAGCGCTGCTGGGCGTGCAGCAGAAATTACAGGAGGAAATCTTGATGGAAACTTGGGTAGCTGGGTGGAAATTATCGTACAGGAACGAACTTCAGAGTCAGAGATGAAATTAAACGCAGAGTCTGATTGTGGCGGCGTTTTCTAGTTTATTTTAGACGACACCGGAAATGAACAGACAAATCTCAATATGCATATTCTGTTTAGTTGGAATACAATTTTTAAATATTAAAACATCAAAATATGCGAACTCTGATATCCCCCTCCTTAGAACACATAATCCCGCCAATAACAACTTTATTTACGTTCATACCAACACTAAAATATAGTTATTGTTCTTCAGATAACGAAAAGGGACTTCCAACTTTTTCAACCAAAACTGCAATTTCAATGTTAGTGGAAAGGAAGTCAGTTTATCTAAAAATTGTACGTATACTGTATACATAGTAATAATAATAATAATAATAAAAAAAAAGTAGATTAGCACTCCCAAGAAAAAAGGAAGAAGAGCTTTCATATGCAAAAACTAATATCACTCACAGAAAGACAATATCAGGAAACGTTCCTACTCAAGAGAAGAAGACTCGCTCATACAGAAAACAAACATGTTATCAATAGTTAATAGATTATCTATCAAAGCTATCCACAATGTATAACCAACATTACGCCGATTTGTTGGGACAAGCACGACAAGCTATTCTAGAGAAAAGGAGGGCTAAAGTACAGAGACTGCAAAAGGGCCCTTGAAAGACACAGCGTTTCTGGCACCCGATAACCGTATAGTGCAGACTTTATATTTTTAGGATACTGATTTTTTTTATTGGTGTAGCTTGATTAAAAATATAATAAAAATAATAATAATCGTAGTGACGCTAAATGTTTTATGGATCGATCTTACATAAAGTATTTCAATGATGGGAAACGAAGCAACTCTTAAATTAATATATTATTTGCTAATTTTATTATTTCTATAGTAGTATTACAAACTGGTGATTTTATACAAGGGAAGAGAACAATTACCGTTGTCTATCTTGTGCGCATTGAAAAACAATATCTTATCTTATCATGTCGTAAGTCAGTTCGGAAAGTTTCCTCCCAATTTTAGATTTTATAGGCAATTCAGTATCTAGGGTCTTGTGATAGTTTCTGGAAATTAAAAAAAAAATAACACCGGGCAGTGATTAAATTCTCGACTAGATAGGGTTTTCATTTTACTGAAATAGCTAAAACGTCGAAGACAGTTTACGGAAGGTCTCCCCTTTAGTATCGACCGTCCATCAATGGACAGTTTAAGCGTGGCAGAGAGAGCTTCAAAGATGACGCAAGCAGTAGAAGATTTGCAACGTCGCAGAACCATGAAATCGTGGTCAAAATGGAGATGTTAATGATAGAATATAGGCGAATTACTCTTAAAACAATAGCCAAGACGGTAAATATTAACGATAAATAGGCTAGATCAATACTGCATCGCACCTTGCATATAGTAGGAACAAGGTCCGATGGGTGGCATAAATTTCAACACCCATGCACGAACGGGATCGAATAAACATTCGTCCTGAGCTTTTGGCCCTCGCCAATGCAGATTCTGACAATTTTTTGGAAAGAATCGTCACTAAAGAAGAAAGTGGGGACTCTCACTACGACGTTGTGACCAAACAAGCCACGTGGAGTCGCGGTATTCTAACTGTTCGCCTCCAAAGAAGTTCAGAACGAACCCGTCGGCAAGCAAAACTGCGCGAGAAAGCAAATAGAGTGCGAACTATACACGAAACACAAAATTTTTCGTATTTTGCATGCGAAAATGAGAATGTGAAATATTCGCACCTGCACTTACACATGTTCACAAGAAAATGCCGCAGCAGAAAGAAGCAATCAGTTAGAAGACTATTTTTAGGAAATGTAGGAAATTGGGAAAAATAAAGACGGAAAAAAGAAGAAAACCATTAGGAGAAAATTTAAGTTGTAAGTTAAATGAAGATATCCAATGAAAATTCCGGGACAGATGATTGAGAAAATTAGAGCCTAAAACAACACCGCAAAGTAAGTAGAATTTTTTAGGTGATTATATTAGAAGCAGTAAAAGTTAATTGTGGAAGCAAAAGGTCACAAATATAAAGAAAAGACATGGGAGGAATTCGAAAATAAAGTGATAAAACTGTTGACTGCCAAAAAATCTTTATGGTAACTTGAAATAACAGAAAAGAAAAGAGGGAACGCAACGAATATTAAAAGAAAATGGAACGATGTGCAAACAGAAGAAAAAGATACCATAGGAAGGTGGAAGTTATATTTCCAGAACATGCTGAAAGAAGACGAAAGGGAAAACGCAATTGAAGAAAACAAGGCGAAGAGCCATCTCTCTTTCAACGTAAATCCACTACGGAGGTAATGTAACTAAAATAATAAGAACATTTTCCCTAGAATTCGAGAAGCGAGATTCAGAAATTAACTCGATTATTACACACAAATGTCACATGACTGATATCAGCCAATGAAAACCATGCATTTTTTGAAAATCGACCAATCCCGAACTGATTAGCTGATAAGCGCCCGTGGGCTGCTTACCAAGCGATAAGCTCCCTAGGGATGATTATCGACCCCGTGGATGTTGTCATAATTAGAAATAGAATTGCAGGAAACATGCAATTTGAATTTGTTGGCATTATTAGATCAATTTTAAATCATAATTTGTATACGGGTTTGGTGTAATAATCTTCAAAATATAAACGCGGGCAACACACTTACATATAATTTTGCCCGTACCAAGAGTCATCGTGCTGGTTGCCCTTAGAAAACTGCCCTCGGGCAAGCCCTCGGGACAGTTTTCATTGCAACCAGCACTCGACCCTTGGCGTGTGCAAAATTATCGGTAAGTATGTCTCGCCCTTGTTATATTACTATTGATAATTTAATAGGCATGTAAAATTATCTCGAAAATAGAGAAGTCTATACAGAAGTAAGAAAAAGTTTGTTTTGTGGTCCTGGTAAATCCCTTTGACAGCATTAAACGAGAAGACGACTGTAGAACTAGAAAATCGCACTCATTTAAGCTCATTACGAAAACTAAAAACTATTTGATAGTAAAGACGCGGTGAAACTAAGAAATTCAACATGACGGCGAAAAAATAAAAGAAAACAGAAAAAACTAGAAAATTCCAAATTTGGAATATGAGAGTATCATGTATGTTACAGCTTCTATTTTCTGACGACATACTCGTATTTGTAGACTCCGAGGATATTCTCCAATGTAATATGAATTTGTATAACAAGGAATTGAGAAAGAAAAACATGTATTTGACGTTTTAAAAGAACAATGGCTATAGCGCCAGGAGAAAGACATTGCATTCTTAAAAGAAAAAAACCAACAGAACAAGCCGATAAGTTTAAATATGGATTGGATGCGAAAAAATGGAAGTTAGATAATGATGTAGACGAAAGAGGGCGGCAGACTGAGTTACGTCATAAAAATAAATTTTCTGGACAAAGGGAAACAGGTAGCGGAATCGAAATCAAAATATTTAAGTAACAGCCCATACTTACTTACATCTTTGAATATTGGACCGTGACAGAAAACCATAGTAGTGGAACTGAAGACACCGAGCTAAGGTTTTTATGAACAATAAATTGAAAGACGAAGAAGGGACAAAACAGCGTAAGCAAAGTCCAACATCACATTGGGGCCATTCTGACTTAACCGCTGCTTTACAACGTTTCCCCATGCCATGACCCCTTCGCGTGCTAGAGCGCACTAGATGATGCATCACAACGAATTTCATTTGCCACTCTGAAAAAGGCAATGACTATGAATATTAAAATAAAAAATAAATATAAAATAGCCGAAAGAAATGAATAGTCACAAAAAGGTTTGCGAAGTGCATGCCAATGAAGCGTAGATTTCAATATAGATACGCAGGGAAATTGTGAGCAATCTAAAAAAGGTATAGGAAGCCGGAAGAAAATAATAATACGTTGCAAAGAGCAAATAAGAAGTCAGGCAGCAAGACATAAAAAAGCAACTGAAAAGCAGACAGATGGACATGAAAAAGCAAGTGAAAAGCAGACAGAAGGAGATAGAAACGCAATTATTAAGAAATGAACTCTATAAAATAATCAGTGCAATTAACGCGAGTGAAATAGAGCAGATTAACTAATAAAACGCGTTTGTGGCGCAAAGAGACCTTTTAAAATTAAGAAATGGACAATATTTTAGTTATAAAAAATTTGTAAATATAAATTGTAATCAAATTCCTTTCCAAAATGTATTTAATTTGATCAAAACCAATCTCCGGTGCCTTGGTAACCATAGTAATAGATTAGATATTGTTTTTAATAAGGGAAAAACAGGAGACAAATGAATTAAATTAAGATTGATAATGTTAGATTTGTGCTCCACGTCAATTACATTTTTTATACAGTAAATAACCATTTTGAGAAAAAAAAAATACCATTGTGTTGTGCATTTCCTAAAGTTTATGTGGCAACGTTTGGAAAGTTTCCGCCACCAAAAATAAAAAAATTCCACGAGGGGTTTCAGAGGTTTTGCCAACGTCCAGCTCAAGATTCAGATCACTGCGTACAGTCAAAATAAGGATCATAAGCGAGAGGTTTGTGGTGCAACACCGTGGTCAGCACTGTAAGAGAGCGTCCGACAACATCTGAAGCGAGGAAAGCCGCTCCACGTCGAGAAATACCCCAGGAACTCATCACCGAGCATCGTCGGAAGCCGCAGAATTGAGGTAGGCAAAATTCACCTAAAATATAAGAGTCAGCGGTTGGATTTCGACGTACATATAAGATGAGGTCCTTACCGAAGAAAATTCGAGTACTTCTACGGCCGCAGCGGAGGAGCAGTTCGAAAAATAAGCATTTATCCAAATTTGAAGTTAGGCGAAGGTAAAAACAATTGCGATTTTCCGGCGGCGTTCCTTCTGACGTCATGTAACAAATTAATGCCTGAATGTTCACAATTTTTGATTATTTTAAAGTCAACAACACCGACCGTAGGTTGTAGGTTTTGACATATTGCATACAATAACTACTGTGTATTGAAACTAATTCAGGTGTACAGTGGCGCACCAGATCAAGTAAAAATTACAACCTATTAGGAATTCACCCCTGGGAATAGAGTTAATTGTTCTACTGGGCTAGCGTTCTGATAATAAATTGCAGACTACCATTTATTTTGGATCAAGTAAATAAAAATACAAGACAGCATATTTTAATCAGTCTAAATTAATTTTATAAACAACCCCAAAAGCGAATTAATAATTATTAGAACAAACCATAGCAATATATGTGAAAGTATACAAGACGCCCATTAAAACGTTTTTAAATGTTTATAGATTCATCGTAGACTAAACATTTCTAAATTTTTTAAACATTTATAGGATGGCTCAATTTCCACATTTTGTCTTCATCGTGTGGATTGGTATTATCTGCCCAATGTATATTTTTCTTTATTTGTAAAAGCGATCCCGTCTTACAGGTGAAAACCATATGGTTTCTTATATTAGTTACATTTTCCCAATACATTCTAGTACTATGTATGATATTATACCCACTTTAGAATAAGCAGCTCGACAAACACTTTTATAGCTTATATATTATTATGATACACAAAGGTCAGTTATTCAATAAAAATTAAAATAAATAAATTGGTAGATTAATACAATAAAATTTAGAAAAGTTTTGAATAAGATTGTTTGTTAAGTTGAAATTGAGTAATGGAAGTTAAATTTGAAACAATTTAGAATTTATTTTGAAAATTATAGCAATTGAGTATTCAATTATGGTGGTGGAAGTTGATATGAAAGATAAGCTAATATTACATGTGACAAATATGCTTACTATTAGAATATAGAAATGTAGTAGGTATAAATCAGATAATATTTGTAACTAGCACAAAGTAATTTTGTTTGAATGGTAGTAAATATAACAAACAAAAATTATGTAGAAATATTTTGGAAAAACTTCTTTTGAATTAATAAGAACTTGAAATTCTGCCTTTATTTGTGAGAATAATTTGGTATAATACAAATAAGAAGGTATTAACAAATCTACGATGTAAAACTAAGTGAAAATATAATTATGAAATAATACAAGTATACAGTCATTGAAGAGATTATGGAATATGGTTTAATTAGATACAAGTAAGAAGAATATAATAATATTTAAATGGAATTAGATGATTTAATACATACAAGGAATAATTTATATTAATTACTGGATTTGGTGATTGTACGGAGGACGAGTCGATCATTTGACGGGAGTTGCTGATGTGACTGATTGATTTGGATTGTTCTATTTGGTTGATTACTACAAAGTACGAGCTGGGGAAATAGAAGATTAGTTTGGGTACCATCTGTTAGTGGGAACTTACCAGGAAGTTGTTAGGTTGACAGTAGCATACAAGAGTGTAAGGAACAGGACCATATCTGCAAGCAGCCAGGGTTTTAACAGGTTGGAGTTTGTTGGACGGTTTGTTGGTCTGTCAATAAGTTGAGTTGTGAACGACAGGAGCAGTAGTGTTTTGAGGTGACTAGCAGTGAAAATAAGAGGAATTCAGGTTGGTTTTAATTAGTTCTGTAGAAGAATATTGAATAAAAAAACAATTAAATGAGTGAAATAAATATAACACAGTACTTACTTTATTGAATTGAGTCATTGATTTATGAGTAGAAAGAATATTTGTAATTTTTGGTTTGATTATTGTTTGATAGTTGTTTAAAGTCAAACTGACATTTACTAGCAGTCAATAATTAAAAGTCATTATAAAATTAGAATATCAAAGAACAGACAATTAGATTAACGAACCACCCCTGTTAAGAGTCTCAAATGCATTATATTTATTAAACAGAATAATATATAAAATTTCAAATTAAATCAATCAATTTGAAAGAAAATAGTCGAGGTAATATTCATAATTAAATAAAAGGCGTCTCAACGCTATAAGCTTTTACATAATTATGAAGCAACTAACTGTGGGGCTTGAAAAAATACAATAAGCCAAGCCACCATTCCATATTTATGGTCGCCCAACGTGGTGCTGCCATTCCATTACAATATATATTTTTAAGGGTTCATTGTTAGGACAAAAAGCGACGTATTTCAAGCTAGAGTCATTTGGAGTATTATTTGAATTCGTTTGCTCTTTCTTACCGCAAGGTTCCTTTAAGCGCGTTTTCCGGTCTTCGCTGGTCGCTGAAGAATTTCCGCCTATTTGATCCTGATTTGTGTCAGCGATAGAATGCCAATCCCAATTTTTATCTCTGAGGTAAGTTCACGTGGTGATTTTGGCTTACTCTTTGATTCGTGTCGTATAGTTTTGATTTTCGGAGTACTTCCAGCTGTTCTAATCCCGTATCGAGCAGTTATAGTCCTGCATCCAGGTGTCGTCGTCCGGTATAGTGCACGATCTGTTCTGATCCAGTGTAGCTGCTATTTTGAGCTGGTTTGCTGTTCGATATCTTCTTTGATGCTAGTATTTGTAACCTCAGTCCCAGGCGAGCCCCATTTGTGATGCGGCCTTCACCTACTCTGGCGTCTGTTGTTGCTTATTTCTCAAGGAGCTTTTAATCGACGTCAAGGGAATGGCTGTTTGGTCGTGCACGAATCTGTTTTATTATTTTATGAATTTTGTGGAGTGCTTCTAGGTCTCAGGCCGAATTCCTCAAATTCCTCCTGAAATTTAATTTTTGCTTGTTTTGATTGAGAGTATATTGCTGTGCCGTAGTGCCACCGTATTCGACTGAAACCCTTCAACCGTCCTCGAACGTAACCTTTGTTTATGTATCTACCTTGTAACTTTGCCTTCGTATGTTGTGTTGTGCGTTATGCCGTTGCATTGCTGGACCAACCCCTTCAATGCTTCAAAGCTTTACGTGTCATGCTACATTCATCTGTTTTATTTGTTTGCGATTCTGCTGGCCGCTTTAAGCTGGGGAATTTGTGATAGTAATTATACTAGTTTTACTTTTGGATGCTCCCCGTTTAATGAACGTTTTAGTAATATTAAAGCTAACTGGATTTTATTGGTGTAATGTTGACTATTAGACATTTTACTATAAATAGGTGTGCTTTAGTTGCTACAAGCTGGGTTATGACTTGGTTTGATATTTATTGAATTTCAGATTACTGTGAGTTTGGTTAAGCTTTGAATTTATGCGTTCCCGTTTCTATCTAAGAACATTTGTTGTACAAAGACTGATTGGCGCTCTTTTTGTAATAATGAATAAATGTCAGCTTTTCTATAGAACCGCACGCCGTCTTCACTCAAATATGCCCATGTAGTCACGATTGTTTGATTTTGGCATAAATTTGGTATCACCGTTTCATTTTTGTAAAAAACATGGGGCGACGACTTTCTTATAACGAAGCTTATAATTTCTGTGGTTAGAAACAATTGATTTCTATATGTATTTTGGATCTACATGTACTTACAATAATATTTTGTTCTGGTTACACAATTGTAGTTGTAGACACTTCATTATTTACTTACATCCCATACAGTGCTAATTGTTCCAGCTTTTCGAGGCTTTTAAGCATGAACCTTAAATTTTCTTTTTGAACTCAAGAACTAGTTACTTCATATGCAAAGCCATTTGGTGGTTCTATAATAGTTATTAATGATACGTGTGCGAAAACACAAGCTTAAAGTTCGAGGGTGTTGTTATGTAACGAGACGCAGTTGAGTTGCATAGACACCCGAGATACTTTAAGCGTTTTCGCAAGTGTCATTCAAATTTTTTTCTGTTGATCAACTAGTACGTTGGTCACGAGTCCCTATGGATATGTTGTTTAATTTATAAACGAAAATGTAAAAGTCAAATCAAATTCCTAAAATATTTTAAAGAAAGGGAATTTATTGTGGGAAAAATTGCCCGTGAAGTATAAAGCTGCTTACGAGAAGGTTTATTAAAATTTCTGCCATTAGCAAGAAAATAACAGTCTCCTCGGTAACAGAAGAGGTAATTCTTCCCTATTTAAACGAGAAGGTAAGTCTACGATTATGTTCATTTTCATTTACATCGTTCATATTTAATTCATTTGATTTGCAGCAAGAAACGTCACCTGCTTCACTTTGGCTCATTATTCGATGCTGAAGTCATCTTTAAAAGTGAAATAAAACCTGAGCATTGAGAAGTTTGGGAATGTAATTGCTTACCTCAGACAAATAAATGTTGTAACACTTCAAGATTCCAAAACGCATTTAATAAACCATTATTGTTGCTATATTTGTTTCGTGTTTAAATTTTTTTTAAAACACGTTGTTCAGGGAAACGTGTTTTAAACTGCTGTTTTTACTCTAGGATTTAGATATTAAAAAGATGACTTAAAATATGACCAACAGAAAAAAATGTTTTGCGCACCTGCATCGTCATCCTCCTCAATCATTTGCAGCACTTCCTCTAAATCTAAAGTGATAACTGTAAGACCAATATATTATGTAAAACTAAATAACTATTAGTTATATATACGAGTATTGGAAATAAATAATAGCTATTAACATATCTCGGAATGTTATGAGTATCATACTGCCGAAGACATCTAAGGCTGTTGTGATTCATAACGTCCGTGATTTGTTCAATAATTTATCGGTTGCCAAGCGCGGTAAAGAACTATTACCGTACAGATACAGTTATGGCTTAGTTACCAGCCTTTTCTATATTATGTAAACAAAGGATTAATATCCTGAAACCGATAAATAATATTAAAACGTGTAATAACTCCAATGTAATAATTTATATACAAGGTAGCGAATATTTGTAAAAATAGTAGTGGTAGTGCTTAGCGGTACCATATGGTGGTATATATATAATAAACTTACTTAAAACTGAATTATTAACAATAATATTACTTACACCCAGCTGAACTCACAAACCCAGCAAAGATTAAGGTTAGAATTTTTCGACTGCTAAAAAATGAACAGTGACAAAACTGCATCTTGCAGTACTGCCAGCTGTATTTTGAGGGACACAATGTAAAAATTCAGCCATTAAAAATTATTAGGGCTAAAACTATAGTGATGTACAGCGAGGCGAGTGATATCATGAGATACTGCTAGGCGTTACCTGGTTAAACAAAATACCTTTTATAATTATTAAAAGCAATTGCGAAAAACGAAAAACAGAAAGGCACATAATGTATTTACATATGTATCTGATGTTCCAAAAATAACAGAAATTATTGGGAAATTGCTAAATAAATGTAACAATTAGTTATTTAATTTGGGAAACTCTGTAGTATATTAAAAATATAAGAAAACATAACACTAAATCGCATAAACAAAATTTAAAAGAAAGATGCGACCAGTTTTCTTTTAAAGTTGTCATTTTCAATTTGAGACAATATAAAGATTATAAATTCCCAGTAAGATCTTTCGATAACAACTTGTTTAGCAGCGATATAAATCAATAAAAATGTGAATTTAGTTAATTATGCCACGGATATCTCTAAATAAATGGCATTTATTATAATGCGCTGTACAAATATTGTTATTAAAATGTTACAAAATTAAATTATGACATTTTTATATGAATTAGTAGTAATTTGTTATAGATAGTTATCTTTCATAAATTGTAGTTATTAGACTCAATAATACAATCACGAATATTTTTCCTAGCAGTAGGTTGTGGTAGTCATACTAGTTTAATAAATGTAAATCAGACTGCTTTTAGTTCGCTTTTCAGCTTTGTATATTGTAAACAATTTTTCGATTTCTTGCAAAAAGCTTAGCTATCAGTTGTCTGCATGTAAAGTTGCATAAATTTAGGACACGTCTGGACTAGCTTATTTCAGGACCTCAATTGCATAACAATTGCCATGTAGCCTGTAGTTTAGATACCGTCAATAATACTGACAAATGGTTGTCAAACATTTTGTTTTAGATCATTGCTACTGCGGTTTTTAATTCCGATTTCTTGTTTAATTTATAAATTAACTATTAAAAGGTGTTTCCCAGTGTGAACTATACAGGATCTCTAATCTCGAGGTACGAAATAATTATTTATTATTGGCAAAGATAATCGGAACCAACATAGCTATCAATAGTAGTTATTAGTACGTTAATTTCACTTCTAGTTTACAGCAAATTAAAGCAACTTTTGTTTCTCACATACCGTGAGATAATTTAAAAGCGGGACAGAGAGTGCCATGGAATTTCTGTTTTAGATTCGAACTTTGGTTAACAGCTATTTGTCAATTTAGTAAATTAACCTCAAACAAGACATACGCTTTATTAAACGTCAAAAATATTCCAAGAGAGTGGTTTGAAATTTGTTTTTGACGTTTAATATAGCTTATGTCTTGTTTGAGGTTAATTTAATAAATTGAAAAATGTGTAGCGGAGCAATAAATCATAAAAGATCGTTGCCAAGAAGAGGAAACTCGCCCATAAAATTAAACAGTGCGTGCAATAAAAATTCTCGAAGTGCGAGCAGTTAGCTTAAGTGCCATTTGAAAACTTTCGAGTAAAAGGGGTAAAAACGCCTGATGCCAAAAAGTGATTTGTACGGCGGAATACAAAAGAGAGAAACTCTCTAAACGTCCACGAGTTCCTGCAAACAAAAGCGAAAAGGAATTCTCAAATCTGACGAACACTTTTCTAAATAAGAAGCGAAAGTGGACGAACTATACGGCAGTAAATCTGCAGCTTCAAAAATCGAGAGTGAATTTCCAGTGGGTGCATCATAAACCTCCAACCCTTGTGCGCGCTAGTGAAAGTGTGTCGACCCTTCGTCCAATAGATACAATGCCATTGTTGTGACTAGAATAGGAAATCTTATGTAATTGTATGAAAATTGTATATATACGGAAGCGAGGAGCTTAAGGGATCATTGCACATCAGGCCTTCGCCTGTTAAACCACTTTGGTTAAACAGACACGCAAAGAGTCAGATCCTCAATGCGTTTAATGTTAATCTCATACTTAGTGGAACATTTACTTTGAGTGTTTCCACGAGCCAAGTGTCAGATCCACAAACGCTCACATGTATGGTGATTAACAAGACCTATTCGATCCACACGTGTAATAGTATAGTAGCAAATCCGCACATTTAATTTTATGTCTGTAATCCGTTGCGTTAAATAAATAATATTAAAAGTGGTATAGTTATTCGTGTGTGTAATTTCTAACGAACACCTTAACCACCCACTTTAAGTGGCTGTTAACCAAAGTTCGAATCAAAAACAGAAATTCCATGACACTCTCTCTCCAGCATTTAAATGCTCTCACGGTAGCATGATACATTTTGATTTATCTTATTTTGAAGAGATTTTTCTTCTCTATTTAACCATATTAAATTAATATACCCTTACATTATGATATTTTGGAAGAAACGCCAAAAACTTATTAATAGGGGGTTGTGGAATTTTAGTTCTACTGTTAATTGACAATGAGAAAAAATTGCTGTGGACAATCAAAATTTAGGTATACTCGATATTTTATCAATTAATGTTCAAAACTTAATCATGTAAAAGGCAGTAACATTACAGCAATTATATTTTTCAAAAAAATGTAAAACACGATCACGTAGAGTAAGCCGTGGAATCTAAACTTTCACTATTCAGTTGTTTTAAATTATTTATAGTTTGTTTCTGACAGCTTCTGCCCAGCAGTGTTTTTTGATAGAAGCCGTATTTGTGATAGTATGTAATTTCATTTTAATAGATGCTTCCGGGTTATGCCGTGATCGTCTATTTAAACTTGACGGTGTGCTGATCATGTATCAGGTTCATCAGAAGTTTTCATAAGACCAATGTTGTAGCCTCATACTTTTCGGTATATACGGAGGAGTCATTGCGGTTGGCCGCTCGTGCAAATCTTGTATGTTACTAGGACTTATAGATATTCTGCTTGGTTACTCACGTGAAACTCGTACATATTTTGATTTGTTTTGCAGGGCTACCTTCCATGGGTCGTTAAGGCGGTAACCGTCTTCTCGATTGTAGTTGTTCGGATTTTTAATAATCTAAGTTAATAACCGAATTACAAAGGCTTACGATAGTATTCCCATTGGAAAACTATTCAACATATTAGACGAATCCCCCATCAATATAACAGTAATTAAAGCAATAAAAGCACTATACCAAGACGCATGTACTAGAGTAAAAATTGGAAAATCACTAACAACCACATTCAGAGTAACGAAAGGACTACGACAGGGCTGCTGTATGTCCCCAATCATATTTAACATATATCTAGACGCAGCACTGAATCAATGGAGAAGAAAATGCGGAGAAATGGGCATTCCAATTGGAGATAGAATGCTTTTTACACTACACTACGCAGACGACCAAGCGGTAATCGCTCAAGATTTTGACGACATCGAGTACATGGTCAGGAAATTACACGATAAATACTCCAGATGGAGACTGACAATCAATTTCAAAAAGACTAAGTATATGTGCGTAGGTGGTCCGACTCAAGTTTTATATATGGACGATGGTAAACAGATAAATAGCTGTGATAACTATGTATACTTAGGAGCTAAGATTGACAATACCGGAAAAATGAAGATATGATTAATAGCAGAATAAACAGTGCTCGAAAAATAACTAAAATGCATATTTATGAAGCAGTTATGAAGAGCACACTCACATATGGCTGCGAAGTATGGCAGGTTAACAAGAACATGGAGCAAAAACTATTATCAACTGAGATGGATTTTCTTAGAAGATCCGCAAGGAAATCCAGAACAGAACAACTAAGAAATGAGGAGATACGACGGATAGTCAATAAGGAAATGACAGTAATCGAAGAAGTACGGCGGGAACAACTGGTATGGTACGGACATATTAATAGAATGACGGATGACAGACTACCAAAGAAAATGATGGAATGGGTACCAAGAGAAAGGAGAAGAAGGGGGCGTCCTAGAACAACATGGAGACAGGGTATAGTTAAGGCAATGTCGGAGCGAAATCTACAAGAGGGAGATTGGGAGGACAGGAAACACTGGCAACTGGGAACCGGTAGGCGACCACACTCGCTGTATATATTGAGATGGTATTTAGCCCTTAAAAACAACTCTGATAGCATGAGAATAAGTTGAATACCAAGTCATAGAAGCACAGAGTTGTTATGATTCACAAATCTGTATAATTGTACCTAATGTGTCAGTTTCAAATGAAATGGACAAATTGAGCCATTATTTGTCATTAGAATAAAGTAAATACGGCTAGAATCAAATGAAACTTGACTGTCATAGGGTTGCATGTCTTAAAGCTTTTTAATAAGACTATGGCATTATTTAAAATATGCAATTGAAATATTCTTACAGAAGTCAGATTTAAATGCGTGTATAGCAATATTTAAAGTAATAATAAATAGTAAATAATTTCTTTGAGCGAGTTAAAAAAGAGGTAATCAAACAGAAAGCTTATCAAAGAAAGTGCAATGAGCACAAAAATCAGGTATAAAAGAGATTTACAAGATAAAAATGGGTAAATAAAATTGGAAAATTTGGCTGGATTATGAACAGTGTTTTGATCAGCAAGTACGAGTGAAAATAGACATTACATTGATCTTCAAGTAGCTAATGAGGATATGGACACAAAAGGAAGCAGTGATCAGTGTGTACTCAGTGTACAAAAAAGGCCTGTTAAAGTGTGAAACGCGTTTAAAAATCGATAGACAATAATTATAAAAATACAAAGGCAATTTCTATAAATTTATTTAATTATAAACATGTATTAGATTTAAGATTGATAATTGTTAAAAACATAATTTGACTAAAGTCAATATCCTGTTTGTAAATTTAAAATTAGGGAAGAACAAATGAATAAAGTTTGATGCTTAACATTCAATTTATGGCTTGTGTTTAATTATAAATTTTACATACTAAATATTAATTTACAAGCATATAAATTTACCAAAGTGCTCCTGACAAGTTAGTGTTCATGCACAAGTGAAGAAGGCAAAATCCTTTGCCTAAAATAATTTTGTGAAAATAAATTTTATGTTATGTTAGGCAAAAGCGAACTGCGTCGCATATGAACTACGCGCTCAGTGGCGTACATTTTCTTATTGCAAACGGACAAAAAGAACCTCCGACCTGTGGGAGATTAGAGTTTCATGCGAAATCTTATTATAAATAAAAGGGCAAACTACTGTTTTTAAACTTGAAGTAAACAACGAACCTATAAGATATGGTCACTCAGTTAAATTTGATTAAAGTGAAAATAGGCAAATATTTAGTTTGTAGTGGTCCTTGATTTATTTCATAATATAATATAATTATTATAATAACACACTCAGATCATTGCAATATATACCGGGTGTCCGTTCTCAAAGTCGAACATAGGCGATTAACATTGTATTGAACGTTTTTGCCGATTCCTGCTCGCCAATTCAACTTACAGGGAAGTTAATGGTATCAATGGAAAGATAAAATTATTGCGCATCGAATGATACCAATAATAATACTCAAGATGCAATTTTTATTTTAAAATACTAATTTAAAACTTGGGAAATTTTAAATACGCCTTGCCTTGCTTTTCAAGTTCGATAGCATTTGTCAAAAAAATTCGTGATTAGTTGGCGTAAATCAGGCATTTTCTGCCAACATCTGTTAAAATTATCTACAGAAAAATGAATTATTTCAATAAAGAACGAGTGAATGCACTAATGTTAATTGCCCATGTTCGACTTTGAGAATGGACACCCGGTATATATATATAATTACCGAATTAGACGAGTGTAGTATGTTTACGGATTCGTAGAACCGGGTGGCCATAAACATCTGAGATCCCGGTAGCCATGGAATTAGCTACTTATAAATGTTGGTTAGCATTATATTTCAATTATAATAAGTATTGGTATGTAATGTAATAAAATGCAAGGTTATTGACACCATTTCTTAAATACGACTCGATTATAAAAATCTCCTGTTCTAACTCCATTACTTATTGCAATCTGTAATAATTTTTGACAGATAGGAATTTTAGTAGTGATGACATTAGTGACATTTAGTTTAGTTGGATTCATCACTTTAATAAAGCGGCGTTGATTCCAAAGGTAACGTGATATCAGATATTTATGGCCACCCGGTATATTCTGTGGTCCCCTTGTCATATTAGGTGCTCGACGATGGCTGATTTTTGCGTATTATCCCGTCGTGTGCGGCTCTGATATTTTTTTATTTTATACTTATTTGATGCTTTCTTCCGTTTTTCCAATGTAAGATTTCCCTCAAGTTTATTGGAGCGGATAAACGCCTTTCGTTTGTAGTCTGGCCAAAGAACTTTTATTGGAAGGGAACAATTGTTCGATGTTTCTTATTGCACTATAGTGAACTCTGACGTTTTTCTTATCCAAGACCTTTCTTATGCTGTCGGTTCCTCTGGCAATGTTGCGAATATGAGTGTAATTCAGTAGGTTTAGGTTACTTTGGTTTTGTGGTATTTTGTCGTGCTTTATTGATATCACCTCGACTATAGCCATACCTCCGTCAAGGTTCTTGCACGTGTTTTACATCGCTAACATACTACAACCATACGTAAGCAATTCGACGTGAAGCATTCTGAAATATTGGCTTAGCTGAAAGTAACGCACCATGACATGTTGGCCAGTCACGATGTGGAATCCTTGTTCACCAACGTACCAGTAGAATATGTGGTAGATCTTATACAACAGTGCTTCGCTCCTTAAGGGCTTCGACAAGACGTCCCAGAGTTAGTAAGGATGTGCCTCACAAAGACCTACTTTCTTTGGAAAGGCACATACTACGAGCCGTTATCACCAGTAATTAATTGTCAACAGCTTTATAGAAGCCATTCAGTCCAGCTATATCAAACCTAAATTCTGGTTCAGGTACTTCGAAGACACTTTCGCTACATGGCCCCATGGAAGAGCAGCTGAACAAAATGGACGCCTTCCTTTCCTGTACGTGTTAGTGAAACGAACCGCATGCAAGCGTACGCCTTATAGTATATCGAAAGAAGACCCACACTGGCCGCTATACACATACTTCGTCCCAAAATCATCTCAAACAAAAGATATCATTGAACAAAACGTTTATTCATGAGACCAACGCTGTTTGTGACGAAGGTATTAAAACATGTGGAAGAACTTTACGGAGAAATGGCTACTGTCGACTACATGTCAAGAAAGCAAAACACCACAAACCTAAAGGAACATAAACCTATGAATTACGCCCGCCCTCCTTATATTACCGGAGCGACCGACAGAATAAGTCAAGTATTGG
Source organism: Agriotes lineatus (assembly GCA_940337035.1). Classification (NCBI taxonomy): domain Eukaryota; kingdom Metazoa; phylum Arthropoda; class Insecta; order Coleoptera; family Elateridae; genus Agriotes; species Agriotes lineatus. Next base: position 98,562,623 of record OW679201.1, read on the forward strand.
ATGAGAAAAAGATCGGGGTTCGCAATGGTGCGAACAATAATCCCTTCCAATAAAGATTTTTTACTCAGGTCATAGAAAAAAGGTGTTTCCAGCTCCAACGTACTTATAACAGATTTTACATCGGACAAACGGGAAGAAACATCCAATGTAGAATAAAAGAAGAGCGGAGCCACATACGACTTGGTAACAAGCAAAAATCCATCCCCATCACTGAGCATCTACTAGGATAAAAGGACCGTGAAATTACCCTCGTGTTATTCTGAATTTTCTGCAAATTATTAACGAACAGCTTCAATTGAGAACACGGTTACCACCTTAGAAAGGCATGGAAGATAGCCTTGCAAAACAAATCATGAGACAAGTTGTAGTAACATAAAAAAACTTGTGTGAGCAGCCAACCGAAACGACGCCTCGGTATACAACGAGAAGCATGAAACTACTCTGACAGCATGATCGGCTAAACGTCAAGTTTAAATCGACAACCTCAGCATAACCTGGAAGAACCTACCATTAATAAAAACCTTCTTCTGTCAGATGAAGAGCTTCCGATTTTTCAATGTATTTAATATAAATAGTTCAAGCCCCAGATATTTAGTACATCTGGGTTAATATAAACGAGTAACAGTAGCTAACAACTGTAAACATACGTAATCTACTAGTTATAGATTTATTCGTCTGCATCACAAATTACATTGTTTCACCGCGCCTACTGTACCTTCTATAATGATACCGAAGACATACAGCCTATGGTCTTAAAATGGTTCTATACTCGTTTTGTGTTTGCGGCACCCTTAAAAACTCTAAACGTACTATGATGTTGCCTATGCAATTTTCTTTTGGTAATATTTTGGTAAATGGTTGTTTCAAAATTGGACCTACTTTTATTTTGCCTTTGTTGAGGCAACTTCAGAGTAGAACTATTTTCCGGTTTCCTTTCGGAAAATTGTTGGTCTTTTACTTTACTTCTGTGGCAAGGATGTTTTGTTGGGTCCTCTTTAGTGTCGTTTGCCGGGCGGATATATTCCAAAAAACATTGGTGGTAAGACAGACATATTTTGTTGTACCTGGCTGTTCGATACAGGATCTGCATACTATTTTGAAAGTAAAAGCCACCTGCAAGCCCCTCCAAATCTCAAGATATATGCTGAGTACATATCTCCACGCGGTCTGACGTTTTGTCGAATTTATTTATAGGCCTTTTCTTTTTCCTTTTCCGTTTCTCAAGTAACCCTACGTGAATTTTGAGGGACTCGTAATAATTTGCGAATACCCAACGAGCCGTACGTGGGTTTCCCGTATGTAGCAGCCCGTAGGATGCTAGAAAATCACCAACACGCGGTCTCCGCTCAGATTGCTTGCGTTCTCTACGATCAGTCTATGTATGAAGCTCAGATTCTTTTTTATATTCCACTTTTTGAGTAAGCGAGGCCGAAGTGACGGATCCCCTTGCATTTCCAGCTGCGATTGGAACTCACTGAATCGTATTAGTTATTCAAGTTAATTATTCTAAATTTGAAGGTCATTCTAGCTTTTTGTAACTTGAAACCGTATGTTGATTCGAATTTCGCATGCCGATAATTTCTATCTTGTAAAGAGCCTTCTGTTGTTTGCTGATTTTATCGTTTTTTCGGATTCATTCTAAACTTGTTATCATTTGTCAGAATAGTAACCAGTACTTTGTTTTTAAAGCGATAACCTTACCTCATTTATAAATTCGTCATGAGAGCTCTACCATGATAATAATGCATTGTGCGAGTTACGTTAGTAAGTAGGTTTTTTGGAGCGCCTTATACAGTTGAATTTCAGCTAGGTTATAAACTGTATAAACGGTATAACTGTATAAGCTGTATTGATTCCAAGCGCCCTAATTAGTCAAAGTCTGTTTTCCATTTTGTGTAATCCCATATACTATTTATTTACTGAATCTTTTGTTTAATTTGTATTATAATAATTAAAATTTTGGTTTTATGTTAAATCTAACTAACCCGGTGTTGCTTATATAATACATTGAAGTTAACTGTTTAATCAACTTGCTTTGCGTGTATAAATTCGGTGTCATTTAGGGTACCCTTAATTTTAAATGTATTTACTTGAACCACCTATTGGTACCGCTACTGGCCTTAAACTTATCGCATCGCTAATACTTCAACTTACATACGTTTATTATTTCATTGGGCCCGTCGGAATGTGTGTTTTAAGATCAGCATGGTGAGTAAAGCGCGGCGTCTTTTACCTACCTACACTTACTGAATTATTCCTTTACTTTGCCCTGGGTTCGCTAGCTGATTCAGTCGGTATGCTTATGAGACTCTTTTTTATATTCGCAGAATGGCTAAAGAAAGCTAATGTTATTTGACACCAAACTAATATTGTTTAAGGCCAGCTCGTGGACATCTGAAATGTTGTACTCACCAATGCAAATATGAATGCCCATAAGAAGCTAAACAGTTTACAACGAAGACATATAATCTGCAAACCAATACACACAGAAGAAAATACATATAATTACATGCAAAATACAGCGCTAACACGCTACATATATGAAAATGGTTCAAACAGATACGTAAGATTTCATTAATCGGCGCAAAGTTAAATAGCGTGCACTAGTAAACTTATTGCGACGCTGTCCCTTCTTGAACAGTCTCGTAATCGGATACCGGTTTTTGAGAATAGTGCGGGAACGTTGTGATGACGTAACTGCGACGCTCGATCAGCAGGTGGTTCCCCGCGCTTCAACCACACGAGTAATGGCTCCAGCTGGTGCAACACTATTTCGCTTGCACGGTAATTATGGCTATTAACTAACCTGGCTTTTGAGGGTCCCCAAGTGTTATAGCTATATGCTAAGGCAGGTGCTTTTCCTATGATGTCGCAACGATAGCTGTCTTCTGACAAGGCTGCAACTGCGGCAGGATTTGGCTGCTTTTGGGTGCTGGCGTCTCTTTCAGAGGCACGATGAGCCGATGGCGAATAATGTCGGCTACCACACAGTATATGATGCGCTGTTTAGGGCTGTTATTAGCCCGCTTCGTGTTGCTGACAATTCGCGAGTTCGATCAGTGAACTCGCGACGACCCGCACTTGTTAACAGTCTGGGTGCGAATCTCTTGATCCGCGCTATTCAACCACTTGGGCGCGAATGATGCCTCTTGCAGGCGTCCAGCGTTGTTCGCTTATCGGCCGGTTATTCTCGCCCGAAAACTGCATTGTTAGCGCATTGTTTCACGCACTCGTAGCACACCGCACTTATAGTCATTGACTGCGCATACATTAAATATCACTCTATAGTACTAAACTACGTGCATAAATACAAGAGCACTTACTGTCAGGCTTTATTGCTAATTATTAAATAATGAAAAGATATAATTTGAATAAATACAGGTGGCACGAATTGACAGTAAATTACTTTTATTTAGATTGTTGGTTACATTGAACTTAGTATTGTTGCAGTATGTCAACTGGCACCTATCTGCTTAGCAGTTATTAACAACCATTTCGTTAATCCAACTTATGGCTGGCTTGACCGTATACTATTCTTAAAATATTTCAAAGCACGAAAGCTGTAGATTTATTTTTCTTTTCAAAGATTCAGAATTAAAAGCTTTTTCTTGTCTGTGGGTTTATAATATGTATGAGTTTATACATAAACATGTAGATAATGTACTAGAGCTGTTGAATTAGAGAGCGGGTAGTCGAGAGGTTCTGTTTGCTTTCGCAATCGGTAGTGAGTTCGAACCTCACACCCGGATATTGGTTTCATCTTACGCTCCCCTGCCACCATACCAACACCTTTCGTGGCCGTGACCCGTGCAGAAGGGCATTCTTACTTTATTCAAGGGGTTAGGCTACCACACTTTGTGTGCTTATTAACAGACTCTCAACCTAGATTAAGACGAAGAAGAGAAGACAGCGTTGACATTCATATTGGTGATTTTTAGTACAAGAATTTTGAGGACAAATAAATTGTACCCCTACGGTCCTCTAATATTTCGTTTATAAAGGGATTTTCAAAAGTGTTTTGTATCTATTGATATAGTTTGTATAATTGCTATACATTTTTTCCACCTTTCGAATGTACTTTTCGAAACGCTTTGCAGCATACATTTTTAACCCTATTTGTCGATAAAGGTTATAGATTTATGTATTTGTAATAGGCCTTACTAATCTTTAAGTCATTTGAATTGGATTACATTTGTCTTCAATTTTTACATCGTGATTAATCCACCATTCTTGGATTTGGCTTTTTGTATAAGAAAATTTGGGTCGTTTATCGACCTACATTGAATGATATGGAGCATTGTCTATAATCAGATGATATTTAACCTGTAATTTGTCCAAGGGGGAATTAGATAACTGATCACTAACATTTTTTAATACTTCCCCGTCACAGTCTTATGGTCTGTCGTTGTAGTTGGAATCCACTAAATAGTATCCAACATGGTAAATCGTTTACCATTATCTATTGATCATGATGCATTACAGTGTTTTACAAGTTAATTTGATTTATTACAAAATTATTATAAAATTTTGCCATTATATGAAACGGAATTGGCAACATTGTATATCAAAATAAAATGAACAATAATATTCTACGCGATAAAATTAAATCGTGGCTGTAGCAGGGCAAAATAACGTAACTGCTACTTACGCACCCAGTTCAATAATAGTTATTTATATTACTAGGTGCGTAAGCTAATTTTATTAGGTGAAGAGGTACTTTACTCCGAGTGCATTACTAAGGTAATAATTCTCACTGACAGAGTCGGTAATCGAAAAATAACTATTGTACAGTTCCACGTTTGCCAGTAAACGGTCACTTTGGTGAAACAACATGGCAGGTAAACATGTGGATATATCCGTCGGGACTTTAAGAATTTCAAACGTTATAAAATATTAAACGTTGTTCTTTCATTCTGACTGACAAATTGATGATACCCTAGTTTCCGGTTAAGAATGTAAAATGAACATTTAACTGCGTGTTTTTACTCGTTTTGTTTTAATACCTGCAAAGCTACCTATTTTTAGCCTCTTACATTTAAATACTAGAGTTAGGCAAATACATACTTGCAGTGCTTTTCTGTTGAACATAAATAGTTAATTTATATATGTGAGCACAGTTTATCAGCGTCTAATCTAGAAACATGAATTATATTGTGCATGCAGATGCAGGGTGCCCCTTTCTCAAATATGTGCATGAAGACCTCGGTTGTCTTACCTTCAAGAATAATCTGTTAATCTAAATTCCTCTTCAATACGTTGATTGCCAAGTGAATGACTCCAAGAATATAAAAATAAGAAAGCTAAAAATAGACGCTTATAAGGTGATAAATAATAATTTATTTAAGAAATTTAAGTTTAACAACAGTATGCTTTTCCAGAGGGATCGGTACGACACGTCGACTTTGATGGTCGACACTGACATATAAAAAATGATGTAGACAACATTTCGTTGAAAATGTCAACAATGTTCTGGGTGTAATTTTGTTTGTCTTTATTCGTGCCAAACTTTCCATAATATCGTATACTCTAACTCCTGTTTCTTAGTGTGACTAAGTTTGATTTATGAGCTGCTCTTGATGTTAAAGAAAAAAATCTTTGTTTTCTATCATTTGGCAGTAGCGAATAGTATAGGTCGTTCATATAAATATCAAAGAGTAGGGACCATAATACCGAGTCCTGTGGTATACCATGTGTAATTGCCTTATAATGAAATGGTTTATCAGCCAGGGAAACACTCTGATTTCGCTTACTAAGATACGAAATACGAAATGAAATATATTCATGCTATTTTTATGGGTATTTCGCCACACTTCAAAATGAAAAATATTAAAAGACGTTTCGGAAGACAAATCTACTTCCGTATCAGCATGAACTAATTAAATAAAAAATTAACAAGGAGAACTTAGCCTATTTTATTGGAGATTTTGAAGAATGCGACTAACCTCCCCAATAAACAGCGTGTCACGCTGAAAATTCTAAAGTTAAAATTTGATTGAATAGTCAAGTACTCTGCCCTTTATGTTAATTGTTAAAGATTAATATTAATTGATTAGCGAGGTAGAATACAAATTACTTCTCAGGGTTGGATCTCTACAGTTAGGTATTATAATAATATAATTAAATTGCTATTCGATCATTGGTGAAATATTATTCGTGCACAAATACTGTTTACTCTTTGAAATAACCTTAATTATATGTTTACTATTAAATTAAGCAAGTAATTACAATATGTGTATTCAGGTAAGTTATATTTTCTTATTTGCATGTAATATATGTATATTAGCTTTAGGTACTTTGTTCTGTCTGTTGACTTTTACCACTCTAATAATGCAGAAGTCCTCCTGCCTACGCAAAGCCACCATCAACTGCACCCTCTAGGACATACAGACGAGAATCAAGCACCGCAGTGGAGTCCTGACTCAGCAACACCTCCTGTACATCGATAGGGCTATAGATTAATTCATCGCGGTACACCTGTTGTCACCCGATGGCACTGCAGACAAATCCAACCAATAGCACTTCTTAATTAAAACTCCATTCAAACCAATAACAGGTTTATTATATGGTTTCTTTACATAAAACCAGCTCCCAAAAATATTTTATAAGTTGGAGCCCCAATTTTTTACAGCTTGTTATATCTTCATTAACTAATTACCTAGCAACTGACATATCATATATGTATTGTATTACTGTATTATCTATAACTTCTTTTTCCCTGCCGGTGTAGAGGCTGGTGCTTTCTACGCTTGCGTCTGGCGGTGCAGTGCTCAGCTTTCCCCGGATTCAGGTTACAAATTTTAAATCGCGCTTTTTTTGCTCGCGCAACAACCATTGTGTGAGGTGTGTGTCCTCGTCATGTGTTGCCCTTGTTCGTCTATCTCTTAGGTCTATGACTCTGAGTAGAGCACAGTTAATTTGGTGCCCAACTGTGAATGGTCTTACCAGATCCACCTCCAATCGCCAAGGCCTCGGAAAAATTCCGCCCACCGTAGCATTCGAACTGTGGACTTGATTAATACGAGCCTAATGCTTTACCAACTGCGCTACCCGGCTTTCTATCATGTATTTGTATACCCAGTTATTACTAAATTTCACTACATTTTGCAAAATGTCACAATTTTACAGTTGACTTAAACATTTTACTGATTCTTCTCAGTTCAGGCTTCCAATGAAACGGAAATACCGTCTTTCTCATTCCTTATATTCAATTTAAAATGTTTATGTCATTCAAGTGAAAATTTTCCTTCTAAACCTTTAGTTTCTTTATTGTCATCTTTACCTACTTTAAAACGATTTATAATTCAAAATTAATTTTAAAAGATATTAATACTGTTTAAGCATTACTTTTAAAGTCATTTTACAGTAAACTTGTGCATAATTCTCTTATGTTACCATATTACATGTGACATCGTCTTGAATTGATCCAAAAGCAATCTGTTAACATTTCTATTCAGTTACTAGTTTCTCAAATGCTACCTACTCGGAATTCAAGTCAAACATGTTCACCAAAAAACCATTAACTCTTATTTTGACATATCATTCATGGTTTTATTAAACAGTTTATTGATTATATCTCATATTAGCAGTTTTAACAATTAAACCATAACCAATTCTGTTATTATTTTCAAAACATAACTAATGGATTAAAAAGAACCGCTTGCTGGTGCAATGTATTATATGAATACCGCATAAGGGCAATCGAACCCCCCTTGCTTGTATCATACATTCATTACTTCCTTCTTCTTGACGTTACCCGTCTTCCTCCTGCTAAAGTTGGACGCCATATTGTAAATTTTTTGAATGATTTGTTGCCTGTTCTTACTACGAGGGCCACTAGAAAAGAAATCTACCTAGCCATGAAACAAAAGACATATGCTTTTTTTGATATTTTAATTTTTTAACATAATTCCCCCTTACATCAACGCACTTACTCCATTTATTCTCCAATGAACTTATATCAATATAAAAAAATAATTCCTCTTGATTGTCGAAAAAGTGGTCTACAGCTTCTTTTAGGCTCTCATCGGAGTCAAAACGGCGCCCTCGAAGGTTTTTCTTTAGCAGTCTAAAGAGGTAAAAGTCAGATGGAGCCAGGTCCGGACTATAGGGAGGAGGATCTATCTCTACAAAGCTGCGTTCTTGCATAATTGGTCGGACTTTGGCAGCCTTATGCACAGTTGAATTGTCATGCAGCAGAAACACTTCTCGATTGGAAAAATTGGGTCGTTTCTGATCAATTGCTTTACGCAGATTCAAAGTGTTAGCGTAGACATCTGCATTTATTGTGGTCCCTTTTAGCATATATTCGATGAGAAGAATGCCCCTCGCTTCCCAGAAAACTGTTGCCATCAGTTTCCCAGCAGATGGTTGCGTTCTTGCCTTTTTTGGAGGTGGAGACCCTTTATGAACCCATTGCTTCGATTCTGATTTTGTTTCAGGGCCCCAGTAATGCACCCAAGTTTCGTCGCCCGTTACAATTTGTGATAAAAAGTCACAATTCTGGTCCAAAGTTTTCAAATGACTTTGCGAAATTTCCAGCCTACGTAATTTTTGTTCAGGTGTCAATAATCGTGGAACCCACCTGGCTGACACCTTACTCATATTTAAATTGTCATGTAAGATGGTTATTACGCTAGGTTCAGATATTCCCAACGTCATACTAATGGTAGAAACCTTCACACGACGATCCTCGAGCACAGGGCTTCAACTTTTCGCGTAATTTCCTCACTCGTGGCCGTTTTTGGTCTTCCACTTTTGGGATCGTCTTCGATAGATTCACGTCCCCACCGAAACTGTTTAGACCAAAATTTTACAACATAATACGATGGTGCATCATGTCCATACACGGCGACCATTCTTTCAAGAATGGTTTTTGGCTGGTGGCCCTCTTTTGAAAGAAATGTAATGACGCTGCGATATTCTAATTTCAAGTCACTCAATTTCTTTCACAAAACACCTTATAAAAATCAAACTAATTATCACAAGTAACGCAAATTTTCCACGTAAGGTTAGATTACACGCCACTATTTGACAAATAAAGCTTGATCGTGTTAATTGTTTTTTTCATGGCCAGGTAGATAACATTGCTAGTGGCCCTCGTATATATCCAGATTCCTTCTATTTCAATTCTTTGCAAACTTGGATAATACTTGTTACATTCAGTATATCCATTATTCGCTTTGTATTTATTTTGATTTTAAATTTAATTTTTTAATAGCTGTTTATGTAATAAGAGTCTAAAACGATGTTTTTAATGCACTACAGGTTGGAAAACACGTCCTGTGCTCTAAAAACATATCTAGCACGTATTACATACAAGACATTTTCTATAATCCATAAAAAATAATGTTTCTTAAATTCTTTTATTCGCAACCATATATGTAATGTTAACATTCCTGACCTCATTTGAGTGGGGGAAGCTGCTTCCCGCACTCACTTCCCGCTCAAGTGCGAGAAGTACATTCCCGACCGCTGAGTAGGTAGGGGCACTGGGAATCTCGTTGATCCATTCATGCGCGTCACAACCTGTCGTATCATAATATAATAATTTTTCCAATTATTGTTTAGAATAAAGTGGTTGCGAATAAAATAGTATACAAACCTCGACAGGAAGTTTCCTTAGTCTCGAGATAATAGCAGCTAACTAATCTCTCGACAGTAATGAAACACTTCCCATCTCGGGCTGTAATATACTATTGTCATTTTGTCAAATGACAGGATTGTGAATAGTAGGCAAGTACAACAAAACTAATCTGAATGGTTAGCTGTTGTTTTTAACGATTTTCACATATAATCTCATAAGAGCATTAATTCTTTCCGGAAATTTTGTTGAGTGCGTTCCAACAACGTCGTATTAATTTGCCCGAGCGGGACGCGAGGGCAAATTAGGACGTTGTTGAATGCACGAAAAATAATTTCCGGATATGAATTAATGCTCGAATGCAGATTCGGTAAGAAAATCGTAACGATACAAGCCCTCAAAGTTAGGCTGATCTACCTACACAAAATTTCCAAGAATTTTTTTTGTTGTCTTGGATACGGCTCGTGAACTAATTTTTCTATTGGTCATTGATGAGTGTCGTACGATTTTCGAAAAAATATCAGAAACTCCCTTCACGTCATTTCGATACATGAGTGCTCGTAATTAATTCCGATAGCGAAAATGAAGCAGAAGCTGTCATGAATACCCTTATACCAGAGAAATTAAAATCAACCTATAAAGCAGCTTAGAAGGAATTTGAAAGCTGGGGTAAAAAAGTGAACTGGTTAGTGTTCCAAAATAGTAATTTGTACAACTAGTTTTGAAAGTCATACTTTTTTTCATGCATTTGCAGTGTGATAGCGAGGGCGAAGCCCGAGTTAATCAAGCAAATGAATGAAAGGGGACTTTCAAAACGTGTTGTACACGTAGTTTTTTGCATAGTGATCTCCTGGTGTGAAATTTAGTTGAAAAGGATTTCGGAATTCACAACTGCCAAATTGACATTTCAATAAAATAGTTAAAAGAAGTGTAATTTTTTCACGATTTTTGCGTTAAAAAAAGTGGAACTTTCAATACGATTTTTCGTTAAAAAAAAGACGACTTTCACGATCACTATGCAAAAAAGGTAGTTTTGACTTACTTTTCTCAAGCTTCAAAAACGTGGAAAGCTTCTAGTTTAGTGAATAATTATTCCATGCTTCGAACAACAATCTATGTGAAGACGAATATTGACATTTCTGAAGAGAGAGTCAGAAGCTTACAGGCCTGAAAATTTCACAATATTCTCAAGAAAGGTTCACGAAGGAGGTGGACGTTGGGAGTATCTAATGATGAAAGTATGAGAGAAACGTCACACTGTTTTTCAAGGCACTACTAACATCATTTATTTTTAAGGCAGTTTTAATTGTTGGTTTTTCGGGAGCTTGTCAAAGAGAAGAACTTACTTTTATGCTGTTAGAATATCTTATGGATGCTTCATCTTTTATAAAAATGAACATTCCAAACACAAAAACGAAAATTTCTAGAATGTATAATAACAGAAGGTAGCATTAAAGTAATTAATTTCTTATAAATGTTCAACCGAGCTCTGTAGACTAGTGGCTACCACGCCCGCCCTATAAATCCCGTTCTTGGTGGAAAGGGGCGCAAGGTCCCTATAGCGGCCCGCCCCCATTTGGGGAAATTCAAATGACCCTGAACCAACCACCACCAGAAATGTTCCGAAAAGACGCTAGCTTAGGTCCGCCTCATGTTAATCGTCAGATATTTTTCGTATCGTAAAGTTCTAAATGCTCTAGTCAACCTGTTGACGTCATACAACAGACGCTAAATTTAAGAAAAATCTGATTGTCTGAGCTTTCCTAATACGAATGAATATATTGGGCTTTGCCTTCGGCGATCCCCTCCATCTTTATTGGTCGATGCAGAGGCTATCACGTCTATGCTTAAGAGTAATGGAAGGATATATAGATGGTTCTCTAGAAAATAAGATGTCTCGAAAACGATTCTGGGTGAAAATAAAAATACATCGGTGACTAAGGTTGAGGATATAAATATAAGTATTTTAGACGAAAACAGTTATCCAAGAAAACAAACGACTTCAAATGTTGAAATAGTGGGTAAATCGAAGTTATCAAAAGACAAAAACTGCAACATTGTAATTTGAATAACTATACAGTCAATGCTTTTTGCATAACGATCATGAAGGTTGTCTTTTTTTAACGAAAATCGTAAAAGGAGTAATACTTCTTTAACCATTTTATTGAAATTGTGCATTGTCAAGTTGACAGTTGTAAATTCTAAAGTCTTTTTTTTAACTCCTTTGATGCACATAAAACTAATTAAAAATGTATGGCCTTCATCATTAGTTGTACAAATAACTCTTACAAAAATAAAAATGTTAAAATATTTCTTTAAAGCACTCAGTGCTTTAAAGAACTCCTTTAAGGCATTAGTGCCTTAAAATAAAAATATATCATTTTGCAACTAAAATGACAATCAAAATATCAATTTAGAAATCATTTGTAAAAAAAATGTTTATTTTACCATTTTCTTCTATGCTATTTCCAGTTGGTTCAAGTCAGTTTTTATGTAGAATCATGTAGGTTACAATGACACAAGTCATATTTTCCCCTTGTGGTTCTCTGCATTTAACCATGTTTTCTTTAATGACCAGTATTTTTTCCATGCTGAGGCTACACGTATTTGTATACTTCTTTTTCTTGTTTGTTGGCAAAAGAAATTATTTGCCCTACGTATATTGCCTCATCTCGTTTTCTTGTTTGTTAAGATACTTGTTTTTCTTGGTTGGCTATTATACCGATGTTCGTGTATAATATATTTAGATCATTCACCAAATTATCCAGCGCATGTTGGTTCGACTTTTCCATTGGAGTTGTCACAAAGCTGATTCTAGGGTAGCGTTACTTGGCTCCTGGCTGTTTTAGGAAAATTGGTCCATTTGCTTCAGTTTTCATTATGCTCTTCTGTAAATTTTGTCGAGGATTCTAATGTGTGCAATATCCTTTTCTAAGCCAGGCTACTTAACTGGCCAGATTAACCTACCCTAATTATAATTTGAGAAGTTACAATGTGCACGAGGATACTTCTCAGCACACTGTGTATAAACTGAAACAGACAAGGCTATGACAACCCAGCTTAAAATTTCTTGCAATGAGAGCAAGCACTGCATGAATCGGGAACAGAGGACTAAAACACGAAGGCCCGAATATTCAGAGGTTTCATGACAAAATACTGTTAAATTGCTGCGGCAGATACTTTTAGCAGATGGGAAAAAACTGGCCAGGATTCCGTGAATGAACAGCGCGGAAAGCACCGTAATAAAATTCGTTCGTGCTAGTTGAAATAATCATACAATATGGGCATTGTTCATTGAGGACAAAGACTGAAGAAGGTGGCCACACCACAACTGATCGAGCATGAGAAATTCAAGCGGGTCCCAAACCAGCAAAATGGTCCAGTGGTCGACTCCGTGCTGTCGTGCAGAACGGCGACTCCACTTCGCTGGACCATAACCCACACCATATTTAATTACCTCTGCATTAATGCTAACGCGCCGAACTCGTCGTTTAAACGACCGAAGCGCTTTTTACGCGAGAAAGTGGCGATGTTCTTGGTTAGGGTATCTGCTGGTATCGAAATCCTAAGTGGACCGATCCAACAAGCCTCTTGAAACAAACTGTATTTAGGACCTATTAATTTAATTTGGTTGTGGTGTTTGCAATTTTTTAAAAATGGATAAAATTGAAACTAAAGCTGTGTGACAAAGTACCCATAAGAAGGAGGTGTACAGAAAATTTATCGGGATATAATGAATATCATCGAATTCGAAAAAAATCTGTAAACATGCATGATTTGATTCACGAAATGTTGCACGATGAATTGGATATAATAAATGTCGAGAGCCGATCAAAAACTCATCGAACAAGTCGCCGCTGCAAAGAATTTGTTAATAATTAAAAAGATCCAGATATATTTTTCCAAACATTTGTGACAGTTGATGAAACCTTGGATCATCATTATGAAGTGGCGGCATAAGAAAGCACTGCCCCTCAAAAATGTCTGGCTCGGATCTTCCCTTTTGTATTTTGGCATTTATGTTCCTAATAGTACCCGATCTTCGGTCACAAAGGATCCTAAATATATAAAACTTTCTTTGCTTACTACTTCTTCATTTTCAACTTGTAATGGTGGTTAGGCTGTGATAATCCGCATTTCGTTGGTCTTCAATATATTTATTTTTAAACCGGCACCCTCTGATGCATATGCACGTACTACGTGTATGCAAGGAGTTAAGCATCATCTGTGAACCTGGATTTTTGTAATCTTTTTGAAGTTATAAACTTTTGCTCTAATCAGGTAAAATTTTGCCGTTTACAAAATCCAATTATTCGCTCTTAACGGTAGCTACAGAACTGCTAAAGAAAATACGTCTATCGGTCCTTGTAGGTACATCACATGTTTTTAAACTAAGAAATAATTCTACAATTTATGTTTATAATATAATAACCTTCGTAACGGGCATGGGTAGGCCATAAATCTGGCAGTTGTGTTGACGTGAGCGGTGCGGTGGCCTCTCGAACTAGAGGGCGAAGGGCGAAGGCTCAAACTGGAGTATTGATCTGTAACTGAACGATTAGTGTATAAGATAGCCATTCGATTTTTAACAAGTTCAGTGCTTTAATGGCGATTTTAGAAGTTAATACGACCCTAACTTGGGTTTCTCCCGTTAATCGTGACTCAAGTTCGTAGGGCACTATTTTTGACTGGTAAGTTAGACCTCACAACTATTTTTGGCGAAGAGGTCATCAAGGCAAATCTTTCTTTTTTCCCAGCGACGTGGGGGCTTTTGAATGAATCCCCAGGTGTCTCTCTGCGTTACACGAGGTGGTGAAACCGCTTTATTAGGGTCATGGAAGCAAATGATTACTGGAATCAGGATTCACCACCAAAGCTCCGGCCGCGTAAACATACGCCTCATTAAAACCGATGCCGATTTATGAGCCGGCTTGCAGGGAGAAAACTCACGGTAGATTCCTAACGTGTGAGCTTTGGTTAACTGAAAAACGTCGGGCTTGGCGACGAGAACGGCGACAGCCTCAAGTTAGCGGAGCGCGGGTTCGATCTGCAACGGGCTGTAGGTAATGGGGGCGTCCCCTCGAAGCTTTCAAGCTCGAATCCGAGCACAAGTTTAGTCTACAGAAGCGAGGCAGCTCGCTTATATACTTTTTGCTGTCTTCTGGCGCGGTCTTGGGGGGGGGGGAGGGGGGGGACTGCATTGTCGTGATTAAAATATTGGCATACGTAAATATCATGATGTTATTTCCATTAGAATTTTGCGGTAACCACAAACGTCAAGGCGAACAATCATGAAGAATCGAGCCTTTTTTGCAATTGGAATTTTATATGGGCCAAGGGCCAGAAAAGCGTCGAATGTGGCACATGATTTGTGTTTTTTAATTAATTTGAGCTAGGCTAACGTTACATATCAGGAAATGAAAGATACTCAAGATGATCCGTAAGAGCCCATCTTATTCCTCTTTTTTTGTCCGCTATGGCATTTCTCATTGTTTTATCTAAGGTTAATATAAAAGTAAAGGGGAAAGCATGCAGCCTTGTCGTACCCTTAAAGTTGTTTCAAAAGGTTGCGATAGTAGCACATTGTGTACTACCATGGCTTTAGCCTGGTTGTACCCTTCTTTAATAAAGTTGATTATTTTGACTGGCATACCTAATCGATGCAGCTCTTTCCATATACAGTTCCAGCTGATAGTATCAAAAGCCTTTTCGAAGGGTGGCATGTACAGGCGACTGGAATTCGATAGGCTGTACGATTATTATTCTTATCTCTCTCTTTCCAGAAATCGACTTGGGCCATTTTTACAATTTTTCGTTTGTGAGCTTTCTTTTCGTCTGGTGTGGTTCTCTCGTGTCCCCTTCCTGCCATAGTTTGGGCATCGTCTGCCATCTGCACCATGTATTGGCTCTTATCTCTCTTTGTTTTGGATTTCACTTGCTTTTCATCCATTTACTACATACTCATAGGCACTTGTCAGCCCAACAAAGGCCACGGCTTGGTTTTCCCCAGGGTAAGTTAGTTACTCTTATTAGGCCTGCTGGCATCCGTTTACGTTGTTCAATTCTGTTTCAATGTGTACGTCACTGCTGGGTCCGTTTTTTTTTTGTTACCAAGACTTCTCTACTTATTTATGTTACATAAATCTTAAGTCTATCCCACATTTAATCTATTTTTACATTTTATGCTTCCTCCTGCCTCAGTGTTGCGGTTAATGTTATAAATTTTTCCATTAATTCAGACTCTCAAAGTTTCTTTAGGTTCCACTTTGTTATCATCTGTCTACTATTCCTCTTCCAGATTCGAACATTTATGCGGTCTGAGGCTACATCAGCCCCTCTCTTGCGCCATACGTCTAAGAGTGTATAACTAAATTGACGGTTAGGTGGGGTTTTAAAATTCTTTGCACAAAGCCTTCCAGCTTTTTCTTTCCTTTACCAGTGTTTGTTTAATGTTCATTCCCTTCTTTTTCCCTATCTTTGCGGATTCCTTATTCCACTCTTCTTGGCTCCCCTCTACCTAATTTCTGTCGTCGGCCGTTTCCCAAACTTCTATCACTTTTCTTGTTTCTTCCACTGGAACAGAATAGCCGTTCCAACGATGTTGTATTTTTTTATTTTCGTTTGCATAATTCAGTCTCCAAGTCCTGCTTGACATCTGCGTTGCGAATTTCGTCTTATCTTCCTTAAATACTTGTATTGCATCTCGGAGCTTTCACATATTTTAGTTTCGCACTTAGAATCTTGAATTCGTGTACCTAAGTTAAAGTTGGTGCAAAGCCTTTTCTTGCGCAAATTCAATGTCATATTTCTTTAATCTTATAGTTTCTAGCACTACCAGATCTGTTAATGATTTTGCTTGTACGGTCGTTCAGTATACATAAATCTGCAGTTTGATACGTTGTCATTGACGACTTTCTCCTGTAAAGTCCCCCAGAAACGATTTATCATTTCTTTGCTATCATTATCGCTCAGATCATAGGTGACTATTACTTCAGTTATAAGTTTTTTCTCAAAATTTGCTGCCAATTTTAGCATTCTTCCTGAATTCGGAGGCTTTCACGGCCATTGTCATTAATTTACAAACGACTTCCGGGATTAGACCCTGTCATTATTGAGATCGAAGAACTCAACGTTTCTCCCACTTTCGTAAGGGGCTTCATCAGGAGGAAAAGCAAAAGAGCACGGTAACTCAACGTGTAAACCACGCCAGAGGCGAAACTTGTTGCAAGGGAAGGTATAGAAGAACACGATAACTCCGTGGGCAAAACGTTAAGTTCTTCGATCTCAATAATGACACGGTCCAATCCCGGAAGTCGTTTGTTATTTAATCCAATTTCCTATTTTATCTGTATATTATTTACATTCATCACCACAAATCTCTTACCTTTCGTTTTGGTATCTGTATGTGTTAGTATTTCGTATTCGTTTTCGTAGGCTCCTGTATAATTTCTATTCTAGTTAGAATTCAAGTTATTCTAAACAGATGAAATAAATATTCTTCAATGGAATAAGATTTTATTACGAAATAAAAAGTCGTATAAACCAGTTGTGTAAACGATATAAACATAATCTCTAAAACCTTTTTGTGGCATAATATAATTCATGTTCTTTTTATGGTTAGTTCGCCACTCTCCAAAACTAAAAATATTAAATATCGAGCGTTTCGAGGGACAATCTGCTCTCGTTATAAACGATTAGAAATTAAAACTAAAAATGAATAAGGAACACTTAGATTTTCACTGGTACTGATAAACCACCAACCTAAAATGAATTGCTTGACATTGGAGGTTAGTGGTTTCTCAGTCCCAGTGAAAATTTAAGTTTTACTCATTTGTAGTTTTAATTGTTAATCGTTGATAAAGTTAGATATTTATTAATTTTAATTTGCGGAGTGCCGAAATACCCATAAAAGGAACATAAATAATATAAACGTTGTTTAATAGAAACTTAACCTTGCAAATCAGATTTAATTGTTTAAATTAGCTCTGAAGTGCAAAGTGGTCTTAAGGATTCCAGGTCGATGAAATCTAAGTAATTTTAATTATGTTTAGGGTCTTCTTTTCGAGAGAATTAAAGTAATTTTAAAGAAAATAAAGTCTTATAGAGAATACTACGATCGTTTAAACAAGATTTAGGTTGTTTAACATAAGCTTAAACTTTAAACTATTTTAACCATATAAAAGAGTTTAAACAGATTGAATTGTTTACACCATCTTAACGAAATAAAATTCGGCTTCTTTCTTATTTTCTTAGTTTACTGTTAATCAAGTCGACTATTCAGTATTAATCAAGAAGACGAATACTGCAAATACGAAATTAAGTAACAGTAGCTTATTTTGCAAGACACTGCAATACGAATGATAGATGAACGTACTGAAGACACAACGACACACTGCAGCAAACCTCGACTGAGGTAGATACCTAAATGAAAGCAAATGGTTGCACATCAAGTTCATGAATAAGAATGATGGTCACGTACTTGTAACACTAAGCAACAGCTCATGCTCATACAGTAACTATCTTAAAACGAACCTGGCTGCCAAATTACTGGAAAGACCACATTAAGAAGAAAACGAGAAGGGCTGAGAAAGTCTGGAACTATCTAAAAAGAACTTTTATCAAATGTTTTTGAAAGAAATCCTTGAACACGTCAATTTTTATTTTAAATAAGACATATTTTACTGTAATTGTTACTTTTAGATTGTCTTTTGTTTTTGAGTTATGACGTTAGCGATTTTTTTAATGGAAACCCTAAACTTTTATTATGAATTCGGACAGAGCATGAAATTCTAAGAACAAATATTCTAAAAAAATATGATACTGTATTTTGAAATTTTCGAGAAAATGGCGTTTAAATTATTAAAACAAAAATCGAATAAAAATCAAGTAGCCATGAAACAATGAGTTAGCTGTAAAATTATGATAGTTCTTCATAGTGTGCTTATCTGTTTTTGTTGTGTGCTCTTAATTAAATAAATAATGGTGCGATATTTGAGTGAAAAGGAACGAATTGATATTTTAGTATTTTTGTTTTAATACTTTAAAAGCGATGTTCTCGAAAATTTCGAAATACAGTATCTTACTTTTTCAGCATATTTGTTTTTAGAATTTCATGCTCTGTCCAAATTCAGGATAAACATTTAGGGTTTCCATTTAAAAAAATTATCGCTAATGTCATAAATAAAAAACGAAGGACAATCTAATAGTGACAATTACAGTAAAATGTGTCTTATTTAATATAAAAATTGACGTGTTCGAGGATATCTTTCAAAAATATTTGATATAAATTCTATTTTGATAGTTCCAGACTTTACACTCGCACGGTATATTGGTTGTTGCAATAGAAATATCGAGGTGCCACAAATGACGCCAGATAATCATCGTTAAAAAAGTGTTAGAAAGGTGTTGCAAACGTTTATATAAACGGGAATATGGCGGTACAATAAATAAAGATATGGGAAGGCATTAGAGAATTTGCAGAAAAAGAGGAAAATAATGCAAACAAAGCGAATATCTGCTATAAAAAGTAATGGGTACACAGAAAACTCTGTAAATGGACTGGAAATGTGAAAAAATCAAGCAATGGAAAAAGAAGACGGAGAATGCTGAGAGAACAAAGTACTTATAAAACCTATACGTAATTAACAATAAGACGAAACCTGCAACGAACGGGCTGAAACTTGGAAATTGAAAATAATACAGATATACAAAATAAAAATAAAAATTATCGAAAAGAAATGGAAAAAAACATGGGGTAGTGTTTAATAAAAGGAAAGAAAATAATCTAGAATCAGGGGGCGTCTTTTTCAATAGTGTGGTGCTGATATAAAATGGTTTTGATAGTAGAAAGGTTAAAAGAACTATTAAATTCACACTGATACGAAACGATTAGATAGTATAAGAACCAAAGTAATAATAGGAATATAAGCTAATACATATATACGCGCCTACAGCAGAAAAAGGGAAAGACGAAAAACAACCGTATTATGGAAAAACATAGCAAACATAAACTCAGTAATGAAAATGGAAAACGGCTGATAGAGTTTGCAACAGAGAAACAAGTTAAGCATCATGGACATCGATGGATGGTAGGACAACAAATCAGATCCTTCATTTACGGATAGAAAAAAAGAATACATTACAATTATTAAAAGTTGCAGTGCAGCGAACATGGGGTGTGATTACTATTTAATTCTACAGAAAACCCAGAAAGAAAATCTATAAATATGAAAAACTCCAGGAAAAAAACACAACTGGTACTTAAGAAAGCAGGAGAAGAAACTGTGTAAGAATAAAAACAGCTAAGAGCAAATATAAGCTACAGAAGCAGGTAGAAAAGGCTATACGCAAAAACAAAAACTGGATCGCCTGTGAAAGAACCATCAAGTAAAATTTAAGAATAAAGATCTAAGGAATTTTTACCAAGGCATACGAAACACCAGAATAGACAAAACTAGTATAAGGATAAAGAAGACAATTGAATAGGGCAGAAATAGAAAATAACAAACACATGGTACTAATTTCTTAGGATCTCATAAACAAATACCCAGAAAAACAAAACGAACAGAAGAACTAAGAAGTGAGAAGCAGAAGGTCGTAGTGCCATCTACAGAAAAATAATTGAAAGAAAGAGTTAAACAGCTGAAAACCGCAGGAGAAAACCACATAGTTGCAAAATTTAAATATAGGAGTGACGAACTGCTAGAGAGAATATATTGTTATGATACACTATATTCTTTGATAATTTAAAAATGAATACTAAAGAAACAGTTTAGTCAAATAAATTTGGAAGTCAGATATAAGCAAATTAATGGATCTAAATACATGTTAAAGTATAATGAAATTAACTTTCTTATTATTGGTTAGTCAAATAATAGCATAATGAATGATTACTCAAACTTAATCTGTAATAAGAAAATTCTGAATAGGAATAAATACCAAGGTTACTACTAAAAAGGATCTGTTATGATAATTAAAATAAAATATCTGTTTTGATTATATAAAAAATGTATATAGGAGGCAGCAAGAATCGTGTCTAGTAGTAATAATTTGTAATTTGTTTAATTAGTTACTAAAAAAACAACTCAAAAATCTATACATAAATTGATATGGGTGTGATTTTCGAATAAAGAAACATTAATAAATGTTGTATAATTTGTAAATGTTATGGTTGATGCAAATTATATGGGTTAAAAAGCAAAATCTTCGAGGTGGAAACATAAAATAAAATATTAAAAACAAGAAATAAAGGGACAAGCTTTGGTTAGTGAGGATATTATTGATACTACATTGGAAATGGAATACAAGCCACAAACAAGAGGTTAGTACGTGCAGCGAATTGTTTTTGGGAAACTTGTGGGTATCATTGAAGACGTAGGACCATCTAAAAAAAGAGACAAATTCATATTTGGAATAAGCTTTATGCTGATACTTACCAGAGAGGGATCGGAGCCGCAGTAATTCAGTACAGGAGCTAGGAGACTTGAAGTTGACAGCAGCAGGGGACAACGACAGGAATCCAGTATAGGATGTGGAAGTTTTAAAGTGGATGGCAATAAAGTGATGCTGGGAGTTTACATTCATCGCAGGTGATGCAGTTGGATAAGGACCCAGCAGGTGTTTGAGTGCAGTCGGAGTGAGGATCCAGCTTGGAAGGATTTTGGCAGTATTAACAAGCAAAGTGTTAAATCAGGTTTGTGTTTTAAAAGGTTAAATGAAACATTTAAAAAGCTATAACCAGTAAGAAGGTATAAAAAATATAATTGAATTTCATACTTACATAAGAGATTGGTGAAAGAATTGCATATTAGATCTTATTGTAAAAACTTGATATTCGTTCTGAATTTTGATTAATTTGACGTTAGTTGTCAATTTTTTTGAAAGTCAATGAACTGGCAATTAAACAAAGAGAATTTGACAAGTCAATCATTGGGTTACTAGATATTGCGAACTACCTGAGAGAGTTTCATTAATAATATTGTAAAATACGGATTTGAATTGAAAGTTAAAAAAATAAAGGCAAAATAGTAATACGATAATTTAAATAAATTTATCAGCTAGCATAACATAGCAAATTTTATGGCGCCGCAACGAGAGGGCATAGCAAATTGATGTAGCTTGTCAATGTCAGGTAATTGAAAAGTCAAACGTAAGATTAGAAAATACAATCAAACCCGTTTATTTGAATATAGCTGATAAACCAGGTTTATGGTTAATTTGTAATTAACAATCACGAATAAAAGAACAGAATTGTAAAAAGGTAAAAGGGTATCATAACTAAGTTCTTTTGAGCAAAATAGAGTAACAGAATAGGACATTTAATTTGAGTAACTAAAGTATTGGATAACGGATTCAATTGGTAAATCAAATATAAAGATATACGATTCATTATAAAGGGTTATAATAAAAAATAGGTACATTTAAACAATTTAACTGAAAGATGGCAGATAAAAGGGTTACAAGGAAAGGCAAGAAGGTGGAAGAAGAGAAAGAAGAAGGACCAGAACAAATGGAAGTAGTGGCGAGTAGCGCAGGAGTAGAAGGTGAAGAAGGACAGCTAGAAATGGAAGTACAAGGAGACCAGGTAAGGTTACAGGAAGAACATACAGCAAAAGATGACAGGATGAAACAAATAATGGGAATGATGCAGCAAATGCAAATGCAATCATTACAGTCAATGGAAAGATGATGCAGCAAAGTAATAGGGAAGCTGAGGAAAGGGAAAACAGGTCGAAGAAAGAATTACTACAGTCAATACAGAAAACTGCGGAGAAAATTGAGAAAAATGCTGAGATAAGCAAGAAGGATACAGCAGAGCTGAGGAAGGATTTTGTGAAGAATGCGGAAGAGTTGAAAAAGGATTTGCAACAGGCAATTGAGGAGCAAAAAGAACAGGCAAAAAGGATGGAAGAATCGATATTGGGATTAAGAGAAGAATTTAATAAGGTGCAAATAGAGAATAAGCAAGAATTGCAAGCACAAATTAATAAGATGAGTGAAACATTAGGAAGTTATAAGGAGGAACTCAAGAATGAGGTGAGAAAAGAAAGACAGGAGGAACGCAAAGAGATAGAAGAAAATTTAACAAAGATTATGGAAACTAAGTCAGTACAGGATAAAGAAGAGTTAGATGGAAAGTTAAAGCAAATACAAAATCAAAGTAACCAGATGCAAGAAGAAATTAAAGATAATAAAAGCAGAGTGAACTCATTAGAAGAAAGTCAGTCGACCAAGTTAAAAGAGGTAGAAGATTCATTGAAGAAAATACAAGAAGGCACGGGAATTCAAAATGGAAGTTTAAGAGGAAATTACATGGGGATACAAGCAGATATGTTGCCCATTTTTGAAGGTAGGATAGGAGAACAGCCGATGACCTACTTAGTGAAATTAGATGACATAATGAAGTCTGTGTTTGATGAACAAAAACGACTGCAAATTATTAACATGACCCTAAGAAATTATGCTGACATTTGGCACAGTATAGTTAAAAATAAATATAAAAATTATCAGGAATTTAGGCAGTTATTTATGAGTCAGTACTGGAGCAATGCACATCAAGCTCAGGTAAGAACGCAATTAACAACGGGTAGGTTTTTTGAAGGAGGCAGTACTAGAGAAATGTATGTAATTAATAAGTTTAATAAAGCACAACATCTAACGCCTGCACTGGCAGAAGAAGAGATAATTCAACATTTATCTCGACATCTAGAAGGGGAAATAACAAGAGCTGTAGCGGTCCAAAATATTAAGACGATGAAAGATTTCTTGGAAATAGTTCGAAATTATGATATGGCTATTGGTAACAAATATCGAAATTTTAACAAGAATGAAGGGCCTAATTTTCCAAATTTTAGTAAAAGAAAATTTGATGAAGTACAACAAAATAAATTCAATTTTGGCAGAAGTAATCACAACAATTTTAGACATAATGATCGAAACTTTAATGCATATAATTATAATAGGAATAATGACAGATGGAGAGGTGACCAAAATAAGAATTATTACGAAAAAAACCAGGAAAGGAACTACCCGAACAAATATGATAACAACTATGATAGGAAAAGATACAGGAATATGATTGACGAGAAAAATCAGGAGAAAACGAACCAAGAAGAGGCAAGAAATAAATATCCCAATCGACAATATGTAAATACACTATTTAGACAAGATTACAATAAAGAAGAACCAATACAAGAAAATCGGAAAGAAGAAGCTGAGGTGTATGAAGGTACCTCAGTAGATAAAAAAAAAACTTCAATTTTAGTTAATTTAGTTAAGAACCTCACGTGTTTTAACAATAGTTATGAGAATAATGGGGAATTTTTACTGGAAGACGAAGAAGAAGATAATCAAAATTCAAATTTACCATTTATTAAAGTTCTTTTAAATAATACTGAATATTTAGCTTTGATTGATAGTGGTGCAATGGCATCTTTAATAAATGAGGAAGTAATTTTAAATAATTTAGATGTCCTGTACAAGAATATAATTAAAGTAAATAAAATAGATTTGCTATCAGCAACCAAAAGAAAGATATCAACCACAAACCGAGTGTTAAATGTAAAGATAAGTATAAATCAATGGGAAGATTTTGTTAGATTGTTTATAATAAAAGGTCTCACTGTCGATATGGTGTTAGGAATTGATGTAATTCAGCAACTAGGGATTCATATTGATAGAACACAAAAGTATATTCATTTAAAAGGGGTAAAAAAATCTTGGAACTGTACCAATAGAGTCAGCCGAGAAAATAAGTGTGTTCAATTAGATAGAATTGGAGATACAATGAAGTATAAGGAAGGTATAATAATTAATAATAATGTAATATGTGATATACAGAGTGATAATAATTATAAGGTGGTTTTGCTGAATGATTTGAAAATAGCTGAAAATAATAAGCAATATGAAGGCCGAATACTAGAAATAATCAACAGAAATAAAGATATTATTAATGAAAAGGTAGGACAAGCACAGAAATACATTCATAAGTTGCAGGTTGACGAAACGAAAGGTTTTAATAGCAAATCTTATCCTATTCCATTTGCATTAAGAGAACAAGTAAGGAATGAAATTAAGAAAATGATACAGATGGACGAATTAGAGGAAGATTTCATATTACAATGATTTACCCATATATAACGAAAACTTAGAAAACATGAAAATCTGTAAATATTGCATTAAATGTTGTTGGTTGGTAAAGTTAATTATTTTGTTTCTATAGTAATTTTAAAATAGATAGACGTAAATAGGTGTTGATTGTTATTAATTTAGATAATAGGATATTTGGTTGGGTTCTAGAAAATTTATTAATTAAATAACGAATTAAGAAAATACATTTGAAATAAAACGAGTTTATTAAAAATGTTTTTCTTAATTGAGGAATTATGTTATGAAACACTATATTCTTTGATAATTTAAAAATGAATACTAAAGAAACAGTTTAGTCAAATAAATTTGGAAGTCAGATATAAGCAAATTAATGGATCTAAATACATGTTAAAGTATAATGAAATTAACTTTCTTATTATTGGTTAGTCAAATAATAGCATAATGATTGATTACTCAAACTTAATCTGTAATAAGAAAATTCTGAATAGGAACAAATACCAAGGTTACTACTAAAATGTATCTGTTATGATAATTAAAATAAAATATCTGTTTTGATTATATAAAAAAATGTATATAGGAGGCAGCAAGAATCGTGTCTAGTAGTAATAATTTGTAATTTGTTTAATTAGTTACTAAAAAAACAACTCAAAAATGTATACATAAATTGATATGGGTGTGATTTTCGAATAAAGAAACATTAATAAATGTTGTATAATTTGTAAATGTTATGGTTGATGCAAATTATATGGGTTAAAAAGCAAAATCTTCGAGGTGGAAACATAAAATAAAATATTAAAAACAAGAAATAAAGGGACAAGCTTTGGTTAGTGAGGATATTATTGATACTACATTGGAAATGGAATACAAGCCACAAACAAGAGGTTAGTACGTGCAGCGAATTGTGTTTGGGAAACTTGTGGGTATCATTGAAGACGTAGGACCATCTAAAAAAAGAGACAAATTCATATTTGGAATAAGCTTTATGCTGATACTTACCAGAGAGGGATCGGAGCCGCAGTAATTCAGTACAGGAGCTAGGAGACTTGAAGTTGACAGCAGCAGGGGACAACGACAGGAATCCAGTATAGGATGTGGAAGTTTTAAAGTGGATGGCAATAAAGTGATGCTGGGAGTTTACATTCATTGCAGGTGATGCAGTTGGATAAGGACCCAGCAGGTATTTGAGTGCAGTCGGAGTGAGGATCCAGCTTGGAAGGATTTTGGCAGTATTAACAAGCAAAGTGTTAAATCAGGTTTGTGTTTTAAAAGGTTAAATGAAACATTTAAAAAGCTATAACCAGTAAAAAGGTATAAAAAATATAATTGAATTTCATACTTACATAAGAGATTGGTGAAAGAATTGCATATTAGATCTTATTGTAAAAACCTTGATATTCGTTCTGAATTTTGATTAATTTGACGTTAGTTGTCAATTTTTTTGAAAGTCAATGAACTGGCAATTAAACAAAGAGAATTTGACAAGTCAATCATTGGGTTACTAGATATTGCGAACTACCTGAGAGAGTTTCATTAATAATATTGTAAAATACGGATTTGAATTGAAAGTTAAAAAAATAAAGGGCAAAATAGTAATACGATAATTTAAATAAATTTATCAGCTAGCATAACATAGCAATATAAACTAATTGTGAGAATATAGAATAAGGAAGAAATGCCAAAGGAATGGCTGTTATCATCCCTTTACATAAAACAATAAGATAAAAATCTGGTGTGATACACTCACACAACTTCCTTTTACAGTGATCTTATAATTGGCCAAAAATTTGATTTTACATTTTTAAGCATTTGTCAAAAATTTTCAAAATTTACAAATTCTACAAAAACGGTACAAAATAGAGCGTTAGTTCAAGAGACAAATTTTCTCTAGAATTTTAAGGTGAATTCAAAAATGTAATAATATACCGGGTGTTTTATTTATAATAGGAGTTAATAAAAAAAATTTAAAAAAAAACAAAAGAAACCCACTTTAGAAGTATTCAACTGGAAAATCACCTATTTCACATCAATACACATTAAAAATGTAAAGTTTAAAAAAATCGTTAGAGCCGTTTTTGAAAAAATCGAAAAAAACTGAAAAATCACTAGAGTAAACACTTACTTCCGGTTATGCGATTTTCTTCAAAAGCTTGCTGTCTCATCTACATAGTACACAAAACTTATATATGAAGTTTCAACGCCATACCTCTTTTCGTTTTTGAGATATTCTGTTCACAGACAGACAGACAGACACACAGACAGACACACAGACCAATGAAAAAAAATATGTTTTTTGGGATCAGGGGACTCTAAAACGTGAAGATCTGTTGAAAACTCAATTTCAAATTTTTGGGGTGAATCCAATACTTCCTTTATTGTAAAAGGAAGTAAAAACGGGTGTGGCAAGGGGCATTGCATTATTAGATATAGGGCCGGTTGCAGAAAGCAATGTTAAGTCTGGTGTTAGCTAACGCGACGTCAAAGTGAACAAAAACGAATCAAATCTCAAATGCTTATGGTAACTAATACATTAGTAAACAAAATTTGATGCGATTTTGTTCACTTTGACGCGATGTTAGCTAACACCAGACTTAACATTGCTTTCTGCAACCGGCCCTAAGTGTACAAGGCATTAGCCCGTTGTATGAAGCCATGCACAGACACAGCAACGAGTGAAAATGTGGTTTCAGAAGCGGCAAATAGCAACAAGAACAATGGATTTAAGTATAAAACGGATTTTAGAATAGGAATGCATAAGGCAAAGGAATTTTAGTACACAGCAGTATCTTACCTAGGAGCCGTGATAACGAATGACAACAACAACATGAAGATACTGGTAATTTCTTCTTCTTCTTCTTCTTTCTTTCATATATGGATGATCCATATTGGTAGGCACATTGCCTGTTTATTCCGTTAAGCCTCCTCTGACGTTGAGGTCCAGCATTCTTTCCAACGTTTTTTGGGTCTACCTGGAGGTTTTCCCCATCGGCTTATTGAGTTTTTCGTTTTTTACCAGTTTGTTGTCCTCCATCCTATCTATATGCTTGCTCCAGTATTTTCTTCTTTGTCTAGTCCATTTGCCCACATCCGGAATTCCGCACCTGTCTCTGAGTTCTTCACTTCTAATTCTATCATAGAGTGTCTTTCTATGAATGCTTCGTATTATTTTCATCTCTACTGTTCGCATCATCTGTGTTGTTTTGGAGGTATCTGGTCTAGTTTCTGCTGCGTATGTTAGGATTGGTCTGACAGCTGTCCTAAGATACGCAATATAATATATGCTCACAGAACCGATAGACTGATAATTTGACGAAAGAAAACATTATTAAATTACAAAACTGGCGAGGTGGGAAAGAAAGTATTATGAAACATCTACGGTGGAGGAAGATTGGGGAGTGTGGAGAAAAAGAACAAACAAAGAAATCAGTAGATTTAGGGTAAATTGTGGTGATTAGGACTTGCAAAACGGTTTTCTATGTGACTAAACCTGTGTTGAGAGTTGGGCGAAGAGGGAGACTAAGGAAGAGATGGTTAGAGACGGTAAAAGAGAATATGAAAATGTCATAAGGGACTGTAGGATAGTAACCAACAACAGAATTAAATGGAGAGATAATTAAACTAACCTTTAGTTAAAGTTTATAGAGCTTATTTATATACATATAGTGGTTGCTGAGATGGAAATCCCAACTATCAATACATCTATACCATAAAATCGTTGGTCTCTTTGTATGTTTGTTCGCTATCTCCTCCGAAGATAGTGGACCGATTAAATTGTATAATAGCTTAAAATGTTGCTAATTGTTAGACTTAGATCGTAGGCCAGTTTTATTTTCAAAAAAGTACGAAAAAGTAAAGTTTTAATTAAATCGTGTAATTAGCGAACCCTTAATGTTCATATACCATTATAGCAGCGCGTTATTCAACGAAGCATCGTGGGTAGAATGCTCGCCTGCCACGCGGGCGACCCGGGTTCGGTTCCCAGCCGATGCGTCCTTTTTTAAATTTATATTAATGAATCTCTCTTAAATTAGCGAACCGAAGCGTTGCTCGAGAAACATTGAAGATGCGCCCTGGTACGCGAAACAGTGATATCCACATCGACCTAGGAAGAAAAACTGTGGAATAACCAATGACCATGTTAATGTCGATGCCATCCAACTCTTGTACAATATAGATCTAAATTAGTTGCAAGACAGAAGAGTACCAAACCCTTTGAGCGTGATAGGAAGGAGACACTAATGGATGAATTCTGATCATAATCAATTAGATAAGTTAGATAGCATCTGTTGGCCAGTCCCTTCCACCAGATGCAATATATTTCCAATAAAAAAAGTTCGGTAGCATCAATCCGAAGCAAACTACAAGCTTTATAAACCCAATCATTTCTAAATCCCTTGCGCTGATCCGAAGATATCGGAAGTTGATACAAGCAGATTTCGTGTGCAGCAAAACATATTTCAGCATCGACGGCTGGAGGCGAATAAGAATAATGCGCGCGCGAGTTATCCATCTTCATAAGAATACTTTATAAGCCTTTTTGCTCGGATTTTATTTCGGTACGGCATGCAGCGTGCAAGATCGTTTGGACGGTGATGCATTATCTGCCGAAGGAGTTGGAGGCGTTCAAAGAACCCAGCGCAGTGTTGTTATCGCAGCGGCGGCGCAACGAGGGGGGAGCGCACGCGGGGGGGCCGGGGCGCCTGTCTGCCCGCCGTGATGATGATGAATGTGCCTGTCGCGCCCCCCGAGGCTCCTTGGCCCGCTGCAGCGCAGGATGCACTTGCACACAACCGAATTTCATTCCATGTAAACAGAATTAGCATTCATTTATTCCGCTGCAGATTTATGGCGGCAGCTTTTTCTGATCTTGTTATTTTTCGCGCGTTCGCAGCTGAGCGCTGCGCGCTATGCAAAGATTACTTTATTGGTGCTTACTTCCTGCCGTTATAATTTCATTACTGTAAATAGCAAAAGTGAACAGGGTGTCCAATTTTCGATAGAATTAAATTATTAGAGCTAAAAGTATACAAACATTAACATTCCCTGCCACAGCTCACCTTTTTATGTAGAATAATAGTTTGCTCAAAATTGCTTTTTATGAATAATCTAGTTAACAAGACTCTCAAATCAATTGATTTTGTAATCCACAGTTTCAATAATCTGTTAGTTTTAGAACAGATACCTACATTTTAAGTATTTCTTCTATTTCGTTGAAAATTGATGATTTTTCGTATGCAGAGCTTGCGGATGTCTTTTTGCATGGTAGCAATTCGCAGGCAAATCGAGAATTTTTCCCTGTCCTGCTACATTTGCAGCTATAGATAATTCACTAAACGAAGTAGAGAAATTATTTTTTTATACATACAATATTGTATAAGCTAATCGTATGGCGGCTATAGGGTAACTGTGCCTTATTTCAGCCTCGCCCGGTACTCGTCCACTTATACATAATACACAAAAGTAGGTAATAGTGATTTACGATGCGAGTAACGTTATTAAGCTTTTTACATTACGAGAGAATAGTTTGAATGAACGAGCGAGTTCTTTAAAATTCTCTGATTCGGTTTTAACAAGCAAAAAACTCATCGATCATTAATCATTACACGAATTATATTTGGAAAGAGAATATTGTGAATGAAATGCAAAATATATTTTTTTTCTTAGGTTGGCACTGTTAATGTTGGTTACCCTGCTGTCAGTTTTAAGTCTATGTCAAATTCGAGGTTAGCAGGTTAGGTTTTATGTCAGTTGGTGTCAAAACTGACTTAAAATTGACTGCAGGGTAACCAACATTAACAGTGCCAACCTAAAAAAAATCACAACCATTTATGATCACTAGTAAAAACCATTACGAAAATAAATTACTACCGCTGTGATAATGTGTAACTTGGCATTTGCATGCACCTCATTGGTTGAAATAGCGTCACGTGATACATGAAGTATATTCTCAGTTGTAATATAACAAGTGGAATGATTATTATCGATGAATTTTTTTCCGAGTTAAAACCGGAATTTGCTGTTGCGGTTTTAACGAGTAAAAAATCATCGATCATTAATCATTACAGCTATTATATTTGGAAAGAGATTATATTGAATGAAACGCAAAATATCAAATATTTATTTGTTTCTTTTTCTTTTATATAAAATTGACAGCAGGGTAACCAATATTAACAGTGCCAAACTAAGAAAAACATCATCACCCGTAAAAACAATTACGAAAATAAATTACTACCGCTGTGATAATGTGTAACTAGGCATTTGCATGCACCTCATTGGTTGAAATAACGTCACGTGATACATGAATTATATTCTCATAGTAACATAATAGGATATAATCAGTGGTGTTCCCATAGTGTATATTCCATATACGCCGTATACTCTCAGGATTTTTTAGGCATACATATTTTTTGTAGAGTGAACAGTAAGGTTAAACTATCAGTTTAGGTAGGTAATGCCTACTATAGGATGGTACTAGGTAGATCTTTAGAATAAAAGAGGTAAAAAATAAAAATTGGTTTTTCATATCTGACTTTTTTCGATTTCAACAAATAAAAGTTAAATTAACACTAAACTTAAAAAAGGAACCGCTATTTTAGCTATATAAGCTATACAAAAATAACAAAAAAAAGTAAACTTTACACTATTTAAAAGAGGAAACCGTTCGAGCTATGCTAAAATAAAGGTAAACTACATACTGCAATACAATGTTGTAAAAGCTCCACGTTGCGGTGCCTGTTAATATGCACTGCACTGCCAATCTGTTTGCTTGTACCAAATTAATAAGTTAAAATTTAGGGCAAATCCTTACACACAATTCTCAGTTTAATTTTTATACTGTGCTCAATTTTTGCCTGAGATGCCTTTGTCAGAGATTTTAAGGCTGGTTAATATGAAATGTATTAATTAATTGCACAAATAAAATGGTTGAATGCCCCTTTCCTAATATTTTATTTAACTGCAATATTATTTAAGCTAGCTCTCGGCAAACACAAAACTACTTATCTCACGTTGGGTTCTGAAATAGGCTATATTTAAAATCAATAGCTCCAATGGGCGATTTTAGTTCACATAATTCACAACCTCGTAAATTTATATTTAACACATAAAGCTGCTTGTGCAAGATAGCGATTATAGCGTTTTAAAAGTGGAACATATTTCTAAAACTATGAGAGTTGCATAAATATTGGGTATGTAAAAGTTGTAAGTACGAAGGTGAAGTTTTGATTTTACACGGTGGCTCAGAAAAGTGTGGCGAATAAAACTTACTTTTTTTGTAATGGAGTGTTCTAGATTTAGGTTAACTTGAAAGTTTTGCATTGAAATAATTTTATATCAAGTTGTAGGGATCTAATGTCTAACTATTTGAGCCATTTAACATGCTCCATTTCAAGAAAAACCGACAAAAAACTGTTTTACGTATATACGAATAGACAATATCCAAACAACTAATATCAAAACGTATTTTAATTACCTACTTTCACATGTTATTTTTGTCCGAGAAAGGAAATATGCACGTTTTTCGGGAAACGTAAGGGTTTTCCAATAATTCTTTTTTCTTTCTTTCTCTCAAGAAGTCTATCAGTGCTGTCAAAATAAGCTCCTCATTACTTGCTGGAATAGACGTGGATGCAGTTTCAGTATCTGTGGAATTTGTTGACAAATGATCTGCTTTCTCTGGATTTTGAATTTCTATCGTCTTATCCTGATTGATATGAAAGGCAGTGGTTTTTGTATAAAGGCGTCTAATTTTTTTTTAAATAATAATTTATAAAACCAGTTAGGAAATGACTTATTCTGTGTAACCCTTGGGATCGCTGTATAAATGTTAATTACTTGAAAATCAAGCATGTTTTCGCTTTCACGAGAAATGTTATAAATTAAGCATTGTTTTACATATAAGTGGTTAACTCTAAAATTGAAATTTTGCAGGCTTTGGATATTTTAAACTTTGACTAACTAGTTACACAATTTAAAACAAACAATGAAAACATTATATTATTAGCAAAATTTAAGAATACTTTGATAACTATGCACCAGGTGCAGTTCTTTGTATTGTCTAGTGGAGACTGGTATACATTAGACAGGTCACAGAATGGACATCGACCAGCGACGAAAACCCTGCCAACGCTGTGTGTGGAGGGCAAACTTGCGCCTATTGGAATTAAATAGAAATGAAGAATGTTGAAAAAGCATTCGGAAAACTCAAATTTCAATTCCGAGCGGATGCTATAAGGGTGCGTTTTGTTTATAATTAAAACGAAGTAGTAAACTTTTTATCCGATTACATTTTTTAACACTCCTGAGGGGGTGTCAATTGACCCCATTGACACCCCCTTGGATCCGCCAGTGCAGTGTAGAGTGTATTCTGCGACCATACGTGAAGATTTGGCTGCGAGACCATCGATGGGCACTTTCAGCTCCTCCTGGTCAAGTTAAATAATGGGGAAAAAAACAGACAAGGAAGAAGATGCATTACGAAAACAATTTTTTGTCAAAACTTTTAATTAGGTAAATAGATTTTTTTTCAATTTTATAAGGAAAAAATAATAAAAATTTTAAGCTAATTTGCTGTAATTGCCTCCCCCCGCCCCACTCCAAGCAACCATAGAAAAAGTCTGGCATACAATGGGTTACCGGTAGTATAGTATACCTTCGAAAAAATTGATGGAAACATCACTGGGTAAACTAATAGTATATTATTATATGAGCGATTATGACAGGCATTATTCACGAAGATGACATTTGCGGTACAAGCCGAAGGCGCGCGGCGCAAGTCATCTGAGTGAATAATGGCCATAATCCCGAATGTAATACGATATTTTATCTACTCCTATGCAATAGGAGTTTTGTGTTTATATTTCCGAATTATGACATTTGTGACAGCTGTTAACTTCAAATGTCATTTAATAATAAGAATGAATTTTGTTTTTCGCACCAACAACAAAAATGGCATTACTAACCTCACTTCTGACAGTTAAGTTGGCTGTGGTTTCTCAGTGCATGTCGCATGTGTGTCGGAAGACAATAGGTAAGTAAATCTTATTTTTTCTATAAGGGAAGTAACATGAGGAAATAAGGTTAATATTAAAAGGGGGAAGTGTAAGAAGTAATTGCGGGTCTTTGTATGAATTTATATACATTTTAGGAGGGTTTCTAACCTCTAAATATGTTACAAATCGTATGAAGTGGGCAATAGGCGGGGGGGGGGGGGGGGGGACGACTACTGGACATGACTTTATCGTTACATTCTATTAGTCGGCCACAGCGGCCGACTACCGGAAATACGCCTATGTGGCATTTTAGACCGCAGGTGGTACTAACATAAGGGTAATACTTATATATTTCGATAAAGTACAGAAAGTGTTCGTATCTTATATTATAAGAGCTGATGCCGGCCGTCCGACCGTAAGCGCTGCGGGAGACATGCCGATCGTAAGCCCGAGTGGCGCCGGCACACGTAGCTGAACGCGCGGCATGAACACGCACAAGTGGGGACGCAGCAAGCATTTGTATTGTTAACGCTGGCAGGGCCGGACGTAGGCTGGCTGCCGCCTTGAGTAAGCGTTTTTATTGTTAACCGTTTCTTTACGCTGGCACGGCCAGACGTAGGCTGGCCAACGCGTTCTAGTTTTTAATATATTCCAGTAGTCGGCCGTGGCTTAAATCAACTTAAATCTGACGGCCGAGTAATGGTTCAAGCGTGCTCTATTTCGGCAACATTGTTTTCTACTTCCATAATTAGAAATTTTTTTTATTGCATATTAACAAGTAAATTATGGCGGAAAATAAAATGCATCTGTTCCACCAATTTTCTTAGGAATATTTAAAGAGCGCCTTATCTGCAATAAGAAACGGCGAATCGATAAGAGAAGCTAATACGAGCTTTTCAGTACCCCGTGCAACTTTTCAGGATAGAATACATGGAAGAATTGCAGAAGGACCTCGCAAAATGGGTCCACCTACTGTACTCTCCACGAATGAAGAGCACCAACTTGTACAATGGCTGTTACACTTAGCTAAATGTGGATTTCCACAGAAAAAGAATGATTTATTAGACACAGTAAAAATATTATTGTTAAAGAAAAGCGAAATAACCCTTTTACAAATGCGAAATACCTCTTTTACAAAGAAAATGGTATAGAAGATTTTTAACCAGGCACAAAGAATTAGCACATTGTGAAGCTGAGAGCTTTACTAAATCTGGTGCCGTAGTTACTAAAAAGTATATCAAGAAATGGTTTAGAGAATTTAAAAAGTATTTGACCACAAATGGTGCACTCGATATACTTAAAGACCCATCTCGCATACTAAATGAACACGAAACAAGTTTTTCACTGTGCCCTCAAACTGGGAAGGTTCTCGCACCAGGGGCTCGAAAAACTTGTACGATTTCAAAAAAGGGATGAAGAAGAAACTATAACTGTTCTGTAAGTTTTATCGCCAGACGGAAAAACGCTAAATTCAATGGTTGTGTACCCATGTTAGAATTCCTGCTGCAGTTATATCTAGTGTTCCACTTAAGTGGTTCATAGGAAAGCCAGATAGCGGATGGATGTCGCCAGACGTTTTCTATGAATATTTGGAAAATGGCATAGACAAGTGGTTACAGAAAGAAAATGTCACCAGACCGGTGCTGCTTCTCATTGACGGGCCTAAATCGAATTTAACCCTCGAATTAAGCCAATTTTGTCAAGAATGTCAAATAATTTTGTGCGCATTACCTCCCAATACAACCCATATACTAGAACCCGCAGATGTAAGTGCCTTTAAACCGCTAAAGACGGGATGGAAGAATACGGTCAGGTCGTTGGCAAGGAAAGTCCGAAAATGGTAACTCTGTTTTGAGTAAGACGACGTTTTGAAAGAGGTCCTTGATAGTAAATCTCTGGAAAGCAGTATAGTTAATGGACTTCGAAAATGCGGACTATACCCTTTTGATGATGAGGCTGTAGATTACAGTAAGTGCGTACAAAATCAGTTGGAGAATCGGAATGAAAACAAAAGTCAGGAACAGCACCAGGAAAGTTCTTTAAATCACCTGAAAATAGCACAAAACGTATTATTACATTTGAAGCCCAAATTAGAAGACACTGGTAATACAGCAGTTGCGAATATTATTACTGAAATACGATCAATGATAGAAGGCCGTAAACAAGAATCAGAAACACCTGAACACAATTATGAGGTTGCAGAAAATGTTGAGTTTATATTGATAATCGACAATGATAAAGTGGAAGCAGAAAATAATGTAAATTATATAGAAGTAAACAATCAAATTATTAATTATAACGATGGCCTACTAATAATGGATGGCTACTTCCTTCATGTAAATGATGGTGTAGGTGAACAAAATGTGGAACATGAATAATTAAAGAATTTTACGAAAAATGTTAGTGAAAGTAACAATAAACCTGAGAAAATTAAGATATTTTAAAAAATGATAACCACATCTTAAGGAGAGTCAAAGAACAGATACAATTGTTCCTATTGCAAGTGTACTTACCGATGTAGATGAATGAAATGGAAACCAAGAAATAATTATTGACGACAAAAATATAAAAGAACTTAAAAACCAAAGAACAAATGATGTCAGAGTTCCTAATACTATGGATGAAACAAACATAGACCAAAGTACTAACAAAAAAGTAGTAGTTGTCAAACTTCCTAATGAAAGTACAATTGAGGAGAACAAGAAAAAGTTTTACAGAATATTGAGATTCCCAGGCAAGGTACAAATCGACCAAAATTAGATAAAACTGGAACGGCAAGGCAGTCTGCAAATGAAGCAAATGATGATAATACTGAAAATAAACTAAGAAAGGAAATATGTGCAGAATGTGATACAGAACTTGAAGATGCACTTAAGAATATTGGCTGTGATATGTTCCCAAGGTGGTACCATCTGCAGTGCACCAAGTTTATAAAGGCTTAGAGTACCACCAGGTTGACCATGAGAATTTTACTTATTCATTTTGTTCACATATACTTAGTAAGAAACCGCGTAGCGCAGTTGAATAAGCGCCAGGCTTGCATTATGCAAGTCCTCGGTTCGAATCCCGCGGGGGTCCATTCACAGTTGGGCAGCAAATTAACTGTGCTCTACTTAGAACCACAGACCTAGGAGATAGAGTAATAAGGTCAATACATCACCACGACATTTTTTTTTTCATTTTAATCTTACATTTCTTAATAGCCTGATTTCTTGTAAAATCTAACTCAGGCCGTAATTTGCTTCTATTGACATTTTCCAAAATTGTTCTATTATTTTTTACTTATACCTAACATGCTACATGCTAAGATCCTAAAAACGTAACATGCATGAAACATAAAAAACATTACATGACATCACACAAAAAATTCCTACACCAAGCAGAACATGCTAAAAATAATAATTTTTTTTGTTCGACTTACATCTGGGTTTCCTGATTATGTTGTTTTCTTAATCTGCTAATTGCAGTTGTTTGTTATCCCCTTCTTAAGCCTAGTCTAATTTTCTATGATTACACTATGTTGTTTTTTAATTTTTTTGTAGTCAGCTGCTTGCAGGTCCGGTAATCCATGACCTTGCACAACAGCTTCATTTTATTCTATATTTCCTTCCCTATCCTTAAGTCTAGCCTTATTTCCTATTTTTATTATTATTAAAAAAATTTCTTTTAAGTGTCTCTTTCACTTTCACTGTTTCACTGTTACTTGGTCCGGTAATTCCTGGACCATGTTAGACAGTTTAGTCATATCCTTTGTCGTTGAGTGTTACCTCGTGGATTCGTGGAATTGTTGTTGTATCTGTGGTATAGTACTCATTTCATGGGTAGCAGATTTCAGTAGCCCCTTCATCCCTTGACTCGGAGAACTTAGTGTCAAGAGACTCCAGAGCTTCCTTCCTCTGCAGCCCCATTCCATACCTTTTTCTTGTCGTTAGATGTTGTTGTTTATCATCATCTGTGGGCAAGTTGTTGGTTATAGCTTTAATGTTTGAGAAAATTGTTGCTCATTTCTTGGGAAGCAGATCTCAGCTGCCCCTTCATTTCCTGACTCGGAGAACTTAGTGTCAAGAAACTCAGGGAACTACCTCCTTCTGCAGCCCCTTTCCATGATTGATCTTTGAAGTTACATCTGATGGTTATTTCCATTGAGTCTTTGCTCATTGTATTTTCGTTGGCACTCTTTTGATATTTTGTCAGCAAGCTTGTTTAGATATGGCAAGAGTCTCTCGTCTTCCAAGATTTCCCGCGTGGTGTGTCCTCTTAACTCTTCTCTTTCTCTATATGCAATGGCGTGCATAAGCTGGCATTGAAACACCACGTGCTCAGGAGTGCCTACCTCACCACATTCACATTCATTGTTCTCTTTTAGATCGAATCTATAGAGATATTCCGGATACGGACCATGTCCCGTGAGGAAGTGTATAAGCCCTTGCGTTGGGTTTATCTCCGCTGCTCTTCTGACGTCAGGTAGAAGTCATACATTCTTCTTCCCTTATCGCAGTTCTGCCATGACGTTTGCCATTCTGCTTCTATAGCTTCTTTGATCTGACGCTTTGTTGTTGTTTCTGCCTGCATTATTTCTTGCACTTTTCCTAGTTCTGCCTTCCTCATCCAGTACATGGCCGCTCTCTTTTTGATTTCCAGGTGGAGTGGCAGTACCCCCGTTACCGTGGTCAAGGCCTCCGTCGGAGTTGTGCTGAAGGCCCCTGTCATTCTTAGTAGCTTTCTCTGGGCTCCATTCACCTTTTGTTTTTGCTTGATGGTTTTTAGCCTGTGCGCCCATATGCTGGCTCCATATCCCACAATTGAAGAAAGTATCGTGTTCATGTATACCCTTAGACACGAAAGTGGTATTTTGTATTCTCTCTGCGCCAATCCAGATATTTTATAGATCACCTTGGTCGCCTTGTTGCACACTTCTTCAATGTGTTCATGGTAATTTCTTTTTTCATCCATCTTGATCCCAAAATATCTCGTGGATCCAGACCTTCTGATGTTTTGTCCTCCTATCTTTATGATTGTATCCCTTTGCAGTTCCCCTTTCATTAAGGAGTAGGTGGTCTTTTCTTTTGATAATGTCAGCTTTGTTTCTTTGCACCATTGGTTTATGTATTGCATAAGGTTATTGCACTTTTCCTGAATGTGAGCCCTTGAGTTAGCCTCCACCAAGAGTAAAAGGTCATCCGCATACGCTACTGTTCCTGCTGCTTCTTGGTTGTCTTCCAGTTTTTCCAGTAGCTCCTCCAACAGCACATCCCAGAAAACTGGTCCACACACTGACCCCTGAGGACATCCTTTTGTAAGGTGTTTTGTTACCTTCTCGTCTGGGCATTGTATCGTTACATACCTATCCTGGCAGTAACTTCTAAAGCTCTTATATAATTCCCTTGGACAGTTTAGATCTTTTAGGGCCGGTTGCAGAAAGCAATGTTAAGTCTGGTGTTAGCTAACATCGCGTCAAAGTGAACAAAAACGAATCAAATCTCAAATACTTATGGTAACTAATACATTAGTAAACAAAATTTGATGCGATTTTGTTCACTTTGACGCGATGTTAGCTAACACCAGACTTAACATTGCTTTCTGCAACCAGGCCTTAGCCTTCTAAACATGGCCGGCCACCATAAGTTATCGAAAGCGCCCGTAAAGTCTATAAAAATCGCTACTACATATTTGCAGTTGCTTTCCTGCACCGATCTTATCGCCCTTTTTATTGCATCCTCCGTCGTTCTTCCCGCCCTGTATCCGTATTGGTTCCCGTACATTCCTCGCCTCAGTGTGAGCCGATGCTGTAATAGCCTCCCACACAGAAGCTTCTCCTGCACCTTTCCCAGCACGTTTAAAAGACATATGGGTCGATACGACTTTGGCTTCGCAGGGTCCTTGTCATCCCCCTTTTTTATAATCACGACCTCGGCCTGCTTGTAAGCATTGGGTATTTTTCCTTGTCTTAGGCATCTATTGTAGAGAGAACATAAAGGTTCCAGTAATTCCGCTTCAAGGCTCTGGATCACCTCCGGCGGTATGCCATCGGGTCCTGGTGCCTTCTTTCTTTTTAAAGATCTTATTGCTCTGCTTATTTCTTCC
The DNA here is from genome assembly GCA_940337035.1 of Agriotes lineatus. Taxonomy (NCBI): domain Eukaryota; kingdom Metazoa; phylum Arthropoda; class Insecta; order Coleoptera; family Elateridae; genus Agriotes; species Agriotes lineatus. The sequence continues at coordinate 98,602,382 of OW679201.1, forward strand.
TCCCTGAATGGCTCTACCATCCCTTCTACTGTATAATTTTCGGTCATTCTACTTCTTGTGTTGCGCTGTTGTTCATTCTCTTCTTCTAAACTATCACTTGGTAGTAGAACCTTCAGGAGGGTTTCTATTGATTCCTTCCAGTTGCTCGTCATCGTCCCATCATCTCTCTCCATTGAGGAGAGAAGCGAAGGCGACCTGACCTTGTTGGATATAATTTTATATAGTACTCCCCATATGTCTAGTGTTAGGTGTCTCTCCACAAATATCTGCCAACTCCTTTCTTTTGCTTCCTTTATTTTCGCCTTATAGAGCTGTTTTATTGCTCTGTACTCTGCTAGCAAGAAGACTATAGTAAGGAGATGCAACTTCCTATGACGGCTGTATAAGTGTATATAAAAGCGGCTCTTATGTCGGGGATAGCCGTCGCGGCGCTGTCGACAGCGTGTACTGCTATTCGAGAGTTGGAAGCGAGCTAAATTAACCTGTAATCGCGGTTAAAAGTCAGTTTACGGTTGTTAATCCAATGGAGTGTATTTCAAGTGTGTTATTAATTGTTAAAACATGGTCCGAATTTCCAGTTACACTCAGCAAATGTTTGATATTGACAGTTCACGAGTTTTGTGAATGAATAATTGTACACCACGGCCGCCTTACTTGTCAGCTTTTAGCGGTCCGCTTCGAAACGGGAGTTGCGTGTCCTTAGTATAGTGTTCTTGTCTGCTAGGTATACCCTCCTCTCACCAGCAATTGCCGTTCTTTGGTATCTCCTTCTTGCCTTCCTGACTCTCTTTCTGAGCTTGGTCAGCTCTTCTGTCCAGCCAGGATTACTTATGTCCTTTTTTTGCTTCATTAGGGGGATTGCAAGGTTCATCGCTCGTGTTATTTCTTTTGTTATCTTTCGAGCTGTCTCGTTGACATCGTCTCCCTTCTGCACCAGCGCCTGCCTCCCAAAACCAGTCCTCAGCGCATCCCAATCCGCCCTCATTAAGTTATATCGAGGTCTCTTTCTAAGTTCTTCTCTTTGTCTCTCTCCCGCCATATCGAAACAGATCATGTTGTGATCACTCACCGTTGCATGGCTCATGACCTTCCAGTTGCTTACATATCTATAGGCTTTCCCGTTTGTCAGGGTTACATCAATGTTACTTGATGCCCCTGCTCTGTTACTGAAAGTGGGGGGGTTGTTGGGTTCATTGATGACCTCCAGTTGGAGCTCATGTATCAATTCCTCCAATGTATCCCGAATCCGCGACAAGTTGAGCATTGTACCGCCAGATGCCAGCGCATAAAGCACCAGCCTCTACACCGCAAGTTAATGAGGTTACAGATAATACATATATACATAATAATAAGGAGTTTATTTGTTCATTTTGTTAAAAAATTATAATAAATGAGTTCATTTTATCGAAAGATAATAAATTATTTTCTAAATGCTATTGTTCCTTTTTATTTACATTGGCTGACTACTGGTATGCAATTGGCTGGACATAGGTTATCTAGTGGTCGACTACTAGTAAAAGTGACAAATTCTGGAAATATATTTATTGCTTTTTTTGTGAATAAAAATAGGTAAAAAATATTGCACGTTTTACAAAATACAATACATAGTTTATCACATACATAGTTTGTGACTTGGTTGTGTTATTTCTATTAAATTGTAAGTTATACTGAAGCGAAAATTTCTCTTAAGTGGCAGACCACTGGCATAATCACCCTATTTGACTTGTTGAGAATTACACCCAATGGTGTAAACTCTTCGCATAATATTACATGTAGGTATGTTATTTTACATTTATTATTTACATTAATTTGCTGCATCACTTCTCTCACACTGCTCATTTCCTCTTCAGCCTTCTGTGGAATGCTCTCTCTAATAAAGGTTGAACTACCTCGTTGGGATGGGCTGCGAGTGTACATGGCATAGAGAATAGGACCCAGCACGCTTCCTTGTGGGGCTCCGGAATAGATTGACTCGTAGTTAGATACTTCGTTGCCGTACTTGACTTGGAAATAGTGTTCACATAAATATGATTTAATTAAAAGGTAGTATTGATGTGGAAAGATTGTTTTCATCTAGAATAATAGTCCCCTGTGCCATACATTATCGAATGCTTGCTTAAGGCCAAGGGATACAGCCGAACAAAACAATAATCTTTTTTTCTCAAATGCCTTGTTTATAATATTAGTAGAATGATCATGTATGCAACAAAGCTGATGGTTTGGTATGTAGTTTTCTAGGATAGAGTCTTCCTGTAGTCTCTTAAGTATTAGTTGTTCCAGAAGCTTTGATAGTAAAGGCTAATAGGTCTATATGGGTGGTTTTCCGGGATTCTGAATTTGGACAAATATTCTCTGGGTAGTCTAATTGGTTTGCCGTAATATAGAGTTGAATATGATAGTTATCATTGTGATTAATTTCCTTGGCTACTCCTGCAATATTTTGGCCATTATAAGATCATATGCAGGAGTTTTACGACTATTTAGGCATTTGACCTCATTTCTTATCTCTCCGTAGGAGATAGAATGGATAGGAGTTGATAAGTGAGGCGCTTCGTTAAGATATTCTTTAACTTCTTTGTTTAATTCATCGCTATGAGCCTTGAAAACGTCTGAAAGATATTCAGCAACGATTTCAGCTTTTTCTCACTCAAATCTGGCCCACTTTCCTGCTTGGTTACTTATTGGTGGAACTGGTTCACGAGGTCTTTTTATTCCTTTAGTGGGTTTCCATAACGGCTATCAAATCGCGAAAGACCTTCGAGATGATGCTTGTATTGTTCGTTCCTTACCTTTTTTGGCTCTTGTTGGAGTCTTTTGGTCATCTTCTATTTGTTACACCATAAGTTGGCTGCCATGTAGCCCATGCATTTCGTTTTTCTGCTAGTAGTTTTTATTGGTTTCGTGGAGTCTTGTCGACTTGGTTATATTACAGGTGTAGCATACCAAACCGCACCTTGGACAGTTTCTATGATATCATTTGTCGGTTTTTCTAGTGCTTCAGAATCCTTTAATTTTAATTTTAGCTTCAGAGTTTGATCTACAGTGAATTTATTATAACGCGAAATGTAGCATTCCCGTTTCCATAAGGACTTGATTGTTACTATTGGTTTGTAAGGGTACGCCACGCCATGTGTAAATGCGTTTATTTTAAATTTCAATATATGAACCGTAATTTTATTGAAAAAGGAGCATCAGAAAGAACAACAGGGCATGTAATACCCCACATACTTACTGTAAACTTAAGTATTTATACTATTTGATCAACAGAATTCCTTCCTCCGTACAATATATTATGATTTTACATACTCAGTAACGTTCCCACATAGCATTTTAAAATAAACGCATTTACACATATTGCGCGTTATAATAAACTCCCTGTATATTGTAATGATATGAATACAGGGTTATAAAAATAAATTTTAAAATAGGATTAAGGGATTACAATAGTTGAATATTATAGGGATCAATTTGAATATGAATTGGGAATTTGAATATGAATTGGAAATATGAATAATGGGTATGTAATTAGAAAAGAAAATAGAACTTATAATTGAATAAAATATGGCTAATTGAGAAACAGATGGATTCGAATATAATGTAATATCTAAATATGAAATTTGAAGGTAATGAAGGTACTTAATCGAAATAGATTATTGCACATAGTAGGTAGAAATCAAAAAATAAAGATATAGTGTGTTGGAAGGAGAAAATATAATATCGCTAAGGACCTTGTTTTCATTATTAAGATAACAAATTTTGAAAAATGTAAAGCTGTAATTAATTTGGTGTAATTTAAAAGTATGAAATAAACCCTATTTTTAAAGGAAAATGTTTGGAAATTAAGAGGGGTTGATATTAAGACTAAATTTGCGTGGTGAAATAGAAATGGAATTTAATTTAGGAAGATGAGATATAAAATGGAGGAAGATAGCAAGTCTATGGTGAAAAACTAAACTAAAAGCATAATATATAGAGAAAAATACTAAGTTAAGTTTATTGAAGAATTACATTTGAGATTGTATATCAATTGATTTGGATTGCATCGAGCTGGTAGTACGAAAGGAAAGTTCTGAGGGAGAGACCGTTGGTTCTTAGTGCTGGTCGGTGGAGTAATTTAGAGGAGTGTTTTTGGATGCGGTGTTGGAGTTGAGTGACTGCGGCTGGGGTCTCTTTTAGGGAGCTTCTGTTCCTGATTCTGGGCAGTTTTGACATATTGGGTGTCATTGGAGGCTTTCGCAGTGTTTGTTGATTGGAGCAGTTGTGGTCGTTGGGGAGTAGAGCAAGTTGGTTAAAATCAGGGACATTGAGAAGTTCGAGTGAAAGGTGGGTGATTTTAGGTATTAGGTAAGCACTGAAAGAAAATAAAGACTAAAAAGGTGAATTCATTATTAGGGAATTACTTACTGTTTGATATTGTTATGTGGCGAATGTAACGATCTGGTATTTGTCATGGAATTTTCAAATTTGTTTGACATATCATTTGTCAGAAGTTATTTTTGACTTGTAATAAAATTAAAATCAGAACATCAAAGCAGCAAAAATAATAACGATTAATACTCAAATAATATAAACAGGGCAATTTAAATTGATAAAAATATCTAATAGGTAAAAAAAGTAAGAGCCCGAATCAGTTCAATATATTATCGAAATACATCCCAGTTTGATAACTTAATTGGCAGTGTTGAGAGATTATTGCTAATAATAATGGTTGCACTAATTGTAAGAATTATTGGCGAGTGATCTGATAATAATTCATAGCTAACATCTATATTTAGGTAATTGTTTGAGAAGAAGAAATCTATCAAATCGGGGATTTTAGTTTGATTAGTAGGCAAGTACATGGGCTTTCCAGTAAAATTACATGAATATATGTCAACCTCATGTCTAGGTGAGCAGTATACAGCGGATATAGTAATATAGTTTGATAGTTTCTTCACTAGTGTAGTGGTGGTTTTGAGGTAGACTTCTTCATATTTGGCTAGTTCATGGTGCTCGATACTTTTTCTTACAATAACGGAGGTACGCCCATGTACTGTACCAACTGGATACATTGCATGATATACGTCATAGTTTGAAACTATGAGAAATGTTCTTACAGAAAAGTGGGCTTCTGATATTAACATTATATCAATTTTCTTTGTATTAAGAAAAGTCATTTCAAGTTTATATTGTTCTTTAGAGGTGGGCTCTTTTTCAGTGTCGGTACAGTTATATATTTTGCTGGTATTGGCTACGTTTTGAGAGTTCTAGTAGGACAAATTTTGTGCGGAACTTGAGCTGTGTTGTAAAATAGTGCATTGGGGGCGACTGATATATGTAAAAGTTCGGAATGGTTGCGCATTACTTGCGCCACTAGTTTGTGGTTGTTGAAATTGTAAGCCATGTGTTGACGAAAGTTGTTATTGACGATAGTTGCTACTTTGAATGTAGTTAGGTACTGGGTTGTAGTTGAAATTTGGCACTATGTCGGCTCGACAGCAAGGGTCGTAGCCGGTAGGCTCCATGGTCTCAATCGAATTTTGTTATGAAAAATATTCTATTTTCATTGATATTACCGTAAGACTAAGCCTTGATACCTGATAGGTTATCTGTTAGAGTTCGCAGTACAATCACAGGAGGGCAGGCCAGGCACACGCGTCTGCTTTGCTTGGCTGTTTGCTCGAAACTAGAGAAATCATGAGGAGATTATTGTAGCTGTGGTAGAAAATACTCAAACTCCCCCAGTAAAAGAAACGTTGTTCATGGCACTAAAAAAAATAAGATATGCACCAGAAGGCTTGCAACATTGCAAGATGGTATTCGACCTACTGTTTGTAGAGTACAAGCGGATCAAGGGTTTTTCGTTCGGTAGCAAATCCATGTTTTGGTCATTTGTATCGGTGATAATCCACTCGAGCGATTTAAGAAAATTGTATATAAACTCATCTTAACAAATGATAAAAATAACACAAAATCAAGTAAAGTGATGTTTAACACATTTGTCAGAGAATCGGAAGAAAATTCAAGTCGGTAGTAATCCACATCGCTGTCAACCTGTTTAATTAAACAACAAAACAACCGCAATAATATTTTGTTTATTCAAGATGAAGCTCCTCTTCACTTTAGCAGGGATGTTAGAAAATTTTAAAATACGAGATATGGTAGTGGTTGGATAGGTCTGGGTGGAGCGATTGCTTGTTAATTGAATTTAAATGTAATCGATTCCTATTGACGTGGTCGCTCCAGAGTCATCTTATAAATCTCGTCCATCTCACAGCATCATGTACTACAAGCTCTTCTCTTATTGGACTGCTTCTTGTCCTGCCTCTCAAGGCAACACCTTCGATGGTTTTTATCATCCTTTTTCTTTTGACGTGTCTGATCTTGTTTCGACTGCATATGTATGTATCAGTCTAGCGCATGTTTAGTATATTGGAAAATTAATATGATTTTCCCAATAACAACCTAAAGGCGATATTTGAAGGAATTTCCTGCGTTTTCCAAATCCCTTCAAAGAGAGCAAATCTGGGAGGAATAAAAATGTAAATTTCTGTGCACAGCTCTAGGAGAAGGTCGTGTGATAGGTGGCTCTTTCCCTTAAGGAGGGGAGTATAAAATAAACACGGTAGGAATATGAACATCAGTCTTCTCACTAGTCTTCTTACAAATTTACTTCATTTACGGCGGAGACGCAGGTAGTTGTGTGTGACCTCATGCAATTGAGGTACCACAGCAGGTAGAGTAAATGTATACTCACCTACTGTATGTCTCAGTGGACGTTATCCACAAAAACATACACATCATTGTACGCCAACAGACGCGAAGTCTGTAAAATTGTGTAAGTTGACTGTTTAGAGTTCTGCCCTCACATTCTAACTAAATATGAGCGCATGTCGGTACCCTGATGAGTCTTAACACCAAGAGACGAAACATGTGGCCATTCGATCACAACTAACAACAGAGCTTGTGCTTCTGTGCACAGCTCTAGGAGAAGGTTGTGTGATAGGTGGCTCTTTCCCTTAAGGAGGGGAGTATAAAATAAACACAGTAGGAATATGAACATCAGTCTTCTCACTAGTCTTCTTACAAATTTACTTCATAATGTAAATTTACATCTTTTTAAACTTGGCGTTTTTATCATTGAGGTATTCATATGGTTTACTCAATTTTTTGTTAGCACCAACAAAATTGGTGGCATTATGGAAATATGTGTGTGCATTTATTTAATATAAGTTGCGAAAATTTACCGTTAGTCTCAAGTATATCACAATGGTCAATTAAAATTGGCGAATTAATCATATTGAACATGTCATGTTGTACCATCGGAACTGTCATCATAATGTCGTTCAGGTACACGTTACTAGGTGTCTTTGATAGCCTGTCAACAACAACTCGCAAATAGCCGTAATGCATTCTAAATGTCTGATGTTTATTGTACCTAATAAACTGTGTCGATGTGTATATTATGTATTTGTTAAATATTCTAAAATTTCAAGTTGCCTCGTGGTTTTCGGGCCGAAGAAGGAAGGTGAAAGTTATGTTTTGATTCCGATTGTCGTCGCCGTTTGCTAACGCATGGCACAGTCGGTTGTCCTATTCTTGGCCTCAATGCAGAAGGTTGCCAGGAAAGCGGGCGTTTTTATGCTCAGCTCGCGACAGCGTTTGTTAAACTAGTGCTTTTCCTTTAGGAGAAGACTAGCAACTCGCAAATAGGCCGAAGCTTTGCTGAATTACCTTCTTTGTAGGTCAGCTTTGCTCCCCGCCATTATCCAATGTTACCGCCGATCAGATCATCTTCCTTGAGGGTTCGTCCCATAAGGGAAGACTAACTGCATTTTTAATACGTCAACTGGACTGCGACCAATCTAATATGATTCATAATATTAAATTGATTACGGGCTAGCTTCGGCTGTCCGTTGATTATTGCTCTCTATAAAATTTCAATTGTTACATTGTATTTGCCCGTGTTCTGTGCAACAATTTACAACTGTCTGCATAAACGAATTAAACACCAAGCAGGTGAAGGTGGGGTGACTTATTGCAGTAATTAAGATTTCAACTTCCCCACGACTCGTTGGAGGTCTCCTTCTGAGTTAAGGAACGTCGCACCCATCTTTAGGCTCGATGGCGCCTGACAACTCATTAATAAATAGCTTCTACGTTTTTAACGAATTGACTTATAGACAGAAACACCAACGCTTTCAGAGTAAAACCCCGTCCGTATCCCACTGAAGCTATCCGTGTGACTTTTTGCCTTTTTTACCTGTCGTAAATGCATTTTCAAGTGTAAAATGTCACGTAAAGACAATGTAATTTGCGTATCCCAGTTAATATAAAAACATCTTTACAGAAAAAGAACTCCATTCATTACTCGTATATCTTAATAAAGCATATTATAGCGTACCGCTCGAAAAGTTGTGGGAAGCATTGAAAAATCTTCAAATAGAACCCTGATCAAAGCTGTGAAGGACCTTTATCCAGGATAAATATCTAAGATAAAGGTGGGAACGGAGTTGTCTTAAGAGTTAACAGTCACCAAATATCTGCGACAAGGGTGCAGCATATCTCTAATCCTATTTAAAATGTATATAGGCACAGCACTGAAGAAGTGGAAAAATAAATACAACAGAATTGGAGACCCGGTCAGGAAACAGTCTAAACATTGCAGTTTTCAGATGCTCAAATCCTAATAGCTCAGGACTATAAAGACATGTCATATTTGGCCCGAAAGTTAATAAAAATTAAACAAAAATGTTTGACAATAGGAGCAAGCACTTAAGACACATTACCAGAGACAGGACAGAAAATAGCAGGATATAACGAGTGTAAATATTTAGGGGTAAAAATAGGAAAACAAAGAACACAAGACATAGTACGAGAAAATATAATAGCTGATGGAAAGCCAATAGATATGTTTAATTCCATGAGATGGAAATTTAAGTAAAGCGAGAGAGACATCGTTCCATATGGAGTGGACACTTGGCAAATAACCCAGCGAAACAAAAAAAATTGCTACCACTAGCAATGGATTACTAGCGTCGATTATCAAGAGTTTCTAGAATCCAAGAATACTAAATAATACATTAAGAAATAGGAAAACAAATAGATATAGTTGTTCCCTGAATGATGTAATTTTTGGCAGTTCTATATTATGATATGCTTTATCGAACTTTTTCCACTGTCTCACACAACGTTTCGAAGTTTTTGATCTACTCCCGTCCTCAGGTGTTTCTGGTTAGTCCTGAGAAGGACTGGTTTTTGTACGTAGTGTGATAAACACCCGAGACAGTGGAAAAAGTTCGATACAACATATCAAAATAGATATAGATAAAGACATAGAGTTACAGAAATACAATGAAGACAATTAATATAGTATGGGCATGTGGAACGTATGCAGCCGAACAGGTTGCTGAAGATCATTATGCAATGGATACCAGTAGAACGTAGGAATAAGCGATGAAAGGCAGAGGGTTAGAATCTGAAGCATGTTAGAGTCTGGATCAGTGAAGAAGGAAATTGGTCAAAAGGAGAAGGCACATTTTTCTCTATATTATTATTTATACCATTAGTATATATTATACTGTTAGATGTCTTGATATTGTTCCAAATGTGTGCTAGTCTACTACAATGTCACGAGAATTATCATATTTATTTTTTCTTTTATTTCTTCTGTATTAATAATATACACCTCGCTTTCTATTCAGCTGATGTATCTACACCATTGTTGATATTATTCTTCAGGTTTGTTAACATTTATACAGTTTTGTTGTTTCATCTTTTAATAATGCCCTAGGTATGCCTACTCCTTGTAGCGTGACTACTCCAGCCCCTATTTGGGGCGTAAAATTGTAACCCGGCGTCTCGTGCCCCGACATCGATGCTCCAAATTGTAACGCGACGGCAACTGCTTCTAACACGCATTTATACTGCGCAGGGTTGTTTAATCGGCGAATAGAACGATGTAAAATAGTGCGCACTCTGGCTTCAATGACTCACACTACTCCGGGATCCGATGGCTGCTTGTGAATAACAGAATCTGGCTTAAATCACTAACCTTAAGCGATGATCGATAATTCCAGTGGTTTAATGAGCCAGATCTGCCCTTCCCAGATATTCCCGGTGATGCTTTTAGCATGGCGTCACTTACCGACGTTGCCGCTTTCTTTGCAGGTCTCCTGCGTCTATGAGCTATAATTTGTTATTCTCGAAAATATCCAGGCACATATAGGAAATTACACTTAACCTACCAGTGGCGTCCTCTCCCTTTGACCACTTTCCCTGTAAAGTGCTTCCCGGTAATTAAATAATCACGTTTTAAAGACTTTATACGTTTCAACGATTATTATAAGTTTAGGACACTTTTACAGTTCCATCTGTTTTTGGGATTTCTTTAAAGCGGTGCGAATTTTATAAAAATGGAAATTATTTAAATATAGTGTAGGTTCTGGATATTGTTTAATAAATTATTCTTATTACAGTATAATGTAGTTTTAACACTGATTATTTTGTAGTAACTTTAGTTTTCAAAGGATCAGTTTATAGAATTTTTAAATAATGATTTTATTGGTGCAACTTGGCATAAGTCTAAGCCTTTCATTTTCAATCCGAATAATTATAAAACTTCTCAATCTAAACGTCTACTACTTAATTATGCATTCATTGCACGCACCAATTAGTTATAATTTTTAAACGTACACTCTGGGAAGCTGTATAAGTTTTTGTATTTATTTGTCGATTACCTAGTTTACACATTAACGTTGCAATGAAAAACAAACAAATGGTCCTCTTTTTCTATTATAGCGATGCTAATATTCTGTATTGTATTAAAATTGCAAGGAAAAGCGCTTTTAAGTTTACTTTAAAACTGCGAGTAACCCTTAATTCAGTCCAAAGTAGCTGCCTTGTAAGTAATTCAAGGATGTCGGCTTTACTTTGGTTAATCTCCGTTTACATTGTAGGAAGTTTCGCATTTTTAATATTTACGAAGCTTCTATCCCCGCCTTAAACGAGGTCGACTTCATTTTCTATTTGTCTAAAACTAATTAAAATAGTTTAGTTGCAGGAAATGCATTTCAGGAATAAATTTTTAAATTGACTTCTTCCTAGTGCAGGTGAAAAACAGCTCTTACTCGTGCCTCAATAATATTTAATTGGTTATTTCTCCAGTGTGGGTTAATGCCAAAAATGCCATTTCCATGCCTACACGTGCCAGGACAAGCGACATTCCGCTGACTAGAAATCCTAGCGCTGTATAGCAATTTTTCTATCGTATTTTTAGAAAAGCTCTGCAGGTAGCTAATTGCCCGAAAGAGGTGATTAACACGGAAAGCAAGGCATTTCCGTTTGAAAATCGTTGCGGCCTGAAATAAACGAACGCGAGCCGCAGGAATAGAAATCGAACTAATTGGGCTTCACCTGTGTTGATGGTTGTCCTTTAACGTATGCACTGCCAACATCCTCTCGCACGATCGCATATTTCAGGGCGAGATTTATCATAATGCATGCATATTATGCCCGATAGCTGTTTTACTACATGCACCGAGGAAATTTGCAAAGATAATTTAAACATATCCTGTTGGCGTGCTGAGGAGTTGTTAAATTATAAACTTTGTTTGGAATGGGAGGCGAACGTTTATGAATCTGATATGACAGCTCTGAGCTTACTTGCAAATTTCAGGCATCGTGTAAATTATGTTGATTATAAACTGCGAATTACAGGTACAAAGTTATGACTGTTATGAATTCAGACGAGCGTTAGAGCCTTAGAGATTTCAGGAAGCTTCGGCCGCTTTGAAAGGTGGTTTTTCATAACAAATGTCGAAAGGTACCTTGAAATTCAGATATAACACGTGTATCTATTCGGGCGTGGTATTTTTGGCACTTAAAAGTATATAGAGTGTTTTAAAAATTGCGCGCAACTATTCTACGTCAAAATTAACACTGATTCGAAATTGCTAGCCTTGAGAAAGATAATTTGAGTAATCTTCAATAAGGGATGAATGGATACATGCATAACGCACTACAATGTAGAGTTATGTTTGAATATATATTGTTATGTAATGTTAGACAATCGCCAAGTCAATGTACTTTTAGGCAAACACCCAAATACTCAGGGTACTTATATTAAATTTGAAAAATGCAAAACTTGCGTGTCAGTATCTGAGGCTAACTAAAATGAAACGTATTTATTACTCTCCAATAAATTGGTTAATTGCCCCGTTCTATATTTTATCAAATTGCAATAATCCTATGGGCTTGCTCCGGCAAAACACAAGACTGATATCTCAGGTTAGGTTCAAATTTTATATTAAAAGAATTCTGTAGAATATTTAACTCAGAGTAGCTCAAATACTCAAAATTTCAGTACAACTGCTCTACTCACTTCAACCTCACAAAATTGACTTACACTACAAAAGGTTCGCGGGTGCATACAGCGTTTTATTTTGATATTCAAAAGCGAAATTTGCAAGGAAACCACAGGTAAACTGAATCGAATCTTCCGTCTAGCAACATCTAACTTGGTTTTGTTTCAGGTTGTGACGTAAAAACGACGCGCTACTATCTTTTGTCTTGGCTTCCTGTGAAAACTGCAAAACCTCGCATAAATTACATTTTCTAGTGACGCCACGGGATTTTCTGGAACGTCCAATCTGGATGCTCGTAAACACGATGAATCTCTTCAGCAAGGTGTGTTCTCGAAGTCCACTGGCTTTCCGGACTCCAACCACATAAAAATCTGCCAAATCGTGCCTTTTAAAATATCGCCGACCTCGCCTCTAGAGCAGCTGCGGGTGACGCCAACGCCCTTATTGGCTGGAAGTCGCTTCCTTGGCACCAAATCTTCTTCTAGGATGTTGTTACACCTCTTCCTGACCTGTATGACTTCATATCCCTGGCTTCTGATGTTGGAATGGACTGGTATCGTAGTTTGAAATTTCCAGGTTGTCGGAGCCGAACTTACGCCGATCTTGGCTTTCACAATTTTATAAACTTTTTCGGCGGTGAAACTCTTAATAACACTTCCACTTATGCCCGATAACTTGTAGAATGGCTTTGTACACTTTTAGACAAATAACTTTTATTATATAAAATACCAAACATCAGGAGCATCATTTGCCCACAAGTTGACATTACAGGAATTATTTTCTATTATTTTAACCAAAAAAGCATCGCGTTACCTAGTAACCGCTATCTAATATAGTTCAAATGAAATAAGTTTTGGTTACAACTGCACATAAAAGAATAAAATTTTATTAACATGTTTGCTGCTTAAAACTAAAAATTGTCTTTATTTCTTATACATAAAAATTGTCCTTTCTTGTCACATAAACTGTTATTTATCACTGCTCTGCTATGAACACTTAGTTTTAAATTGCACTGGCACTTGAGTTCAATTTTAACCACGTCACTAATTATTCTTCATTTCCGTTTCCCTCGTTCTTCATTGCTCTTTGCAAATTCTATCTTATCTGATTTCCATGTACCTTTCAGCTTGCTTGCTTTTCACTGGCCTGTGCGTTTATTAACAACTCTAAGCTCATATTCATTATGCACATAACCAACTTTTTTCATTATTTACTTACATTTGGTACGGCTTCAAATATGCTCAAACCTATCGTATTAATTATATTATATTAGCCATCTTAAATCATTCTTTTACTCAAACTTCAAATTCAATCCTTCCGAAACCTGCTTTTCTTATGCTAGCCTTTATCCCTCTAATTATGCTTCTTGCATCTTATTTCCAACGCATTTAATAACTTCAACTACTGTCTAGATTGCAATTAAATAAAATATTTCAACTCTGTGCTTTAATTGACTTTGTTCAATATTTCTCTATGCATACAGAATTAAATTGCGAGCATTACATATTTCAATATATAGAACTTTATTGTACAACTGGCTAACATTCTAGCTTTCCAAAAGATACAGCATATTACATATAAAGCATTAAAGGTACATTAAAATTAACATAAATTTAAATAATGGTTTCATTAATTTAAAACTCTAATTATTAAACATTTAAATTTGATTGTCCATATAAATGGTTCCTCAAAATGGCTACAGATCCTCTTAAAATTTTGATAGTAATATCAAGATCCAAAAGATTTAGATAGACATGATGTTATAAGAAGTCTCGTACGTCTTATACCCTGACTGTTTACCTAGCCAGCTCAATATACATGAAACTTTTACTTTTTTCCAACTAGTGGCTAGGAAGTGTCAATATCTGCAAAAACGGGAGGCTGATCTGTATCTGCAGTCTTCTCGAGGCGAAACTGACTTCAAGCAACATGCACAAGAAAAACCAATTTTATCACACAAATAAACAAAGATACATTGATTTTCAAAAATACCATAAAGAAAGTCAGGATTGGCCATTCATAAACACCTTACTTTATGACACAAATCATTAACGCGCAGTAGCTCGTGGCTACCAGCACTTACAAGCAAACACTAGCAGAACAATCGTATGTACTACACCTTTTTAACGTTTTCTCTTATGCAAATTTTCCAGCAAATACCTTGAATTGTATGTGTGAATTGTATATCGCCATCTTGTTACATTTTATCCAGTCCTTTGAGTGTTGCATAAGTCAGGTGGGGATCACGCCATGCAACTCGTGTTCACGAAGCAGTAATGATTTCTCCCACTGCGCTTCCCCCGGCAAGTTCTTTCGTTAAAGAAGAACATAAAACCGTATAAAAGGACGAAAATCCGACCAGAAAGAAAAAATTGAGTGCGCCTTCCTTCAGCCGAAGAAGCCTCAGCCCCATGCGTGCTCTAGCCAGAGAAGGCTTTGGAGCGTCCGCCAGCGAAATCCCGAAGTCACGCTCGATTCCCGCAGAAAAATCGACCTCCAGCCTTATAACTTCGGTAAACCTCGTTAACTTCCCCTGATTACGCATCGACGCTGGCGCTGTGACGTACCTAATCACTGCCCGAACCTTCTCGTAATGGATAGGTATCGCCGTCTTGGTTAATCAACTACATTTCCCCATGCCCCACTAGGTGTCGCCGTTTCAGTGCGCTAGCTATATTTCCCTAACATCACAGTGCAGAACCTACGCTTTTAAAGCCCGTGACAACACGTTTAGGAGGAGCCGCCTCGATACCTTAGATAGTCCACGGACCTTGGCGAGAGCTACCCGGGACATCAAACGTAACCCTGTTACATTATATCTTTAAATACAAATTTAATTGTCTATCAAGGACATCCTCTTGCGCTAGCGAAAGCTTTACAACACCGCCTAAAGCGACCGCTTATCGCTTAAGTTGCAATCGTTTCCTGTATTAGGTTACCTTCAAATCAAGCCTGGGAATTGCTGTGTGGCAGCTTGGGCTGGTATTCAGCGTTCGATGAAATCACGTTTGGTCATGAACGAACATGTGTACGTACAATGTCTCTCGTCGCATGCCCATACCTCAATATGTGTTTGTTCTTGGACAAAAAAATATTATAATATAGTTTCTGATAAGTTTGAAAAGTTACACTTCGTTTAATAATGTAGCATTAAGTATCTTATTATTTACTCATATTACTCGTGGCTTGGTTTCACTCCTTTGCTTATGTCTTCACTGATGGCGTTTTGTCATATGTATTTGAAATTGATTACTGCTTCGTATACGTTGTTTTGTATTTTTACTAGTAGCGGTCTTCTGTGTTGATTATGAAGCAATCCACCTACCATTAATTTCATTTTCTTATTGTTAATTCCATGTCTCGTTTTTTGCTTCTATTTTCAGTCTTCCCATTACTTCATTATTTATACTTCTGGCTTCTACCACTAAGCCGTCTGCATAACTACATATTTGAGCAGATTTGGTAATAAACCATCCATTTACTTCTAATGTTCTTACAATGGTTTCCATTCGTGGATTGAAAATAGTGACTGACAAGAGTATTTCCTTGTCCCACTCTGTTGTTTATTTCGAAAGTGTCTGTGTATTCGTTTTGTATTCTCTTTCGCTATCGAAAAATACTCAGACCATCTGTTAATAATTTCTTTTTCTTGTGTGCGTTTTTCCCTTCATCATTTCTGCAAATATTTATCGTAGGCACGAAGTACTTCGAATTTCTTTTATATTTTTTAAAAACTTTTTCGAGTGTTTTGTTTTTTAGCATAATTTTGTTGCTTCTTTTCTATCTTCTCTGTGCTCTATATAACCCTTTGGGGCTTACCAAGAACCTAATTCTACTTTTATTTTTGGTTTCGATGGACTTCTTACATTCGTTTCTTTCTCTCTTAGGCGGAGGGGTTACTATTCAGCAGTTACATATTTATTTTGTCCTGTGATCCTGTAGCTTTTGTATATCCAATTAGTTTCTTTGTTACTTCTATTTTATGTACGTTGTCTGTTCTTTGCGTTATACTTGCTTTTACCATAAAGTAATCGGGTCACAGTTTTTTGCTCCATGTGTTTTGACATTTTCTACTATCGTTGACCATCTGTTCGAAATTGCTATATGTATGATCGATTTTATTATTTCACTGATTTTCTGGGATTTTCCTTGATCGTTTGTGGATTTCTGTCCTCTGCAAGGAAGTACTACCTGATTATTTTCAAGGGTTTCTGTATTTTCCTATTTTCGCGTCCAATCACCCGGTGTTATTATTATTTCGCGTTTTGGAACATTTTCACCGGCTTTTGTTCATGGAAATCTTCTTTTCCTTGTTGTTGTATTTCTTCAGTAGACGCATGTGTAGGTTACATTTGAGAATGTTTTTTTTATCCCATTTCGAGGTGTTTTGCGTTTTCCGAGAAAAGGTTGTCGGTCTTTCGCTCAACTCACATATTGTGGGCAAGGTTTGCATATGTTTTTGATTTTCTTGTAATAGTTGGTCCCTGATCATTGCTCTGATCGTCGAGACTGATGGATTCGAAATATTGATTCCTTCATCTTCTCTCTTATCTGCATCAGCTTCTAAATTGGCCTCGTCGTCCCCGCTTTCTTTATGTTCATTGGCTGTATTTTTCTTGGTGTTATTATTAATGCCGGGTGTACTTGATAATTACATATACTTCAAGCATACATACCTACCTCACATTCACCAGAAGAGGAAATAGAATTGGCATATGCAGAACTCGAGGTAGCTATATTTAACATCCAAAACAAAGGTATCCTGGTCGTAATGGCCGATTTTAATGCCAAGGTCGGCAGTAGCTTATATGAAAACAATACCGCTAGAGTAATGATTTATAACACACTTTCGCATAATATGAAAACATAAATGGGAATAAGTCAAGGTTGTATCATATGTCCGTTACTTTTTAATATATACGGGTAATATGTAATGCCAGAGATAATGGATGGATCGACCGGCGGGATATCAATAGACCGTAGAAGGATTAATAATCTTAACTACACCGATGATAATAAGAATCACGGCAGACGAGAAAGAACTAGAAATTGTCATGGATAGACTGACCCGAATAAGTAAAAACTATGGTCTCAGTCTTAACAGAAATAAAACTAAGGTTATGATAATAGATAGACTTAATAACAATTTGACTCTCACACGTACAGTCGCTGCATTTAACGTAGTACAGAGTTTTACTTATCTAGGATCAGTAGTTACAAATACAGGTAGCAGTGAAAACGAACTAAAAGACACCTCGGTCTCCAAGCGAACCAAACTTAGATCGGCTTCCACATTAGTATTTCCTATTGGAACCTCTCAAACATGGACGTTAAAAAAATAGACGCCTTTGAGATGTGGGTATATCGGAGAAGTCTTAGAATCCCATGGACACAACATCGCACCAATCACTCCATCGTAGAAGAGCTCAACATGCAATCACGTCTCTCCATTAGAACCAGAGAGTCCTACCTAAGATATTTTGGACTCCTAGCGAGACAAACAAACGCTATGCAAAAACTAGTAATCGAAGGAAAAGTCAATGGACAGGCCTCTGGGTACAAGAAGCTATTTACACAGCATAGTATAGACTGGAGAAGAATAGTAAACCATACCACATAGTGTCACTACACCTTTTTAGGGTTAAGGGAAGAAGTACTTCATGACCTATTTCTTAATTCTCTTGTTCCCTTTTTTGTGTTTCTTTGAGCTAGGCGGTAGCTATTTCTTTTGAAGCCTTTTACCATGGATTGTTGTACTACTGCGTGTTTTCCTTGATTTCTTAGTTTATTCATTATTGAAATTAGTTCTTTCATTTTTTCTATTGTTGTTGCGTTGTAACCTTCATCTATGGATATTCCCGTCAGGGGCGGACTGGGACTAATAGGCCCGGGATGCTGGGTGCCTAGGGGACCCGCGGCCCGCACAAGGTCATGTGGTATAGCTCGGGCCTGGGGCGAAGCCCCAGCCGCAGCGCCGGAGGCAATATCGCCGAAGCCGAAATTTTTTTTCGCTGGTGCGATACATTTTATGGCCTAACACGCTATTTTAGGACGCGATTAACAGGCGCCAACAACTACCTACTAGTAACACTACCCGAGCGCGCAATTCAAATTTTGCAAAAATTATTTTCGATGAAGGCCTACGACCAATAATGTTACCATTACCATTACCAAACTGGCACTCGCAACCTGCGAGCTTGTGAGTGGATTTGGCAAGGGGCAATGTGGCGCTCAGGGGCGAGTTTCAATGTACTGAACATGTTGATTAAATCATGCATTGCATAACTTTCTAATAATAATCTTATTGAATAGGTACATATATTCATGTATAAATTATATTTTGTTGCTGGCTTTCGTGATCTATTGGTATTAATGTTTTTAAGTTTATGGCAATGACCACATAACAAACTACTTTTTTATTTTATTATCTTCTACGTTTCGAAAGACTAGGCTTTCATTCTCAAGACGATTAGAGCACAAAAACAGAAATAGAATCATCAAAACTACTTCATAAACAAACAATATATAAATATATATGAATGAAACTATATCCTCATTGTGTAAGTAACATAATTTTGTTTAGTAAAATTTAGACTGTTATTATTATTATTATCTATATGTATATTACATATTACCAGTTGAACTACTTCAACAATATTTTACTGAGGAATTTAGAACTTTCTCCAAGTACATCTATGATTGATTCTGTGCTTGGGATCTTATCTGATTCTATACTGTAATGCTTCCTCCTGCGCTAAATTCTTATTATACATAAAATGTATTTAAATTTAATACATCGCCTAATCAAGCGCTTCATCAATTCGACTCGTAAACCGGCGATAAGAAATCCTACCCGCTCTGGGTAACGTAGCGCTAAATGAACGACAGCGTTGTTCCCTTTCCAGTGGAAGCTAGGTCAAGCACCCTGATAACGCGGCCGAAAAGGTATAAAAAAAGACTGCACTTTTATTTTAAAAACTTGAGATTTATCCTTTCAATTATTCCTCTCCTTTCCTACCTGAGCTCTCCGGTCTGACTAGTTGAACTGTCTAACGGAACAAGCCTACAACCCCTTAGCTGACCAGGCTTCAAGGGAGGTCACAGGTTGAACTGTCAGCCCAACGAAGTTTAAACTTTCCGTAGCCCATCCGGATAACCGCTCCAGTCCGCACAATTATTAAGCGCAAATTCCGGCGCTTCGAGAAGGAAAATACATCGGATAACCTAAATTTACTAATAATTGAACCTGTAGGAATTGAAACAGCTATCCTGTCTACAAGCGGCTAGAATACAGTAACCGCCCCTCAAAAAACTCACCTGGAGAGTCTGTTTTAGACGCTTAAAAACGTCTCCTTGGAGTCCGAAGTTCGAACTCGTGTTCAATAAATTTATTGTCGGCGGGCCGCCAAACCCCCGCTTCCCGGCTAAAAAGTGAACGTCTTATATCTGCAAGATTTAACATCGCGTTTGTTCCAAGAACGCTGCCCAGCTTGCGTAAGGTACCAGCGGCCTCCTCGCCAGAAGTTAACCACTAACGCCGGCCCCAGGTAGCTATTAAAAAACGATAATTTCACGGGCAAATTACAGCTTAAAATCACTGTCAACAACTGCGGCGGAAGGACAAGTTCGAAGGAACAAAAGATCTACTCAGCCCATTTTCCAAAGAATCAACGTGCGTAGGGGTAGACGATCCAAACGACCGACGCAGTTCATTAGGAGCCCGCAACACGCCCCGGTGTATTGGGTTGCAGCGCGACCCACGAAACCAAATACCGTCTCCGTACAACATATTAATTAAATAATGTACAATTCAGTTATTTTCAATTAACCTTTGTATATAGCTAAAAACATTATATTTATTTGGGTAATATCTAGTGGTTTTACTAATCGAATATATATTTGAGTGAACGTAATTATCCGATTTTGAGCTTAACCCGAGGTAAAAATTTTGACGCCCTTAGTAAGGGGATGAAGCGTCACAATACTGATTAGTACAAGTGCATCCAGGAGTTTTCACTATTTGTAACTTCGATCACAGTTTACTTGCGTACACGCCAGTCTCATTAGAAACTTGTACGCAACGTTTAGGGTTGTATACTCTGACGAGTGGAAGTTATATTTATAGAGCAATTTAAATGCACATGGTATGCAGTATTTGCATGCATCAGCATTATTATTCTGAAAATGAGGAATACATGGATTACAAATTAATTGCAGGGCGGGGGCCCTGGGGCCAAAATGTGCCTGTGTAAACACGCTAGTGGTGTTGCATTTTAATTTACAGCCTGCGGGCCCGGATGGCCCAAGGGCCCGGGATGCGATCGCATCCCGGCATCCCTAGCCAGTCCGCCCCTGATTCCTGTTTCCTTCAAGTTTATTGCATTTTATAGTACAAGCAACTTTGTTTTATTATTTTCTTCTACAATTCAAATTATTTTCCCTCTCTTCTTTTGTAATCATTGTGTTAGTTCTATATTTTTAATAGTTAGACTACACCTACACTGCGATTGAAATGATTATTTACTTACTTTGCGGCATTATCAACCATTAACCATTTAATGATTTTTTAAACAGTACTTATACTTGATATGAGACTGTCTGCGAATGCTGTGTGATAATAATTTACATATTTCCATTCTTGTTCTGTATACCAGTTGAGAAACAAAATAATATTATCTAATGGGTGACATATTGTATTCTAAAATAAACACATTCATTCCAATAAAACCCAATAAAAACACAGACCTGAACTTGTTTAAACTTTTCAAGATGATTTCTAGATTTCTCTATTTCATTTGACAAAGGGAACCGATTTTTCTACAAACGTTGGTGTTATTAATTTTTAGTCCAAGTTGAAGGTGGCTTCGCAATCAATCAAAGCAAGGTGGTTCTCGCAAGATGGCAACCGCGCCGAGCAAAAATTCACCACTATTTTAGGAACACATGGAAACGAGCCACGCGTAATTACCATTTACCAATGATAATTATACGCCGCCCGGCGGGTTTTTAAGGCATTCTTAATAAAATATATGCTTACAAGATGCAGTACAACACCTGTGATTTTTTGCCGAGTGTGGGGCCAAAGCACGCACCTGTCGGGGCGTGAGAACTTCGACAGAGACTGAGCGAGGGTTGTCGGACCTTACGATTGCTGCTCATCAATATGCGCTGCTCACCATACTACCAACTTCAAGCACTTTCGCTTTTTAAAGTGCTGCGTTTTTTGTCGCACGCAGGAATCACAGAGGTATTGTGGACGCCCGAGGACACCATATGGTCGATCTTCCTCTCATTTAATATTGGTCGGGTCGTTTGTGTTTTCATTTTCAACCCTGACAAGCGGTTATGGTATGGTGGTTCTGTAGGAAACGAATCCTCCATGCTTGTAAAAAATGGGGAACTCGGTTTGTTTGTATCTGCCACTCCTCTGTACTTTATAGTGGTTGTAATGTCATTGACTGCTTCTTAATGAACCAACAAAGGAGTTGATGTCTCTGTCATTTCCTGGTCATCCCTTTATAGTATAAAAAAATGTTTTGAAAGAGTATATATTCGCTATTTCCATATTCATCGTAATTTATGTATTCCTTTCTTATAATTTCCAAGCTTTAATTATGTTGATCCATATTTATGAACACATTTTCTTCAATAATTAGCTGGCTAATCATACTGCAAGAATTACTTAACCTGATCTTAGTAACAAAAATATTTCATGGTAGATCATTTATACTGTATAAAAATGGCCATCTGTTTGTTATAAACTGCAACTGGATTTATAGTTGAGACGAGATACAACTGATTAGTATACTGCACTTTTTCAGCAAGTATTGCCGCTTTGCACACTTGTAGTTGGAACTTAAGAGAACATTTTAGGAAGGGGACGGAATTTCTCTTAGAATCCAAGATGGCGGCTATTTTTCAAAACGGCACTATGAGGCTACAAATATACACAAAGTGTCAAGTCATATCGTGGTTGGTGTCATTTGCATACATTTTTGACGTTAATAACACGAATTTACGTTCAAAATCAAAATAAGACACCAAAATGAACCAAAAGAATATAATTTCATTAAAAAATAGCGAAAACCTTCAACAACAAATACTTGGCAATGGTTTAGTTGTGATCAATTGTCTTTGTGTGCTGCGTGAACAGTCTGAAGTTCAAGTGCTGCACCACCATACAGAATAACCACAAAGCGTTCTAAGCGTTGTCTCACGTTAGGCTATAGTATAGATAGTGGATCAGAAATGGCAGTGATGGCCCTGTTTACTTCCTAACCAGCCTTCAACGTCCTCCAGGCTGAGTATTTACCTTTGCCAGTAAACGCGTGGAGAGCAATTAATTTTTCTTCTCCCACTTCTTCTGCTATTTGGTGGATTGGCAGGTATCTTTGGTTTCGGTCAAAGCCATACAGGATCCAGAGTTCAGTTAGCCCCAAGGACTTTCAAATATGAAGGAAATATATTCCTAACACGTCCGTATTCATAGTACAAAGAAGGACATTGTTAATATCGTGGCAGGCCATATTGTGCACATGCAAGATCAGAGAACAATCTGCTTCTTCCATTTAATCACATGAAACGCTAGCTAGGGACGTTGGTTCAATTTCCCAACAAAGCGAGGTAAAATGGGAGAAGAGAAAGTAACTGGTAAGTCGTTTATGAGCGATAATATGAGCTTCCCAATATCTAAAAGACAAATATATGAAATACTTACGTTCATTTTTATCCTTAAAAATAATTACCTGTGTCCATGTTTAACTAAATATTAAATTTGAATCTACAAAATATCTGTGATCGTTGCAGATCAGGACTGCCGATTTATTGTTAAAAAAATTAATTACTAGATATAAAGGTATTTTGGATAGAAAAACTATCTAATTATTAAAAGTACAAAGGTGAAATCAATCAGAAAATAATGTTCTAAAATATAAATTAAAATTATTATCTTTGGATTAAGATGAATGGTAATTTGTGTTAACAGAGAGCAATTTATAATTAAAAGTTAAATAATTAGAACAAAGTATAAGTGAGTCTGAAATAATATAAAAGTTATAAGCTGAATTAATAATTGAATAAGTTACTTGGAATTTGGCTGATTAATCAAGAAAATATACTGTATGTAGTTAAAAGTAATCCAGGATGTTAGTTTTAAAACATTGTGTTAAAATTGAAGATTGCTATAGTGAATTTTATTATTACGAATAACATCTTATTTTGATTTCTGAAATGTGAACATAATTATTTTGTATCGATTTAAATTAACAAAAATAAACCCTGTATAATTAAAATTTTATTATTGGATCGATATACAAGGGTGCAAAGGACAAAAATATTTAAAATTGATGGAACAAAAGCTATTTTAAACTGAGACAGACTTTGATGTGAAGAAGGGGACCATTTATGTGATTAAGGAAGAATAACGAATATTGCAACTGGTGAAAGGAGTCCGTTCTATCAGGGACGATTGTAAGAGCTGTAATAGATATTTTCTGTCAATACGCAGATATCTGTAACTAATTTGAATGGGTATGCTGGCATAAACTTATTAATGGAGTAATTATCACCTGAACTTGGAGTTGCTGGTTCAAGTTCATACAAGTCGCAGTTAAGTCGAGGATATCTGGGAATTGGATTTTAATTGGACAAACTTATCATTTGGGTCGGTGTTTGTCGAATGGAATTGAAGCATTGGATTCCATGCTGGTGGCTGTAAAGAGGACGACATTTTGGAATTGCAGTTGTATGCAATACAACGGATCTACCATCTAGGAGAGCTGGGTGGCTGTTGGGATTGTAGCATGACACTTTAACAGTGTTTAATTCATTGTTACACCGTTGATTCTAAGTGGGGTTCCTGGTTGAAGATGCAAAAATGTGACAAAATAGCTTGGTTATATTTGTGCTGTTTTCTACAAGAGAATTGAATCCACTCAAGAAGGGCAAGATAACCAGGTATATTTAATTAATAAACATTAATTAATATTAACAGTGGAATAATGAGTTGCATACATAAATACTTACTCCTGTTAACTTGATGGAACTGATATGTGTTGATTGATCAGCTTAAGTGCCATATTAGTAATTTGACAGTGACAATTGAAAGATCTAAAGTCATTCTGAAATAACTTGTCAATAACCAAACATTCTGTACAATTATTTTGATTGATTTTTCTAACGCAAGTCCACCATCGGGCTTATCCCTGTATATTAAGTAAGATAAGAGATGGGACAAGTGGAACCAGTTTCCAAGGCTAAATTGACCAGTTTCTGTTTTCTAAACAAAATTTAAAGATGTCATTACCAAACTGACATTTACTTTACACGATAAATTTCCAAATGTCAAATAACGAAAATAATTATTCATTATGAATAAAAATTGCGTCTGATTTTGATAGTCGAATTTTACAGACTGTAGCTAGGTATAAATTATCTATTCACATTATTTAATTACAGTTTATGTGTAAAGCTTTGTTCGTTTGGCTACTCAGACTTACTTAGTGCAAGAAAATGTTTTCGTTTGTGTGAACGGAACAAACTGCATTCTATTAGTTTGTATTTCGAATTACGAACCAAACGTGATGAATTTAGTCCTGGCGAAGAGTAGATTGAACTAGTAACCTGTAGGTTCAAGAAGCGCGAAAACTAACCTTAAAATTGTTTCAGTTTGGGTTTATGTATAGTTAGTTACAAATTCATTTTAAAAGATGTAAGAACATTGCAATCAGCTGTGTAAATATAGACTCACGGTATAACTTGTCAAATGTGCGATTTCTCTGACGCTGTAAAAATATTGTAATTAACCATGTTAATCAAACAGAGCAGCAACAAAAAGTTAATTAAAACTGTTAGGGTAGTCAGAAAGTTATTTGATATGATTGATTAAGGGGCTTTTACGTTTCAGCATCCTTTTTAACTATGCGTATGCTGTTACTTCTAAAGACTCACGTTGTGTCGAAGAAGCGGAAAGGCGCAATTCTCCCCAATGCAATGTCGAAAACGCTGTGTGGTTAGTAAAATTTATTAACAATAAGGATGCTCGACACCGAAATGTCAAAGAAGCTAAAGAAGATAATGAATGAATGAATGCACTAATAAAAAATCACATAAAGAGAGTGCCACTTGTAATTACAGCAAAAGCTACAAATGTCAAATGACATTAATAATTTCCATGGCCGGCTGTCACTTTGACATTTGAAGGGTACAGGGGAAAAAATATGAACGTCCAAAAAAGGCCATTTTGAGATAAAGATGCGAATTCATAGCAAAAATACGTTAGAATCTAACCGAGCATTTAAACCAGGTAAAAACAATGAGGGTCGCAAGTTACAGCGAATTTAAATTCTACTGTACAGAGGAAAAAAGATGAATGTCCTTGCGTTGTGGTGAACAAAGATGAATGTCCACTGGGGCACACGTGTTTGGTACAGAACTTGTGTTTTTTTCTTTTAGTCTACCGATATCGGCCGTCAGTAGAACAACTGTGTGATATTTGTGTAGTTATTAAATTAATTAATTTGATAACAAAACGTAAAATTACGGTCCCTAGGTGTTGATCTATTTAGTTACTTCTACGACAACAGTGAGAAAGGTGAGTAAACTTAACAGTTTGGTCTTGCAGTGATTGGAATTCAATAAGGTATTTTCATTTAGGTTATTCGCAATGAGTGACGAGGAGGGGGAAAAATTATCTTTAACTTCTAAGAAAAGGGCCTCCTATGGGCGAATGAGAAACATTTCAAAAATACTAAGACTACAAAGTCATGAAGCAGGCGTTAGTTGTGATTGTACCAGGCTTAAATGCTTTGAACGTAATACAACGAAATCTTGAGGTATTACCTGATGGTCAATTTGAATTACCTAATCTGAAATACCACGAAGGACTTCCTATACCTTTGATAAAGTACCAAAATCTCAAACACTTGGAAAGGTTTTTGCGATGATCCTAGTGTAAATAGTTATTTTGAAAATTTACCTTATGGTGCTGATGTTTAATTTAAGGTATGATGTTATTATAATATTAATGTAATAAATTCAGTTCCGACAAAAATACCCCAGTCATTCTTTGAACGGCCTTTTTTACCCGTTTTTATTTTTTTTATTATATTATTATTATTATTATTATTATCTGTCCTTAGTTTCTCATCAGTTGCTGCTAAAATCTTCTTTTCCAACGAGCTAGTGCCAAATTAGAATAGAACTGGTATTGAGTGTTATGAAGGAAAGACCGGACTATGTTACATGTTTTGTTATTGTTATTATTATTATTATTATTATTATTGTTGTTATTACTAATGTTATTATTATTATTTACTACTACTACACTTCGATACATTTTTAAATTAGTACTGTGTTCTCAATTTTATGCATTTGTCACTTGATTACTTTGTGTTGCCCCCTCATAAATTATTTTTTCGTACGCCTATGGCAGTCAAATTGGTATAGTCGTTATACACAAAAAGAGTTAACATTCATATATATATATGCAGAAACAAAATTGGAATTCTAAATATTTGTAGAACCAAGATGTAAGTCTCCAAACTTTAAAAATAGTTTTTCTCAAAAACTAGTTTTTGTGACATTCACCCTTTTACCCCTGTACCCTTCATTTGACACAATTCAGCAGGCCATGGAAATTGGTTTCAACCTATCAGCATTGATCACTTGTATGTGCCATCTTTAATCTTAATATACAGGGTCTCTATGGGCTTACTTCTTTTAGCGCAGACTAACGATAATGGCACAAACTTAGTACACTGATACAGGATGCTGTTCCATTATAGAACAACTATTTATTTCATGCAGGAACGTATCCAAATAATCTATAAACGCAGGGTTAAGAATTTGTCTAGGATTTCGCAGCTTAAAAGTTCTATTTTTGAAACCTGGCGATTTTTCTACTATTGTGAAAGAAATAGTTGTTGGAATTATTGAGTACAGGCGCACAGTGAAAAAATGGAATCAAAACATCTAGATTTCTACTCGTTGCCTCGTTTAAAATTATTGTACCAAAAAATTAACTATTTGTACCTATCTGCAAAAACATCCCTCTGGCTAGTTGGAGCTGCAGTGAGCACTTTCCATTCAGAAGAAGAAAACGCTTACAGATCCTGTTTTGTAAAATTGACAATAAGCTTGAAAAAAATTATTTTCATTTTCTCCATCCCTTTTTGACCACAGGGCGTCGAGTACTCTACCCATTTCCTGTATATTCTCCTGTTTCTTGTCATCCTTTTCGCTTCTGTCATGGTATTACCTTGTGTCTTCAATTGTTTCTTCCCACTTTTTTCTCGGCTTTCCCCTTGGTCTACATTTCTTTAAACCATTTCCACTATTACTATCTTCATCCATACTTCATAGGTGTCCGATCCAATTTAAATATTGTTTATCAATCATCGTTATTACAGGTTCCCCTCCTAGTCTACCTAAAAATACTTCATTATTCGCCTAACCCCTTCTTGTGTTCCCTGTTACCCTTCTTACGCATTTAATTTCTGACGCTGTAATAATCGACCTATGTTTATCTGTCAATGTCCAACTGTCTGCTCCGTGTGTTAAGGTTGGTTAGTACATATACGGCCTGTCTTATAAAGACCACTAATTGGATATTAACTTTAATTCTTAGTCAAAGTAAACAAAATCGCATCAAGATGTTAGTTCTTATGACATTTTATTCATTAGTAAACAATCTTTGAAATGCTTTTGTTTATTTTAACAAATAGTTAAGTTTAATAACAAATTAAGTTTTTTTATAAGACTGGCTGATGATAAAGTTATCACTTATCTTCGTTTTTCTACTTTTGCGTTATTTATTGAGTAGTATATTTGGTTTACTTTGCTCACTCTGTTTATACATCTCCATTTTCTCATAGTTTGATATTACTGATTCAAAATATGTCTTCTTCTTTCATATCTACGTCATCAATATTTATTTCTTTCAAAGGTGTTCTAGTTTTTGCTTTTATTCGAATAAAATCAAACCTCTTGTGTATTTGCTATAGATAATACTGGAGCTATTTTCTACACGGAAAATGCCAAAAGTCGTTTAAAGCTACCAATAGACTCGACTGTATTCAGTGCCGAACTGTACACCATCTGTCAAGATTTAAAGTATATTTTTCAATGCGAGAAAGATAGCTACTGTATACTCACAGATTCCATGAGTGCGTTCATCAGTCTACGTAATATCTTCTCAAATAATGAATATGTTCAAACAATATATGAATCGCTACATAAACAATATAATATTAACAGACGCATCAATTTTCTTTGTATAACATCTCATGTAAGCATCAAGGAAAATGAAAGAGCCGATCAGTTAGCAAAGGAAGCTCTTCTGAGAATCGAACAGGAACTGCATTACAACAAATGATTTAGAATCAACTCTAAACCGCTCAATCAAGTTGAAATAGATTAATAGCTGGAATAGTTTAGCTGAGAGGAAAAACTATTTTAAACCGGTTCATCCCCTAAATTCGACCAACAACAATCTATCCAGAAAAAAAGAAACAGTCTCATCAAGATTAAAAATTGGATACAGTAGACTGATACATTGTTATCTACTCTGTAGAACCAATCAATCTGTGTGTGGTGAGTGCAGTGTTTCCGTAAGTATTCGCCATATATTGTGTAATTGTCCTAAATAGTACGAGCAGTGTAGATCAACTGTAACCTTAGTAGTGATTTGAACGCAGTGTTTAATTTACCTGAAAACATTCAGTTTTTAAAGGACGCTAATTTATTTAAGTTAATCTATTAAGGAAAAATGAAGGTGCTGTAAAATCAATGCAGTTATAAAGCACTCAAATTCTGAAATTAAAAAACCTAATATTTTACTTAACCTAATCTATGTCACGGGTTGCACCCGAGCTGCTGCCAAGGGTTGAAATCGCACAAGCAGCCACTGAAATCGCGCCGAGTTCGAATCCCATTGCCTGCAACGTAGTTTTTATTTGAAAATTGATGTAATTTATATTACCAAGTGTTTCCTTTTATTGTTTCAGTATTATTTGGAACGTTAAGACATTTTCTCCTTTAGTTTCCTTTGATTTGCACTTGCAAGGAAAATTCTGAAAAAGCCTTTTAGAGTGTTTTCTTCATCTGCATTTCTACCTCGTGAATTAAATATGGCCTAAATACGTAACTTGAGTTACTTTATACTGTACTTTAAACTTATTAAATTTTATATTGACATGTCCGGCTCGGGCTATTACTTTATTCAATATTTCATCATGTTGCCTTTCAGTATCAGCTGCTGTTATTAGTATATCGTCAAAATATGCTAGAACTTCAAGAATACCGCCAAATTGACTGTGATTAATTTTCTGAAACAGTTCAGGAGCTAAATGTAATCCAAACAGAAACCTTAAAAACTTGTAGGAACCAGAAGGAGTTTAAGAGCACAAAGTTTGCTAGGTCCCTGCTGACAATCCAAAACTGTATAATATATATTTTTTTATTTAGGCATTACAAAATATAACCTTTTTATAACCTTAGTTAATTCATGCGGGTCTAAACATAACCCAAACGATTTATCTGACTTCTCCACTATGACTAAATTATTTAACCATATTTCTATTACGCCTCTTCTTTCACGTCCATTTAACTTTGTTTTAACAATATCTCTAAGAACTATTGGTATTCGTCGGTATTGGTTGATCTCTATTTTTAATTTCCATTTTACACTTTACATTGAATTTTTCTAACCACGAAATACTCTTACAGCCAGTCTTATAAAGGCCACTAATCTGTCGTTAACTTTAATTCTCTGTTAAAATAAACAAAAGCTCATCAAAATTTGTTTACTAATGAATAATATGTCATAAACGCCAACGTTTTGATGCGCTTTTGTTTATTTTAACAGCGAATTAAAGTTAACGCCAGATTAGTGGGCTTTATAAGACTGGCGGTTAGTCTCTTAATTAACTGTAAACTTTAACATCCTTCCAACCCTAAAACTCGTTTAACCCTCAGAATTTTGCGTACACTCTAAACTTCCTACTTTACCAGTACAAATTAACATTGCTCTTCCTCTTGGAGCCACTTAATCCTATTACTTACGTTCAGTAAACATAACCTATTTAGTATACTTTCTGGTAAAATATTTACTTCCTGTATGCAACTTAAATAACATGTGAGCAAACGAAAACGAAATAAAATTTGGCTTTGAAATATTTGTTGTATGGATAATATATTGGCGGCACTGTAAGTCTATGTCAAATTCGAGGTTAGCAGGTTAGGTTTTGCGTTAGTTTTGACACAGACTGACGCAAAATCTAACCTGCTAACCTCGAAAGACAAAAGACACAATGCACAAATATTATAGCAAATGGATCTTATTGGGTAAAAACGCACGGAATTGATTGAGCAAATTTATAAAAGACCCTGAATGAATAAGCATTAATTAGGATTTAAAAAAATCTGTAGCTTAACCGTTAACGCTCAGCGTCCTATTTAGAGGACAGTGTGTATAGGATTTTTTTACGGTCACTTTGAGATAATTGGTTAGTTCCGCGTATGTACCGGATAAAAGTAGATGCACAAGGGTTTATCAAGCCCT
The DNA here is from genome assembly GCA_940337035.1 of Agriotes lineatus. NCBI lineage: Eukaryota > Metazoa > Arthropoda > Insecta > Coleoptera > Elateridae > Agriotes > Agriotes lineatus. The sequence goes on from OW679201.1 coordinate 98,633,285, forward strand.
ACTCAGTTTTCAAGAATCAGTTGTTGTGTCCCGCCTGTCGATGTGACTATATTGTGTATTTTTTTATTCGTCGCACCATAAGTTTGATTTAGTGATTTCGTGTAAACCACACCATAGAACTAAATATTTTTTGTTTTTTTAGCATGCTGTAAGATCAAGTTTCTTATGACAAATACAAATTTAGTTTATTGTTTATTAAATTTTTATCTACGAATCTGTAAATCTTGCTGTCGTATAAATATGACGCTGAGCGTTACAGGGAATATTTTTACTAAATTGGCCATCGTTGTATATGCGAATTTTGTTTTCAGATTTGAGTGTAAGGTGGTAATAATGGGTAAGAATGTATTCCCCGCAAAGTGGAACAACACTAAATATGTGACATTGGCAAAAAACTTTGATACAATAATTGAACCATTAGCGTCTGCTGCTCGATCGGACAAAGTAAAAAAAAGAACGAGGTGTCGTTCCTCAGCCAAGGCTGATCTATAATTATAGCTTATATATGAGGGTTATACTCAACATGTGTTAGATCATTTTCGACCTCTTTCGTTTTGCTCGAAATTACGTTTATTTGTCGCCCGAATTCTTACTGATTACGGCCCTGTACTAGTTTTATGTGAATTTATTTTGACGGCCGATGAAATGCTTGCGCCTCGCATATTTATTTCGTGACCGTGAATTCCTTCTTTGATTTCGTATTGCTGACACTGTATATGAGCGCCCCAAATTCTGTGCATCGCTTTTGTTGCCCTTGTAAATAGTTCACGGAACTACGTCGTTTATGGCAAGCAGTGCCGTTTAGTTTCAAATCTCCGAATTACAGCGATAACGATAAGGCATTCTTTGTTCACTGTTCTATATAGATCGCTTTGTATCTCAACCTTCAACTTGCCTTCTGCCTGATGTAATTAAGCTTTCAAAATAAGGATTACTGAAATCTTTGTTGTCACACATTTAAACACCGATTTCAGAGCTTAAATTTAGTTCTTGGTATTTTTTTTAAGAGCCGCGCTGGTAATTGATACTTGAGCTCGTAAATTTTTCGTGCATGGCTTAGTAGTGCATTGGAACCCTTATCTTGTGTTTTGTTACCCGGGGCTTCTGGGAGCTTTGCTTATTTTGCTAATACAGCTATGACATCATGCTGCGTGTAGTTGCACCAAGCTTTGTGTAAAGGAAATAAAAATTGATAACTCCTTAGGGAATAATGCATTTAAAATTAGTGGTTTCGGAGTTCTAAACTCTTTTCTGTCGTGTTCTTCACGCAGAGTCGAATTTGAAATTTCAATCAGTATCCGACACTTACAGGAGTCAGTGTGTAAAGTTTTGCACCCCCCGGCCTTCGGAAGCCGGGGGTTGCGCTGTTTTGCGCGAGTGGTTTTTTTTAAGGCAGTTGAGTTCAGATTAGACCTTTGGACGATTATTTTACCCTTGTTGGGTGTTTTTGAACAAACGCGCGCGGTGGGCGATTGAGTTATCGATATTTCAGTGTTGGCATATAGCCGATTCGTCTCCTTAAGTTGATGTACTTCCCAGGGGAAGATCGTTGCACCATTTGCAGATCCATTTAGAGACGACATCTTTAAGCTAGTGATTAACGGTTTCCCGTACCTTTGTGGGGAAAAACCTTTTGCGTACTGCATTTTTGAATTACCGACGCTTAGTTTATCGAAGTCGACGGGAGGCCCACCGCGTGTTAATTGTTGTAGTGCCCTGGTTGCATTATTTGCAAAGTCCGATTGCGTCGTGCTATTCTGAAGCCTGGAATAAAACCAACTCGATCGCTCCGATTCTTCCCAAGGAGGGGCCCACATCATTTTAGGCGCCGCTCTGCGCTAAACAACTATTAGGCCCGGTCCCAGCCCTTTCTGTACCTCCGCAACGCCTTGCCAAGCTTCCCCGAGGACGAGTTTATAGCAGAAACTAGCGACGTGCTTACAGCTATCAGGTAGGAGCTATGTATTACATCAATTGTGTTCTTGTGCCTAATTAAGGTGCGGCTATATTTGTTATGTGTTTTCCGGGAGTTCGTAAATATTGCGCCCGTTCACTTAAAGCTTAAGCTTATGATTTGATTTGTTTGTTGTTAACCAGGGGCTTCACCCCTGTTATCTATTTCGTTTTGTCAAGTGTGTAGCAACCTATTTAAACAATAAGGTAACTTTGCGTGGGAACCCCTTTTATATTCATGTAGGGTGTGCCTTTTCTCTTTTTACTAAGCTTGAATTCACCTCCGGGTGATTATTATCAATGTAAAGATTTGTGTAAACTTTAATTCTTTAAATAATAAACCCATTAAAGTCAATTTGATTATTTGTTGAGTTCTGAACCCCTTCTGGGTCATTAATTAATCCAGTGTGGCAAAGGCCGAGTGTAATTTGCAATGTAAAGCTGAAAGTACTCCTTTTTGATAAGCAAGCCCCAAGCCCTGGGCCATTCAGTGTTCTTTTGTTATTCTTTAGTGACGGTGGCCTTGAAGGTAAGTGATTTAACGACAAGGTCACCCGGCTACTCGGAGGAGGCTTGGTAAACAACAGGCGGAGGTGTTCAGCAACGTACTTGGAGGACTTCTACATAGGCTACGTGTATTGTTCTTGGTTCTAGACGCGTCAGCCACCCCTAATCAGAACCAAGTGGCGCTCAGGCATTTCTTTTTCTGTTAAGCAATCCATCAGGGTAAGTGCCGCCGGTTTTTCTTTGAGCTTTCGAACCACGCCTTCCCGACTGCGTTAAGTGCGAGTAACCGGAGCAACAAAATCTGCTCCAGCACATTAAGATCTGTGTTCTTTTTAGTAAAGCCGGCGAACCCTGTAGTTTGTACCCGTTTTTGAACAATCAATACGACTTATGTCGATCTGATGAATTAATACCGTAACACATGATTAACTTTTAGAAAACATGGTATTTGGGTGAAAGGAAAAAAGCGGTGTTGGTGATTAGTGACCCGCATTATATGGCTGTCGTAAATGCATTTCTTTTATACCAAAATACTCATGGCAAAAAATAAATTTTTATAAAGGATTTCAGAAAAGCTCTTGCAATGAAATACCTAAACCTTGAACAAGAATCCCAAAAAGTTTACCGTTTAGCTTTCTTTACTTCGACATCCAAACCTACGGTTTCTGATAATGTTCGGTACGATGAAAAAGGTATTTTTCTAGAAAATGTTGAAAGCAACGACATTGGCATTATCAAAATTGTCCTAGCAAGTCTAAGAGATTTTGCAGCATGTGTACCGTTGCATTGTGCAGTGTTTTTTCCAAAATATCTTCAATAAACAAAAAGAAATTGCTTTTTTCAGTTTTTATAATTTTCTTAAAATGTTTTATTTTTTGTTTGCCAATGCTTTTTGTTCTTACTATGATAGTTATAATTACTTTTGTTTTGTTAGTTTTTGAGAAATATGCCATTTTCTAAATTTTCGAATTTTATTTTTATTAACACAAATACTTATATGCACACATCCTCCCAGCTTCCTATTTATAGGACAGCAGTTTTTGAAAAAACCAGAGTACCATTTGAATTGTTGTCAATGCTATTGCCTTCAGGGGGTTTCGAAGAGCAACATATTCAGTTTTTACAATTTTTTTTCCAACAAAAATGGATTTGGGCGTTAACGTGTTAAGGTGGATCGCTGACGCAATTGTCGACGAAGCTTTACCAAAAATAAAGCATTTCTAAATAATAGTACTGTGTATCACATACAACACAAGTTCTTCTCATAATCGCCCAATAGCTTGCATATGTATGTATCATCGAATGTATCCGTTTACTATCCTTAACAAAAGCATAGTATAAAATGAGAAAGTACACAAGGTAAAGAAAAATTGGTAAAAAAAACTGACAGTTTTCGAGACGGGCTAGCGATTGCAGATGTTTCGATTTTTCCATCGCCAACTATGCAATCCAATAGGCGGACAGACAGCAACATGAGCCACTTCAAACTTAAACAAATCGACAGGTAGCATGGCGAATTTCGAGAGGGCTCGTGGAATATTACAGAAGGAAGTAAATAAAGAGCCGAGCAAACAAAGAGAGAGAGGAGAATTCGATTAAGAATTCGACCACGTGAAAATAATGATAAGGAAGTCATACGTGAGCTTACGCACTGTATTTTACTTTCAATATGCTGTCAAATCCTGAAGTAATCAAATGAGTGCAGCAGTTCGTCAAAACATTAAGAGCAATTCTACCCCAGAGTATCGGCGATTTTTCACGATGAAATCTGCTTGTAAAGCGTCACCAAAGAAATAACATACGGAAAGTTTCCGGAAGGAAGTAATGCCAATTGCAAATGCAAAACTTATTTAAAAATATTTAGACAACCTGAAATACACGACAGGCGTAAATGAAAAGTAACCCTTTCGGATCGTAACAGAAATAATGAAATTAATTGTCAAAAATTATTTTATTAAAATTAAAATATTTAAAAAACAGATTCTAGAAATCAACGGAACCTACGAAGCAGAGAAAGTTTTACTTGTAGTGTCAAGTTATTACACAAACCTATGAGTTATCATTAAAACCAATAACCATTTCGCTACTCGAATGCCGACTCTTGGACTAATAGGGACGCGAGAAGAAGAAAATGAGTATGCATAAGTGCCTGTCACATGTACTTTGTATTTACAGCACCAGAGGTCATTACCTATTCGAAACCAATTACACGCTGGCACGAGAAAACAGTTCGCTTTTTGCGCGGCCTGAACGTAGGAAATGGTAATTTCGGTGTCATTTGAGTCGAACTAATCTTAAACGGTGCTGCATATTACTTACATCTTTCTAATTAGCAGACGATAGTTGTTCTAGAAGCGCATAATAAATTCATTTCCGGGCAACTTTCATAACAACTAAAAGAAACCGGGATTCCAGAAGGACGTGCATCAAAGTGGGTGTCTTGTCCATGCTATATTATTACAGTTAAAGACGTCCTTGTCCGTGTCCTATCAGATTAGATTTGAAATGAAACAATTAGCATCAAGGGAGAAGGATAATATCAATAGATTGGTTAATCAAAAAGAAAAATCTTTAGGCATACGTGAAACTATCCGCGTGTCCATTACAACAAATAAGTGTTAATGACTTTATCAAATCGACATTAATCCGTCGTTTCAATTAGAAGTGAGTTTGAAGAAACTCATACAGTAACGCTTTCTGCAAAAGCGCGATAAGTAATAAGGTTGCTGGTGTTGTTTACTGCACTAATGATGGATATTCTGGCTGATTTAAGCCGCATTCCAGCGAAGTTAATTGATATAATGAGTAATAGAACATGTTCATCTAAGTCGATCTATATTTGGCGAGACGTGCTTCTTACCACTTTTTTCCTTCTGTCTGTCGGAATGCTAGCAACTGCTCTGCTCAAACGCATCATATTAATATTTTAATTGGAAGCCCCATTAGTTTCGCAAAATGTGGGAATCTAAATGGCGTTCTTTCGCAGCGGCAACTCCCGTCGAATCCTTAATTTTTGGAAACAGGTGGGTGCGGCGAAGATGCCCAACATATTTCATAACGTTCTTTTTTTGAAGCACATTCTACGTGCCTACTATAACTACATATTTCATATTTTCTCAAATCTTAAAGCATTACAATTTAACACAGTTCTAAATTTCGATTTGAAATGTAATAGAAAAAAACCTTTCAGCAAGTACATCGATATACTTAAGACACTATCAGAATTTATAACTGAATTCCAAACCTATGAAAGCAAATAAAAACGAAATTTTCAGAGTAGTTCTTAGAAACACGCATCCGTCCACTAATTTAGACGACTGAAAATAAGAGTTTAGTGTTTTAGTGTTCACAAATATATCAAATGTCAAACAAAGAGTAACTAAACTAGCACTATCGCAGTTTTTTGTCGAAGTAATACCAGCAGGCAATAATGAGGATGTCTATAGCATTAATAAATTAGCACATTCAGTTATCAAATTGGAACCATCTATCACAAGAAGGCAAATATATCAATGCGCTAAATGCCAACGATTTGGGCACACCTAAAATTTTCGTAACATCAGTAGAGTATTGGTAACCATCTAACATCTCAATGCGAACGCGGTACCCAAACGACAAACGAGCACTTAATCGGGCAAATCTACTTAGCTCCACCAAAATTATCTTCTGCCCCTAACACCTGCTGATGCTTCCGAATATTTATTTTGGAGAGCCACCAAGAGGTTAAAACGAACACAGCAGTATGTTACACCTCTTCAACTAGAAAACAATGCCTGTGCTAGAAGTGATCAAGGTAAAGCTTCAGCTTGCTAGAACTTTATTTGAATATTTAAACCATGTCTTGCAAAAATTACAAACGATGAAGACAATGAAGTACATGAAAATATTACGGCTCCATTCCAAATGTTTCTGTACAACTGTTCAAAGCAGGCGAAATTAAAATCGTAATACAAAAAGACTTTAATTCGCACAAAGCGTCAGGTTACGGAACTACCGGAAAATGGCTTTAAATATGTTATTTATTTATAAAACGTCCTAAGACAAGCGTTACTACTCAGCTGATTCCCTTGTAATCAAGCAACCTTTTGATAATGCACGATGGTTTCCTCTAAAAAATAAAAAGTACAGTACCGCCAAACTACTATCAAATATTTCAATCGTATTTCTCGAATAGACAATTCCTTGTCAAATACGGCGAATATCTCCCATCAATGCCGGCCTCCCCCAAATAAGTGTACTGGGATCGATTCCATTTCTTAGAAAATGAAAATAACAATAAATCAATAATTAAATTAGATCTAACATTAACTAAAGAAAATAACGGAAAAATTTGCACTAATTGGTGTAGAAAACAAAATTAAAACAAATAGATATTTAAATTTCAACTCAGATACAACGATTAAACATAAAACGGTGTAATATTAGGATCAATTCACCACCCTATTATCATATCCGATAAAAAAATATAAAAACAATCACGAATATACTTTAAAAAAATAATTACCTACTTGATTTCATAAACAAAAACATCAAAATAAGATTAAACATTTTAGAAAAACGAAACAATTGTAATACATCGATCAACTTACAACCAAATTGTTTAAATGGAGAACTGAACAATCAACAAAAAGAAACTAAATTTTACAACACAATTCCAGATATTCCTTCTTTATGGGAAAAAATAGAAAAATAATTTAAAAAAACATTAATAAATTTTTTCAAAATCATAATACTTTCAAAAATTTGTTTTACAAAAATCTTAAAAACAGAACTAACAAAAATTTACAATCACACATAGTTTATTAAATAAAATGTAATAACTGCAATGCCACATATATAGGGCAAATTAAACAATCCCTAAAAAAGGATGACACAACATAAATAATCGAGAAAACAAAATTATGAACCCAAACCAACCTAACACAGCATTGCCAGACCATGCAATTGACAACTTACATAATTTTAAACTACATAATCCAACAATTTTAGACAATAAAGCGCATTTTAACGAATTAAAAAACGCTTACTATTAGAATGCATTGACATTAAAAAATCACCCAACGCAATTCACTACAAATCGGACACAGAAACATTAAACAAAACGTATGATAATATTTTTAAGAAATAATTGGTTTATTTTAAAAAATTGGTGTTTAATCATTACTATATAAAATGTTTTCATCCTAAACTAAAATATAACTATTTATGTGTTAATTTACTTTAAATTAAAATTAAAATTATTTTTAAAACATCAATTCATTATTGTAAATATTAAACAAAAGTTGAACATTGACACATTCGTTGTAGGTTTAGTTCAATAGAATGCAAAATGAAAATGTCTGCCTCTTGCCTGTCCAAAAGTTAACTATTTTAATTTATGTAAGTAGTACCTTTAATTAATTGCTCAAATAACAACAGCTTCGTTTGTTCAACAGATGTGGCGTATATTACCACGAATTTATCGCACTGGTCGAAGGTTGAATACAAAAGAATGATAAAAGTAAAAAAATGTTAGATCTATAAAAATATGAAAATATCCGCTATTTTAACCAGTCCAAAATTTTAATTTGTCCACGTAATTATTTAATTAATCTTTCAATAATAATATCATATTTTTTCAACAAATGTGACGTAAACTACCACATTTTATCACGTATTGAAGTTTGGTTGCATGAAATCATAAAGGACTAAAATGTTAAGGAACCATTCAGTTTTGAATGAATAAAGGCACTGAAAAAAGCTAATACTTAGGGAGAGGCTTTTTGTTCACAGGTTTAATAAAATGTTTTTTTATTTCGAGATGTATGTAATTAATGTAAATTAAAAAAAATAACAAAATGTTTTTAAACCGTTGTAAATTTAAAATGTCACAATAGCCAAAACCATAAACAAAAATTTGTTATTTCTGTAAACTTTTTGACAGAAAATTTTTAAAATAAAACAAAATTGTTTTATTTTCGTGTTCATAATTTATCACAGCCGTTAATAACTTTAAAAAGTATTTACATGTGGTAACGGAATTCTAATTTTAGGTACCTATGTTTGTTCACCACACCAACACCACAGATGTCCTTCTTCTTCACTGCAGTTCTTCTGCCAGCAACATCTTACCTTCGCGGATGAACTCCACCAATGGTCCCAGCTTGCACTGTGCGTTAATTTATGTCTGATAAATCTCGTCGTAGCTATTGTTTTTCATAGTGTTATCTTTTATTAATTCTTATTGCCTAGTAACTGACATCCCATTTATTTTTACATTCACTTAATACTAGATTCCATTTAATTTTGCAAAATGTCAAGAAGTTGACAGTTGTTTACTTAAACACATTTTAATGACTTTTCCTGTTCACGCTTTTAATCTTGCTTGCAGGTACCTTCTGTCGTATTTCTGATTTACAATTACATATTCTTTATGCGATGAACGTCTGGTTAATGCAATTACATTTGCATATTTATCTCTATTACATGTGAAACCGTCTTGTATTGAGCAAAAAGACATCTGTTAACATTCCTCACCGCTATTTGAAAGTTATTTTCTGAGTTTGTTATTACTGCTTGATGTTTAGCAAATACTACGGTGTTTATTGTGGAGTCCTTAATGTTAAAATTATTTTTTAATAGTTTCTGCCATTCTCACATGACGTGGTCAATGTAGATATTAAATAATGTAGATGGCAAAGGTGACTTCAAAATCAATACTTTCGGTTTTAAGATTCTTTCGAGCTATTGTATCTATTGAAATTTTATTATCTGCATAGAGCTTTGCGTTATCTAGATTAGCTGTTACGGGATTCCATTCTTTAGCATAATTTTCTAGACTTTGTTCCTGTTTACTTTGTTAAATGCTTTGTAATAATCAATAAAAGGTATATAAATAGGAAGATTACATTCTCTTCTCTTTTCGATGAGCTGCATTGTAGTAAAAATGCAATCGGAGCAGGATCTGTCGTTTCGAAATCTATATTGAAATTCTGAAATCGCGATTGCTGCGATTATGTTTAGTCTTCGAATCAAGATAGCTGCGTATATTTTGTAACAGGTATTCAGCAGACTAATTCCACTATAGTTGTGGAAGTCGTTACAGCCTTCTTTTTTGCTTCCCTCGTCTAAAAGACAAAGAAAACCTTGTAATCGTGAAAAATCACCTTCTGAGATTTCTCTAGATCTTCACGTTTCAAGGTCCCTAGATGACGAAAAATATGTTCTCTCAATTCTGTCTGTCTGTCTATCCGTCTGTACATTTGTCGGTCTATCTGTCCGCTTGTTGGCGGTATATCTCAAAAACTATTTGTTGGAGGAAGACCATATTTTGCAAACGGATTATATGTCTCATCATCATTTTCAGCCCTCTTTATTCCATCTCTGGACATAGGCCTCCCCTATTTGTCGCCACTCAATGCGGTCCACGGTTTTAGTTGTCCACTGTGAACGATCCACCTTCTTGATGTCGTCCCGCCAGCGAGTTCTACGTCTGCCGCGATCTCTTCTTCCAGTTTTGGGTCTCCATTATGTGACCTTGCCGCTCCATCTATCGTCTTCTCTTCGCATCAAGTGTCCTGCCCACTGCCACTTCAAGGATGTTATACGTTGCGCGACATCTTCTACTCTGGTTTTGTTACGAATCCACGTATTAAGCTTTCTGTCTTGCAGTCGCACTCCAAGCATTGATCTTTCCATGGCCTTTTCCGCTATCCTCAGCTTTTCCATCCTAGTTTCTGTAAATGGCCGTGTTTCTGCAGCGTATGTTGTTAAAATCGGCAGGATACACTGGTAGAAGACCTTGGTTTTAAGATGTTGTGGATATGGCCCTTTGAACACATATCGCAATTTCCCGAATTTCTGCCTCTTGGGTATCGCCTACTATTGTTAACTTTTGGCCTAAATAGATGTACTCATCAACGACCTCTATGATGTTGTTCTCGATGTTGAGTGGTACTGCGTCATGCATATTAGACATAATCTTAGTCTTTGAGGTGTTCATTCTTAGACCGACTTTACGTGCTGTGCCATCAAGATCCACTAGCATCTTCTGCAAGTCGCGGATGTTGTCTGTCAACAAAATAATATCATCTGCGAAACTTAAGTTATTCAGATATTCCCCATTGATGTTTTTCACAAGTTCCTCCCAATTCAGGGTTTTGAAGACGTCTTCTAAGAAGTTTGTAAAAAGCTTTGGAGATATAGTATCTCCTTGCCTGATACCACGTCTCACATTTATCGGGTTCGTCTGGTCGAATATCTTCACCGTGATAGTCGCTTTTTCGTAGAGATTCTGAATAAGTTGTATGTATCTGTAATCGATCCTACACCTTTTCAACTAGTTGATGAGGGCCCAAGTTTCTACGGTGTCGAAAGCCTTCTCAAAGTCGACAAAAGCCATGTACAATGGCTTGTTGTATTCATGCGACTTTGCCATCACTTTGCAAACGGTATGAATATGGTCGATGGTGCTATATCCTCACCTGAAACCTGCCTGTTCCAGGGGTTGAAACGCATCTAACCGGGTTGTGATGCGGTTGTTTATTATTTTTGTCAGGAGTTTATAGATATGTGATAATAGTAAAATAGGACGGTAGTTCTTCAAGTCCTTCTTGTTTCCTTTCTTATAAATTATCACAACGTTGTCATTTATCCATGACTCAGGCGTTGTGCCTTGGTCAAGACATCTATTAAATAATATTTCCAGATGTTGTAGAAGTTTTCTTCCTCCCATTTTAAGAAGTTCAGCGATGACATTATCCTGTCTGGTCCTGCAGCTCTGTTGCTTTTCATTTTTTTGAGCGCTTGTTTGATCTCGTACTTACGTATTTCAGGTATGTCTTCGGTAAAATGTTTGGTAAGTGGGGCTCTTCTGTCTCTCGGACTTATAGACGGCTCTGCAGTCTTAGAGGAATAGAGATCTTCGTAGAAGGATTCTATGTATCGCAGGATATCTTCGCGTTTACGTAATAGATTTCCTTTTGGTCGATAAGGTTTATGATTTCTGTTCTGCCTTCTGTTGTTATTCTTCTGACTATTTTTGGACCCTTATTCTCTTCAATTACTGTAGTTATTATTCTTTCATTGTATCCAGCTACATCTGCTCTAACTTGCCTTCTAACGTTCTTGTTCATCAGTCTTAATTCTTCCGGTGTCATGTTTGATTTATTTGAATCAGTAATGCTTTTTACAATAAAATCATTCAGTTCATCGATGTTAGTATTTTCGGCATTTGTGTTGATTTCAAATATGTCGTCTATCTGTGCTCTGTGTTGCTCTTCATGTTCCCGTAAAGCTAGGGGGTCTATGGCTCTCGTACGTTGGCGAAATGGTTTTCTTCTCTCCAACTTTGTATTCAGCTCTATTCGAGCCCTAACCATTCGGTGGTCGCTTATATTAATACAATTCAAAGCTGTTACATCCCATATAGTGCTACCACAAGTTGCAATAATGAAATCGATTTCATTTCTCGTATTTCCGTCTGGACTCGGCCATGTCCATTTTCTTTGTTCTTTCTTTTGCAAATATGAGTTCATTAACTTTAATTTATGTTTCTCGAGAAATTGTATAAGTAGTTGGCCTCTATCACTGCGAGTGCCCATACCGTATCTTCCCATGCACGACTACCCCCTTTGCTGTTTTCCTACTTTTGCGTTATATGTCTACCTGCCTCGAACTACAAAGAAATTCGATCCAATATATGCAGAGTGAGTACCTTTAAAAATAAAATTCTGACTATTTTTGTTTTAACTCGAGAACTATCAGTTAAATAAAAGTAATACGTTGGATATAGCTCAAGTTTATACCTATAACGAACACAAGGAAATATTTTGGACCCAACATATACAGGGCGAACACCTTAACATTATTAGATTTTTCTCAAAATTTTTAGTTTCAAGATTTCTACTTGCGAGGGAAGTTCCATGTAAAGTCCTTTACAGATGTTTAGATACAGGTTTTCTTTTCGCTCACTAGGAATGCGTTCGGATTGCCAAAATATGCTATTAAAGTTTAAGAGCCTTATATGTAGACAAACATTTCTCAAGTTCAATATTCAGTCCGTCTTGCCAGGTGATTTTTTATTTCTACAGTGGTGTAGTGCTATTAGGAATTCTTGTAATGCCGGGGGAACACATTTATTTACATTTACTACTACTGGCGCCTCTTCCTTTTGTTTTTCTGTCCAGCGGGTTTTATAAGATGCAAGCCATGTTTCTTCAGTAATACTATCTATTTATAAATTATCGGTAACTCTTTTTTACTTAGTGGGGGGAGGCTGCTACTTTTGTACGCTTTAGCGTGTGGTGGTACAGTGCTCAACTTGCCTCGTGTTCCGAGTTTGAAAGTTGGAACGCGCCTTGTGTGCTTGCGTAGCAACCATTGTGTCAGGTTTGTGTCTTGGTGATGTGTTGACACTGTTGATCTTGTTACTCTATCTCTTATGTTTGTGGTTCGGAGTAAATCACAGTTAATTTGGTACCCAACTACGAATGGTTTCATGGTACGAACAAATTCCTCCCACCGTGAGATTCGAACCTAGGACTTGCTTAATGCAAGCCTAGCGCTCTACCAACTGCGCTATCCGTCTTTTTGCTCATAATTGTATCAACTAGTATATTACCAGCTTGGGCATTAAGATATTCTGCTATTATTACATAGTCATTCGTGTTTATGTTGTGTACAGTAGTTTGCAGAGCTTTAAAAAAAATCCGAATCATTTAGTCGCCCTTCTTCTGGACTGTAGAGTGTAGATACCTAGGAGTGTAACGTATCCTTGTGCTTTATATCTAAGTTTAATTATTCGCTCGTTTATGAATTCATAGCTGTGTATTTGTTCTTTCTATTTTGAACTCTACCCAGCAGGTTAATGCATCTTTTATGATAGCGGATAAGTTTTCTTGGTCAAACTTGAGCATAAAACCAACTTTTTATAATTTTCTGGTATTTTTAAATCAAATCCAGCCTACCTTATTCGTTATAGGTTAAGTTTCGCATTTTTAATCAATCGTAGTCGACGCTTATCCAAAGGTGAGGATAATCCAAGTACGTAGTTCAAGCTCATTGTCAGCTACCAACATTACAAAGCATTAAGCTTAAAAATGTAGAAAACATTGAGGTGTCTAGGTAATAAAGAGGGCCACTCTGTATATATTGACTGATCAAATACATTTCAGATCGAGTTGGCTGGTATTATATTATGTTTATATGGAATCACAACAAACTAGATCTGTAATTTATTCTATAACTCGATATGTACAGGGTGTCTTATAAAGTTCTCTACATATGAGAAACGTTTCTCCATAAGAGATGGATTGGCGAAAATTCCAAATGCGTTCACACAATGCCATAGAAGAATTGTAAATATGACGTAGCAGGTTTCCGTCAGTGTTTTGTTCTCTGAATGGAATTTGTGAAGGAAGCAATCGAAACAAAAAATTATTACAGGATGCCACTTTTTTATAATTGTGCATATTTTTTTCGAAATAAATTTTATAAGTAATATTATCTGTTATCCTCACTACTTTACTATTAAGCAGAATTGTTATTTTTTTATCTACCCTGCGTAATGTCAGATAGTTTTGAAATTTTAGTTTAGTTTGTCTATGAAAAAGTTTTGCATATGTAGCGAACTTTATAGGACATACTGTATATAATAGAATTAGTGAAGCAGACATTATCCATTGCTAAGATTTTCTAAATACATATCGTCAATTTGCAAATATTGTAATAGTCCCGCTAATAAAGTGTATAATAGCTTTTAAATAAAATAATTAATGGCAAGGGATACTACACTTTATCGATTGTATTAGATTCAATTACGAACTTGCCTGTCAAATTCAGGGCAAATTAAAAGAGTATAATAATAATTATATATAAATTCGGGCTTAGCTCCGTAGAACATGAGGCAAACTTGGTTCAGGGTGTAGGTTCATAAAATTAAGAAAAACTTTGTATGACAAATAACTCGTTGTATGACAAAACCTCTCAAATATGTCGGGCAAATGCACAATTTCCATCTGACGTTTAGATAACCTCTAAATTTGACTCAGTAAACACGATGATCTGCCAATGCAAAAACAGCGTTAAATTGAATTTTAAAACACCAAAATGGCAAGAAAGCGTAATTGGCTTAGTCTGTAGGCTGATTTCCTGGCCTCCGCCTCAATCACTAGGTGGAGGGGCAGAAGCCCCAGAAGCACCTCCAGAGCTGCCGTATGAGCAGTGCGCATTGCTCCAGTTATGCCTAAACAAGCCAATCTCTGTAGTCTGTTGAGGCTGTTTCTGATTGTTGCCTTGCTGGTTGCTGGCCACCAAACAAGAGCAGCATATGTTATTATTGGTCTTGTAACCACCGTGTATAGCCATTTGGTGACACGGGGCTTGAGACCCCAGCTGGTTCCAAAGGTCCGTCTACATCTCCACAGAGAAGCAGTGGCCCTTTGAATTTGTCTCTCTACATGAGTCCTCCAGTTCAGCTTTGAATCCAGGATAACTCCAAGATATCTGACCGATTCGGAGGGCTGGAGAGCTTTTCCGAAGATTGTGGGCTGTCTGAGACCCTTGATTCTCCTTCTTTTGGTGAAGATGACAAGTTCTCCCTTGGTAGGATTAATCCTGAGCCCTTGCCTTACACACCAGTTTTGTACAGTAATAAGGGCTTCTTGCATGATCCCACTTACTGTGCCAGCAAACTTTCCCATTGCTAATATTGCAAGGTCATCAGCGTAACCTAGCACAAAGATGCCTTTTGCAGAGAGCTCCCTTAGTAGCCCGTCCACGACCAGACACCATAACATTGGAGACAGGACTCCACCCTGAGGACAGCCCCTAGTGACCGTCGCTCTTATGGAGAACTCGTCTGCTGAAACGATTACCTGTCGGCCCGACAGCATAGAACCGATCCATCTTATCAACGAGGGTTCGATCCCGTACCTTTCGGCCGCTACACAGATAGAATCGAAGGAGGTATTATCAAACGCCCCTTCTATGTCTAAGAATGCACCGAGCGAAAGCTCTTTGTGGTGCAGGGTTTTCTCTATCTTTGAAACGATCGCATGGAGTGCCGTCTCAACTGACTTGCCTTGTTGGTAGGCGTGTTGTGATGGGTGCAGCGGAAAAGCCACCAATGCTCCATCCTTAATATACCTTTCAATCAGTCTCTCCTGCACCTTTAGCAGGAAAGAAGTCAGGCTGATAGGTCTAAAGTCCTTTGCGGTATCATGCATTGCATGTCCCGCTTTGGGTAGGAAAATTACTTTGACCGTCCTCCAGGGCACAGGAATGTGTCCTAGGGCCAGGCTAGTACGAAAAATGTGATATAGGGGCCGTAACAGCACCTCCAATCCATGCTGTAGCAGAGCCGGAAAAATTCCGTCAGCACCAGCGCTCTTATATGGTTCAAAGGTGAATAGTGCCCACTTCAAACGATCTAGACTCACTACCTTTGAGGCCGTCTTCCAGTCCATCGCGGTGTGCGCGATGCGTGGGGGCCTCTCAGGTAGAGCTTCTTGTACAAGACTGGAGCCGGGGAAGTGAACATCAATGAGATGCTTGAGAGCCCCCTCTCTGGTGTCCGTGAAGGTACCCGATGGGAGCTTCAACATCCCCAGCCTGGAACCTGGAGTTTTGGAAAACACCTTTTGCAGTCTAACTGCTTCTGGTAGGCATTCAATACTTTCGCAGAAGGCCCGCCAGGTGTCTCTTCTACTTCTGCGTATGCAGCTTTTGTATGACCGGAGGGACAGTTTATAATTGTCCCAGTCCAGTTGAGACTTTGTGAGTCTGGCTCTATTAAAGAGCCTGCGCGTTTCTTGCGGAGGGACTGGAGTTCGGGGTTCCACCATGGAGTCCTTTTACCATCCCTGCATCGCTTCACAGGGCAATTAGTCTCGTATGACTCTATGATGGAGCGGTGTACAAGATCAACGCTCTCTTCTAGCTCGTCAGAATTTTTTGGAATGATTCTAACCAAATCTAACCTATTTTGGAGGTCCTGTTTATAGCCTTCCCAATTGGTTGCTCTGGGATTTCTAAAAATATTCGACGCTGGCGGCCGCTTTAGATTTAGATTGAAAGTGATATGACGGTGATCCGAAAGGGAGGGTTCCGTCGATACCTGCCAGTCTTTGACTAACGGAGCGACCGTAGCGGTGCCCACTGTTATGTCGATGACTTCTTGCCTTCTGTCGGTGACAAAGGTAGCTGTAGTACCACAGTTTAGTACCTCCAACTTCGTAGTGTAGAAATACTCCATTAGGCCTCTACCTCGTGGGTTGATGTCCGTGCTGCCCCGACAGATGTGGTGCGCATTGGCGTCACACCCTACCAGCAGAGGTAAATTATTTGTGTCACAGTAGCTTACCAGTCCCTGAAACTCTGGGGTAGGTGGCAGTTCCTGTGCATCGTAAGGGAAGTAGGCAGAACTAAGAACAAAGCTCCTCCTGCTGTTGCCATCTATAAGACCAATTTTGACTGCCACTAGATCCTGGAACAGAAATTGGGCAATATATGTATATCGGTTAGTCCCGAAGAGTATATGCAAACTCTCGGTATAACCGCTATTGAGACATAGCCCCCTGGACAGAGCCATGTCGTACCCATGGTTCCTGAATAAGTGCTATATTAATATTATCATTTGTAAGCCTCCTCTGCAGAGCATAGGAGGCTGCTATGCTGTGTTGCAGGTTGATTTGTAAGAGATGGATACTATTCATTAAGGGAAAAGCGTCCACTCCTACTCCTGCGCCTCCGTCGCATCCTCTGCCTCCGCAGCAGAGTCAGACACCTCCATGTCTTCAAGCTCTGCTACGGGCGGCTTTTCTTTTGCATGTTTGGGGTCCCAGAAAGAGACCCTTACCATGCCCGCATATGCCTTCATGCCGAGTTGCTTCAGAACCGACACGGAGAGCCCGTCCACGCCAAGAACAAGCCTGAGCCCTTTGGACTCGACCCGTCCGGCATGCCGAATCCTCCAGAGATCGGTCCGAAGTCCCGGATTCTGGCGTTTTAACCTCCTTAAGATGGTAGCCCCGTCCTCAGGTACTCCCGGTATCCAGGCTACCATCTTACTCAGCCTGGGAACGGAGTCGCCCTCTAAAAAAACGAGTTCGACTCCTGTTCTCGTGCTGATGTTACCGACGGTTTCTTTTAACCAGGTCTTGGAGAAGGCATCGGAACATGTGACCATAATGATTCCTTGTTCCGTCCTTCTGAAATCGTCGTATTTTGGGTGGGGCCCCTCATCTGGGATCCCATCCATGTATTCGCCGAGGGTAAGTTGAATTTCCCTGGCAAGCTCCATAGAAATTTGCGACTCCGGGAAGTGTCCCCGAGCAATCGCAACCCTGAGTTCTTTGTTGGCCGCTTGACTGTACGAGAGCCCGGGTCGGACCCTCTTGGCGGCTTTCTGTGCACTAGGAGGAGTCTCCTTCTCTGGGCGGCCCCGTTTGGAGCCCCCAGCAGAGAGTGTGACCTTCTCCGTGGCACTAGGTTGGTCTGTGACAGTAGTGCCTCTGGTGAGAAGCTCCTGCTGTGTGTCGGTACCTGTCGACGGGCCTGGTTGGTCACTGGTAGCCAACCTGGCCTTTTTGCACCGTCTTCTCTCTGCACCGCAACGGTTTCTCTTAGTAAGAGGCCCTTTTTGCGATGCAGGGTCGGTTTCTGAGGAGGGCCCCGAAACGGTTCCCTCCTCATTGGGTAGTACTGGAGGGGCTCCAGTAGAGGAGCACCCTCCTGAGGTGGTCAGAGTAGGACCTGCAACGGATCCCTCCTCTGAAGGGGTGTTTGGGTTTTTAAAATGTCTTCCATAATTAATCCCACGAGTAGTCAGGAAAGGAGGTCCGCTCCTGCAGAGCCTGTTGCAGGAGTAGGGCTAAGGGACCATGGAAGGGCGCCAGGTATTCCATGGGCATCGTTCAAGGCACTGTCACCCTGTGCCATCCAGCTCTCGGCACGATAGCTTCCACCTTAGCTTGGGGTTAGTTTATCGACTTCCCGGTCTAGATCCGAAGGGTTTAGTTTAAACAGGGCCACCACGGGAAGGATGCAATCTCAGATCACATAGTGTAGGACTACCCAACGGTCTTGAAAGACCGGAAGCGAAAAGTGCAATACTTCCAGAACTTCCCCGTGGGCTGCCTTCTGCCAGGGGACATAATTAAATGTCAGCCCTGATGTCCGGCAGCCCACTCGACCCCCCTTTAGCATCTCACTAATTGTCTTTCGATCGGTTACCTTCCATTTTTCATTGCTCTTTGAAACTATTATTTTGCTAGCACTGTTTCGTTTACCTTTCAGCTAATTTTCCGTTTCCTGGCTCACACTTCTAATAAATAACGCTCATATTCTTTCTGTACTTAATAAATCATTCTGTATTATTTTATTCACATTATGTCTGATATTACTAAGCTTAACTGCGTCAGTTACAAATTAAATTGCATTAGCCCTTGCGAACATTTATCATATTTGAAACTCTGAACGTAACCCTTCTGAAACCTGCTTTACTTCATGCTAACTTTTATCCCTCAAATCATTATTTACTGCTGTTCACATCAAGTGCATTTATTAATGTAAAGTACTGATTGTCTTGCAATAAATAAATTATGTAAGTCTGTGCTCATGTTGAATCTTATTCATTTAATCAATGATCAATAATTAAAGAGCTTGGAAGTGAAGTGCATATACACAAAATTAGAAACTTCTACTAAGAAGAGAAAGAAGTCATACTTTCAACACTACAATGCATATGTGAAGGATATGCAAGGGACAATCACCCGTACGAAGCTATGAGGGAATGTCAAGTCCCTAAAGAGCTCGAATTTAACAAAGCTCCAACAAGATCAAACTAAGTAGCAGTCTCTCAACATAATTTGACGTAAAATAGAGCTTAAAGCAAATAACCCACCGTCAGTTACACTCTTTAATTCTAGAGAAAATAATGTTGATGGTAATATTATTTTTTACTGTGATTATTTACACGTGTTAAGACGTCCATAAGGAAACGTCACTTTGTCTGTTTTGTAGCAATAAAATTAACAAAACGCCAGACTCAAAAAACTACTAAAGAGCAAAGAAAGTGATTTATTGCAATAAATTACTTCATCTGCTCGTATATTCTGTTATCTAGGTACTAGTCACCAAGCATTCTGATAAACATTTACATTTTGTTACATGATTCATTCGTGAAATATTCTCGGCAAATACCACTCGTGCTTCAATAATTATATCAAAAACTGACACTCTTATATTGTTGACAGGAAGCAAAGCCCTCGACTTGATACAATAAAAAATCCCTCGTGCTACGCACACGATTTTTTATAATTCAGTCAGTCTCTTGTTTTTGCCAGCGAACTATGTACATAATCGTGACATTTTTGTCGAAAAAATTAGAAGCGCTAGTGATATTATGTTCGAATATATTACAATGTAACTTATCCAGTATAGTAAGTATTGTGCTCACCTAATCTGTGGTTTTTGTTAGACCACCCAGCAGTATATGTAATAAGCTTCAAAATGCCATACAAATTTGAAGTTCTGGACTGTATATAGTTAAAGCCAAATATTGCTGGCTCGAAGTAATTTAGAAAAAAGCGAATGTTCAATTCAAACAGCTTACCTGCGAACGGCATGGCGAAGTTAGATGACTTTCTTAGCGAAATATGAAACTGGCAAAATTGCTTCAGCTGTCTTCAAAATTCGAACTCACACAATATTTTGCATACGTTTTTCATTCAGAGGTCAATTCAATAATACGCTGTGCAAAAAATTAATTTCATATTGAGTGTTTTTAGACAACTGGTGGTCCTGTATAATTTAATAACGTAAAAGATAACTAGTTTTAGGACCATTGTAAAGATAAAGAAAGGTCATTTATCAAACAGCTATGGAAAACAATTTAAACAGAAGTCGATAAAAAATTAATTGATACAGATAATGTATATTAATTGGCACGCTATACACGGGGTACTGATATTTGGTTGGCCTCACTAAAGTGGAATCTGAAATAGACACACCGCTTAGCTTATAACCAGTACTATTTCCATTTTGGGTTGGTTAGGTTCTTGTTAAGCGCATTCAGCCTGATTTTGCTACTTTACTAATTTATTGCATTTAATTTTTCTTGTTATCATTCTTTATCACAGCCTCATGAGAAATTTACAAGAATTTTACAATGAGCAGGATTTTGTAATTTACTGCGTCAAAACTTCCCATATAGGTACAAAAACTGGCATCATGAGTTACATAACGCAATAGATTGCGATTGTTGAATTTTTGTAACAAAGAGGATATTCCAATTACTAATCACGCCAATTAATTATCTGTACAGTGGAACAATAGTATATTTTCATCAAAAATCCAGTACATTTTTACCTAACTGGTTAGCCAATCCTATTAACATAATTCACAATTTTTGAACAAGCTACAGTTATATGCTTATCAGCTTAAACCACAATTTGCATTCCTCCGGTCTTCTGATGGTTCACTTTCAAATTTTGGAACTTTTGATAAGTTGAGTTAGACTGTTTTTGGCAAATTTTCGGCTATTTCCTTGCCAGTCCTGTTTCGTTCAAGTTGGATCGCTCCTTATGTGAGCCTTGCCGCGTCGGCATTGGTAGCTAACTTGATTTTGGAAGGATTGGTGAGGCATCGTAACCCCCTTGGAATGTTCCGGTGGCTTGTGTGATCCCGCCTGCATTGTCTGCGTCCTAGACGGATTTGTGGGCGCCCCGCTCTGCGTCCTGCACTGCACGATTTGGCTACTTTTCAACTCAAGGTTTGTTGCCTACGGTTTCCTCCCTTTAGCTCCGTAATCTACCTGGAAATTTGTATTCTTTTAGCCTTTTTTTCTTTGTCGTATAGAATTTGCTTACTGCATGGCACAACTTTCGTTATTTGGGGATCACTTGTTCTGTATGGGTCCATGATGTGCACGTGCGAGATGTGCTAGCCCTGTTTTGGCTGTTTGCTCCCTCGGCTATGGATGCCCCTGGAGCTAGAATCTTCCGCAGCCCGTTGCGAGGCCTTGCTGCTCGGCAAACTGCCTGGTCGCATTCACCGGCCCCGCATCTCGTGCATCGCACCTGGAAAGTTTTGATAGTGCTATAGTAATGTATCTTTTGTTTTATGCTGTGTGCTTATCTGCGTAATTAGTCTTGGTAGTGCAGTAATTATGTAACTTTGTGTTTAACCTATAGCCTTGATATGATAGTTTTTGTTTTATGATTTGAGCCTATCTGCGTAACTATGGATTTAATAGATTAGAGCACCTACCGGTTGTTTCGGCAGCCGTTTTAGATTGCATTAATTAACTGTTCGGCCGCTAAAGTAATCACTTGCTGTGATATTTATTGGATATATTTGTCTAATCTGTGATATATGTATTTGTGATATTGGGTGAATTGTTTATGTGTATTGTTGTCATGTATTTTTATGAGTTTGTTTTGGGTACTATAGAACCAAGTGGTAAATAAATCTCATTACTAGTTATTGGTTATGATATTATTTTGATTGACTTGGTATATCTATAACCTTGGGGAGGTCCGAGCCAACGATTTGTCTACGTCGAGGACCTGGTGCCCATTTCCTTAGTATCTCTTTCAGCTTTGCTGGAACCCCGACCGGTACGGCGAGCTAGCCAACCTAGGCCGATATTTACCAGCTGGCAAAATACCTAATACAACTTTCGCCAACAGGTAAGGGCCACCCTTCGCCATCCTTCGTTACAGAACATATTATGGGAAGAGTGAAAATGTGGGGATGGGAATCATTTGCCAACATTAACTAAGGTTGTAATTGTTCCCATGAAAGATTTTATGTATAGAAAGACAGAGGTGTTCTCACGATAGCATCAAACATGACCACACAACAGTATAATTTGGGAAAATTTCATTACGTTTCATCTAGAATTTGAAGTCCTCCTGAAACTTGAAGATGCTACGATTATTGCTACCTGAAAATTTCAAGAAAATTTATTCATCTACTGTATATTCAAAGCCTGGTGTAAGACGAAAAACGTGACCAGTAGTAAAAATATGCTCCTTTGAATATTTTTGTATGAGACACAAAGTACTGAAGCCTTTGATTACCATGTGGTGCGAATACTCAGTGTTGAATACGGTGTTTCTTGTCTGGCCTGATATTCAGAATATGTTATTGTAACCGCGTAGAGGCCCGATAACGCATGTTATAGTAGAGATATAGGTTAGAGCTAGTAAAGGAAGAATGAAAAATTATGTACGCAATACTTAAATCATTTATTTCAAAAAATAAAACCATACATTTTTAAAAATTACATTGAAAAAATGCCCTTACAAGCCTACTTATTTAGCTAGTTAACATCTATGTATACAAACTACTTCAGCTTATTTAAAAATATGCTATATTGACCCCCATTTTGCATACGTACTGCGCTTAACCTTTTCTTAAATTGCAAAACTGATTTTCTAATTCAATCTAAAGATATTTCGTCGCAAAATTCTTCTATCTTTTCAGACAATTCGTCCAGTGTTTCAAATGGTGTTCTACACTGTAAATAAACCAGTTCTTGAAGTGCGTCCCAGCACAGTAATCCAATGCAATTACATCAGCTACTAGATTTAGTGTGTTCAAAACCAAACATAAGATTCCGTGTAAAAAGCATGTTCAAAAACCAATCTTTTTAAGTTTCCTGTTCCGGTACTTTTCAACAAACTTGTGTGAGACTTGGCATCCATATTGGACAATATTTCTTTGACAATTATCCCGAGATTCACTTCCTTAGCTGATTTAACAGGGGAGCTGTACGGTTCCCAACTTGGAGACTTTTTTTATCCACCCGGTATCTACAGTGTGTCCAAGATAGGGAGGGGCAGTATGGGGATCTCGGTAATTGTAAGAGATACAAATTTGGTTAAATAGGAAGAAAGTTGCGCAATTAAAGGACAAACAAAGTGACGCCTAGAAACCCTTGATATGATTTTTTGTTTTTGAAGTATCACAAAAACCGAGTTTTTGGATTTTCTATTTTACTAATATTAAAGTTACAGCGAAACTAACAAAATTTCTTCATACCAACTTTTTATGGACTCAAAGATCGTTATAAATTTTTTTATCCCACGTTTCGTCTTCGGTTAACCATCATCAACTTTATTTTTTTTAAATACGGTCCTGATTTTCTAATGCCAAATTTGTGAACCCCTTTTTATTCTCAATTCAATAATTGACATTATGGTTTAATTACGTTTCGAGGCTTTGGAGACCACCATCAAGAAATTTTTGGATACGGACCTGTGTCCTAGGACATTTTTCATACGTTGTTTTAGCTTTTGTAGCTTTCAGATTGTCAATGCAAATGCCTAGAAACGTATTTCAGAATTTTGCCCTAAAGATGCAAATCTGGATTTGGGGTGAATTAAAGAACCCTTCGTATCTCCTATTTTATTGAGCTAGAACATTGCTTTTTGGCATTTAGATGTATTTTTAAAATATTTAGAAAGTGGTTTAAGGGATTTTGAAAATTTTACCCCTAAAGGGGGAAAACTCAAAACGGGTGCGCGTAAAAATTACTAATTTTTTTCGCAGTGTGATATAGATGTATTTGTAAAATCTTTAAAAGGGGTTGTGGGAATTTTTATATTTCACCCCTAAATCGATGAAAAGAGAAAATTGAAAAGGGGTGGGGGGTTAAAATTAATTTGAGGCCGAAACGGGCTGAAAGAATTTTTCGAAATTCCATCCTACGGCGGTGAAAAGGGGTAAACTGTGTTTTCACGAATTCCTCAATATCTGTTAGACCCGATAAGATATCAACTTGGTGTTTACTTGCATAAGTATCCAATACAAATTAATGTCTAAAAACGTTTTCCACTGTCTAGGGTGTAAATCACACGTTTCGGGAGTTTTGATCTACTCCCGTCTTCAGGTGTTGCTGGTTAGTCCTGAGAAGAACTGATATTGTACGTTTTTCAACGTACATTTGCGCCTCTCCCGGGGTTTGAACCCGGGACCGCTGATCGCTGTTATTATTACTCTGCCACTCTAACCACTAGGCCACCAGGGCGGTTATATATTTTAGTTGTAAACTTATATATATCTTACCGCTGTATGCGCAGTAGACTATTTTTGTAATTCTCTGAGCAGTAGCGGCATCCACAAGGTCTTTAGTTCCGGTCAACAGGAACCTTCCTGAAGTCTTGGATCGTTTTCATACGATAGGTCTTTGACAAAATTTTTTTTGAGTTTTTTTTATAGATAGCTGGTTCATAACATTTCATTGTGCTAGTGAAACGGAGTGATGCTGAGTGTCGAAGTATTCTTGGAAAGCACGGAGAGGCGCTTTTCTTGGGTGGGAGGACCGTATATTTCGTCTTCGTTAAGAGCACATACTCGAAAGTACCCGTGTGAGGTTGCTAGTCCCCCATCAGGCGCCTCCCCTGGTGGTGGATATGGGAAGACTCACCAGATATGTGAGCATCGCAGAAATAAAATAACCGAGACGGACCAAAAGTAGCACAGGATACGACGGTTTTCCATGTTGGGTGGCG
The DNA here is from genome assembly GCA_940337035.1 of Agriotes lineatus. Taxonomy (NCBI): domain Eukaryota; kingdom Metazoa; phylum Arthropoda; class Insecta; order Coleoptera; family Elateridae; genus Agriotes; species Agriotes lineatus. The sequence continues at coordinate 98,658,244 of OW679201.1, forward strand.
TAATCCCTATTCCAGAGTATGGTAAGGTAGCGGCATGATTCCTAATCTACTTTGACCACCGAAAGAGAAGACAGGTCGAGCAACTGATTGAGATTGTACAATCCCCTTAATACTCTTTTGTATTTCTTATATACAGTATAACAGGATGAAGAGTATTTTGTCTAACAAGTCTTTTAGTGGTATATTATAAACAACAGAGGAATCGCACTTTAGAATTTACAGAGCTGCTAATACCTTGTCTTGAATGCTATCACCGCCACAAATATTTCGTGTTACATCTCAAATACACTACCGAGCTTGCACATGCACCAAAATTCAGTGCAAATGATTTACATTAAATTTCAAGTGCCTCAGAAATGTCTGAAAAGCATAGCTGCAATTCATACATCTTCGATCAAAAAGCTTTGCCACTTCACAGTTGTTATCACCTGGCTCAGTAGAGCATTATTGATGGGTTTTCGCATGAGCAACTGCGACGCAATTGCATCGGCAGGCGCTAAATATGATAACTGCTGCATACTACAGCATTTCGTGCATTTATGATCCCATGTATTATAATTTACATTAATAACTTGCAGGCCAGGCCGTGGCGAGCGCATAAATTCGCGTTATTGGTTCAGTGGAGTATACATACTACTTATGAGTGCACATTTTAATAGTGGCGTTGGTATGGCACGTCACACGCCAATGTAGACAGAAGGGTCTGTTTGTCTGTAGGCAAAATCAGTAGGCGTTGTAATAATCCGACGTGGGAAGCTGTGTCTAGTCCTTCAGTAATTAACGGTTTCCATTTTTCGAATTGTAAATAGCAGATGCCGGCTATGATGGCTAACTTATTGCAAGAATTAACGATCGACGTATTGCAGCAGCTACATCATAAATAACCGATGATTGGTCATCACTTTTAGAACTACCATAGAGTTTTGTCGAGATCAATGCCACTTTGGAGGCTAACTGCAGGAACCTCTACAGTTTTATGACACATTTATATCGCTGCAAGTATTCAGACTCCGTACTGAATCACAGAAAACACTTCTTTGATCAGCGGCGAGCACCCAATCATGTCCAATGGTCGTCGGGAAGGAAGCAGTTTGGGAGTGAATAAAAGCGAGTGTGGATGTAATAAATAGTGCTGATTATTTTGTAAAATATTAAACTCTCCGAGCCTGGCCAAACCATCTTGTTTGAATAGTAAACAGGGTATCACATATTCAGAAATTTTATGAACTGTTATAGTTAAAATGGAAAGGATACTGCGCTTTCTACGTAATGGGTAGATGACCTTTTAACAATTGTCACAAGCAAAGTTAACATAGACTACGATTTAATTGTCCCCGTTCAGAGAACATCAGTTTAGAAGGTACCCCGCCATTTAAAATATTCGTAGCAACGAATTGAACATAAGAAAATTATCAATAAGTTCCCAGTATATTATATACATGCTTTGGTTTTCGTTGCTTGTTTTAAATTTCTTGAAGAATGCGTTGATGTGTTTCAAATAGTTACCCATTTCGAGGTGGCACCATAACAGCTTAGATAACTGAGTTGGTAATTCTTTCCTGTTCCTTGACATCCACCGTCGATGTAGAACCAATCTTTAACACTTTTTCAAAAAGCCATCGACGAAGATTTCATATGTGTCGATGATAATACTCGCTCCCACAGACAATAGTGATGGCAATAAATCAATACACATAAAACTTACTGTATCAGTAACAAATCAGTATAATAATAATATAGTGCTTTTTTCTGCTTATTGTTTTCAGTTCCCAATTCTTCATTTCCTTGTTTGTTGTCTTATTGGACGTACTCCATCCACGTCCTATTTGATCTTATTTTTCTATTCTAATCATTTGGGGTTTCACCTAGAATTATTTTCACTATTTTCCTGACATTCTATGAGCATTACCTAACCACACCCTCTTTTGGATACACGTAACAATATTTCCCTTTTATAAAACTTACTTGTCTCTTCATTCGTACGTCCTTTCCATTCTCCACGTCTCTTTGTTCTTCAATAGGTTCACCGTAGAATCCCTCTTCAAGCTCTTAATTTTCTTCTTCATTCATTTATCAGCCACTACTTAACATAAGGGACTCTTTATCGTGTTTCCTATGCCAATGCTGCACTTCCATTATCCTTTGTTATTTAATCGTGTATGTACAGTCGCGGAATTAAAAATCCGGACGAGTCTTATAGATGATTTTTGCAATTTTTGGATAATGTAATTACTTTCATTTTTTGTTCGACTCTTAAATGAGGCATGCTGTCATGTACAAGTAATTATTTTGACTTTGACTAATTTCACCACGTAACGTGATAACTAAAGTAAAGTAAGATATACACTGAATCATTTTAAGTGTCCGGATTTTTAATTCCGCGACTGTACCTTTATTCGCATATGGTTGTTTTTATTCACTTTTTCGAAATTATTTTCTACATGTTGTCATAAATTTAGTAAAGTGGGTCTTTTAAATAGGTAAGACGTTCTGCTACTATTTTATCTTTTTGATGACTTTATCACTGGGTAATGTCGTTATTATTTCTTTAGTTTTTACAAACGTTGGTACATACGCCTATATTCCCTATTCCAATTGTCGTCCCTCTCGGTCCTCTTTCGTTTCTGCACTTGTTTAGTAGTTGATTGAAATGCCCCCACCATTTCATTACCGTTTTGAAAACATTCTAGGATTCTTCAGCTTCATAGTCTTCTCTTTCTTTTACATACTTATCTCTCAGGCCTTACGTCTTTTGTACAAAGAATCGTTTGCTTCGTTCTTTCTTTCAGTAGCATTTTGCATTCTTCACGTTATTGTTTCACCTTTTCTTACAATTGCTCTATCGTCTGGATCACACTCCTTCACCATCATTTCCTTAGCTCTACATTATTTTTTTTTTAGTACCAGCTCTGTTAAGATCATTTTCTTTAAGTGCGTCATAGTCATATTTTCGTACTATTCCCGTTGCTATTTTTCTAATTCCGCACCCAAATTTGTTCTTATAATATAATTAATGGATGCTGTTAACGTCAGCTCCTTGTTAGTTTCTCATATTTTTTATACCGTTGAGTGATGTCGAGGACCTCTTAGATTTATTTTCAAGCGAAATAAGTACTCCACATTTAAATTCTTATTAACTTAAGACCATATTTAGTTCCAACTTCAACTCATGTGGACGATGAAGTTGAAGAACTGTATGAAGTAATAACAGCGGGATTGGAAGACAACCCTACCAAATTTATGCTTGTAATTGGCGACTTCAATGCCATAATTGGAACTAAGAAAGAAGCAAGCGAAAGTAACATTGGAGATTATGGCCTTGGTAAATAATTGAACGATGGAACATATTATTAGAATTCATAGAACAAAACATCTTATACGCTATGAATACGTTCTTTAAAAAGAAGAAAAAACGTAAATGGAAAGTCCAGATCATAAAACCAAAAATGAAATAGACTATATCCTATCTACCCACAAACACATTATTAAAGACGTTACCGTACTGAACCAAATTACAATCGGCAGTGATCACAGAATTGTACGCACTAAATTACAAATAAATACGAAATTAGAAAGGTTAAAAGGATCTCAGAAAAAACCATGGCAAGTAAGCCCGTTGCAACTTACAACGAATAAAGAAAGGTACCAAGAAGAAATACAAAGGCTGATGGAAGAAGAATAAAATATGGAGAACGTGAAAGCTATCACAGTACTAGACCACCAAGCTAAAATACTAACAAAATCCATACAGCAAGCAGCAGCAACAATAGCCACAGCTCCAAAAGTTATAAACAAAAAAATTACCCAAGCCACTAAACAATTAATGAAGGAAAGAAGAGAGTTACAACCAATGAAAGATCAGAATAGAGAAGAGGGGACAGAACTCAATAAAACTATAAGACGAGAAATCAAAAACGACATCCAAAACTATAATACGCGAGTGATAGAAGAGGTAATAAAGCAAAACAAAGGCCCTAAATGCAACAAACAGGGGTACAAGATGTGTTACAAGCGGCAGCACAACTTAAGTGGAACTGGGCCGGGCATATGGCGAGGATTACGGACAATAGCTGGACAATCAGGATATTACAGTGGAGACCGAGGACAGGAGGAAGAAGCAGAAGCCGCCCAAAAATAAGATGGAGGGATGATATAGAAACATTTGCGGGAAGAAAATGGATGAATATTGCCCAGAACCGTAAAGATTAGCAAATATTGGGGAAGGCCTACATCCAGAAATGGAATGAAATAGGCTGATTGTGATTGAGATATTTAGTTATTTTATCATATCTGTTCTCCAGGTTTTCTACTACTACTGACTGTGTATAAACCCCATTGTGCTTCATAGTTAGTGCGTGAACGTTTGGTATGTAGATAAGCTGTAAGGCAACATCCTGGAGGGTTAATCAAAATTAAATTTAACTATGAAGAAAAATATTTTAAAAAATTATCAAAAATTCCCAAACAGGAATAAAAAACTGTGTAAAGATCTAAAATATAAGTGTCATATTTTATTTTTTAAAATTAACGAACGATGCAATCATCGCTATGCTTTGTAATCATATCTGGGCTTTTTCACTTTTCAACGATTTTTAATAGTATATTACACAACAAGTTTAGAAAAGTAAAGTTTTACTAAACGAACATACCTTGATTGAGTACGAGCGAGCGAAGCGAGCGAGTAGCTTCAAAAGCTATATAAGTTTAACATAATTACTTTTCTTACGAAGTGTGTATACTATTTTTTCGCATTTTGTATTAGATAAACAAACATATAAAAGCACTATACCACATGTTCATTAAAAAAGACGGCTGTGGAAATTCAAACGTATGAATAATATATTGGTGGTACTAAGTCTATGTCAAATTCGAGGTTATCAGGTTAGGTTTTCCGTCAGTTTTGGCACAGACTGACACAAAACCTAACCGGCTAACCTCCAATTTGACACCAACTGAGATAAACCTAACCTGCTAACCTCGAATTTGACAGTGACATTACCATATAGTAAAGTGACATTTCTATGCACCAAAGTGCCACTTTATTAAACGATTTTGAATTTAGTAAAATAGCACATTATTATACAAAATGCGAAAAAAGTTATTAATTTAAATTTTTATTGATTTTTAATCGGTTTCTAATTTATACGACACAAGGTTAACATCTCCAATCTAAAATCTTCTTTAGATTTGTTGTTTGGCATTGTTAAACAGCTCTATTAAAAATTGCACCCAATTTAACTGTTGTTATTAGGAATAATGATATAGACATTCTTCTAATAACCATAATAACGAAAATTATTGGCAGTCGATACATCTACAAAAAGTCTATTAATTCGAGCTGGTCCCCGGTCCATCCAGTTTTAATTAATTCCACCAAACTAGTAATTATCTATGTCTCAATATTTAGACAACTACATTAGCAACACGCATGTTACCAGCGGGCAATTACAATATCAACTACAAATATGGAGCATTTGTGCAGCAAGAAAACCTAGCAAAACGCGTAAAAGCAGTTAATGGGCATCGTAAAACAGCTAGATGCCAGCATACGATACGGTTGTTCACTTATTGGCCAACTAATAGCCGATGGAGCATAATATGAAAATGTTCATTAGAGGAAATTGCATACGCAAACCGAGATTTATCGCCGGCATTTAACTTCAGCGCATTGACAACGCATTTGCAAATTAAAACTTGCTAGAAAACTATATTGATTTTCTCCTGGTCGTTTTATGATGGGCTTGAGTAATGCCACGCAATTTATCTGCGTCCTAGCAACCGCATGTTTACTACGTGTTTATGGTATCATCAGGTACGCCACACTAATTAAATTAGAATAATGAGGAACTACTAGTTATGGTTCTTCTTGAGTCGTAGCGAAAAACATTACGTTTCAGCTGCACTTCCTGTTTTATCCACACGCTGAGAGAATGCTGATTGGTTCAAGTTCTGCGTAGCTCCTTGCTGATCAGTTTGTTGCTTTTTATTTCGTCGGATATTTGGAGAAATTGGTACATTTTATTACCCACGTCACTATTTTATCTTTTAAAATTAAAATTGTAACTACGAATAGGTGCTTCTACAAAAATCATTAACGTCGTCTTTTATCCCAACATATAAATTTGATAAATACCAAATACCAGCCCAGAGAGCAAGCTGGACCCAGCAAAGGCAATCACGTCCTGAGTATTAAGCCCCTTATAGAAAAGACTATCGAATACAGCATGCCATAGCAAACGATGTTTGTATACTAGTATACATAGTATTTTGTGAAAAAGCACTAAGAGATAGTGAAGTAGACAACTACTACATACCATACACAGAAATACTACTTGTTATACAATTTTCTCAGCCCCACTTGTTGTGCCAAAATTGTTATACCACTAGTTGGTCGCCAAAATTGTCATATATCTTTGGTCACAGCTCCAACTGAGGTGCCAAAATTATTATATAACAAATATTATATGGATATATACCCTCTTGCTTATTAACCAGAAGTAATATCAAGAATATTTTCTCAAACACTTACCTTTCTACTTATTAAATTATTTTCAAATGATATTTCTTACTAATGAAAATATGACATTTGCAATTATGTCATGTGATTCTTATTTAAAAATTACCTCGGCTAGACAGTTATTAAGCAATGAGACTCTCTTTTGTACTCAGCTGAATGGGTTAATGTTTAACTTATTAATCTTATTTGTTGTTGAAGACTGAATTATTATAGATTATTATCAAATTGACTTCTTTGGTCAACTACACTCTCTTGCACATTCAATTAAATCTTCTTACTCAGTTAGTTACTATTTGAAGGATTGGTCTGACATTACAATTAATCAAAATACAACTGTTGTCAAATTATTTAAACAAATGTTCTAACTTTTTCCAACTTTGATGTTAAAACTAATTAAAATACCCTAAACCAAAATATGTTAATTTCTAATTATAATATCCAAAAAGGTCGAGTACCCAAATCACTGTAAACATAGAAAAATAAATATTCTAAATTACTCTCTAAATATAAATTACAAATATTTTCACTAAATTTTCCGTACCAAACTTATTTATTTCTTAATGAAATATAAGAAATACGCACTAACCTTCTTGAAATATCGCTTGTATCTGAGTGTATTTTCTATCAGGTCCTAACTGAATGGACGCCTGTAAACAACTCCTTTAGGTTGTTCACGACCAAAATAGCTCGTTGCAGCTCTATGACCTTTTAAGATCTGGATATATCGTAGCACAGCATGCCACAAACACACTTGCACCTTTTACTGGTTGAAGCAAACATTGCCACTTCAAATGGCTTCAAACAATCTTGAAGTTCTAATCTGAATAATAGTTGTGACCTTGAGTCAAATTTGATCGTAAAGGAGGTTGTCTTGCTATTACGTAGCAAATATACAATTATTACTTTCACAATTAAAGGAAATCTAGCCCTTTAACGTGATTATTTTAACGTAGATTATTATTTTCAAGGTACTTTTTCACTTCGTGTAAACAACCACACTGGTTGCCGATTACTACTCCCACCAGCTATCTACATACAACTGTTACCACATGATACCCATTAGATATCTGGATATTATTACTGAATTAATTAAGCATCTACACAGCATGTTGCATTACATACTATGATAGTACAACTAGAAGAACCGCATAACCTTATAGCTATAAAAACGGGAGATAGACAAGGAGATTTCATCTTAGTTAAGTTATTCACTAGTTGTTTAAATGAACAAGGTGGGAGCAAAATTGCATTCGTATAAACGTCCAAAAACTAAACACTTTGTGGTGTATAGTCGTAATACTAAAAAACACTTGACGAACAAGAAATGATCAAATGTACAAGACACAGCATCCAGACAGACATAAAACTAACAAAATGTCATTTGGACAAACTACTAAAAACGGAATTCCAACTTCCTTGACATCCTACAAAATCATAGCAGGTGTCAACAAATCCAAATTACCGACATCTTCAGAAATGTAAGTGAGTGGCTTTGAGTTGATCGCAGATTCATAATAGTCGTCAAGTATTCATCTTTTTAACGATGACCGACCACGTACACTTCGCAACAACTCATTTACCATTCTCACCAACCTCTCACACCAACAATCCCACCATGCAGCGCCATTCATACTGGTGAGTTAAAGCAAATTCTTCTATTCCATTAAAATCTATTGTTAGCAGCTACAATTTTGTTCCCGTTGTCACTATATTCCATTTCTGTCGACGCCTGTCGACGAATCGCCGCAATGTATAGAGCAACTCTTGAGTGGACAACGACATCGCCAGATTCAAGTGAACGGCTAGATACACCGCACAAATGAAAATAATAGTTTTAAACATAGATGGGTCTTTAACTCGATCGTCATGCAGCTCTGCTGGAAGTGCGATCACTTTTACTCAGAAGTATTTGTGAGCCCGCTTGATTTAACCTTTCTATGTTCTTCCAAAGCCAGTGTGTTGAGTATGTGATGACAAGATGGCAGCAAAAATCCTCTGAATCCGACTGTCATTCGCACAATTGTCCCGCATCTAGAGTAATATTTTAGATACTACTTCTCTTCCTCACTAGAGGAGCATAACAGAACTTTCTTCTTTTCAGAATTAACTTCGATTTCATTAAAATTCGAGTTTGAGTTCAGCCAGTACATCCTCTCCGGTTTGAGCAACGCATGACCCTCCCATTACTGCAATTTCAGCAATATTTTCCAAGAATTATCTTTCGATGGTAGTATATCAGCTGGATTCATCTCACTCTGTTCCACACAAAGGTGTTTCCACTAGTCGTCACGTTGGATCCACGCGAGGACAGTAGTCGAATTACTCCACAAGTAGCTGGTCACCCCTTCCAAATGAAGGCTTTGGACTACTGAAACTGCCAATCGAGTACCAGTTGTTGCAGCCAAGAGCTGTAGCTTTGAAATTATTGGCTTCTTCAATGGTGACACATTTTATTTTGCTAGCACTACTTGAATGTAAACTTGATCTTTCCATTCACTTCTTAAGAAGGCTGCTGAAGCATATGATACCCTACTGGTACCAAAACAAATGTAAAATCTCATATTTTCCTTTTTTTTATCGATGCACTGTCAACTTCCTCGGCAACAGGATTGAAGACAACAAATTCAGATCCTTACTCCAGTTGGTAAACCTCTTCTTCATCTCGTCGGGTACATCTATTCAATTCAATTTTGATTTGCTAACTTTCTTGTAGTAAGACCGTTTGAATTAACGTGACTAATAACAAAATGCTTCTGATTTTAATTATCCCATTTAAGTTCAAGGCTTCCATTGATGCACTAAAAACGTATATCCAAATTCGCTTCGCTTTCAGCTCCTATAATCAGCTACCCTTCTTTACATAAAGTAAGTTTCTGCAAATTTTAGTTTGATTTGAGGCGTTCCATTGAAACTCAATTTTTTGTTTAAACTCGTTAAAGACGTTGTATACTTTGAGTGTACATCACCTTTTGAGTCCATTCAATCGAATAATTTCCTTTTCGGACTTGGTCTTGAATGCAAGATCAATAGCATGAATGCAAGATCAATAGCACATTTGTTCAAGATGTAGGACTGCTGAAGAGGCAGAACTCACGATGGCTCGGATCGCCTCTTCCTTTTCTCCAGTTTTTAATACTACCATCTGTGTTTGAACAACACAGCTCACAGCAGGTGAAGACGACATATTCCACAAAGTACTACAAGTTTAAGATTTCTCTTGTGACCCAAGCTTCTTCTTAGTAACACAATGGTATTTGTACTAGACACAAACAAAAAATCTGATATGTCACTTGCAAGCTTTGGATTGATGATACCCTCTGAGACAGGTGGAACAACATTTTTTCGTCCATAAAATTGGCTTTTTATGAGGTAAGGTAATCTTTTGAGTTTGAAAACAACATTTACTTCCGCGAGACTTAACACAAAAGTCACAGCTTAATTTTCTTTGAATATTTCAGATGAAGAAGCTTGCATAGGTTGGAATCGTTCCCTTCTGGGATCACATAAACTCCTTATTTATGTATCCAGGAGCCCTTGATTCAGAAATCTGAAAACTAAAAAGAGCTAATACTCTCTTCTCCTGCTACGTCACTGCTTAAGAAGTTCATCGGCAAGGGAAGTCAAATCTTTCCCGGTCTTCCAGTTGATCCTTGGACTTCCAACAACGAAACACTTTGGACTTCTTTGCCAACTCTCATAATATATTCTAGTAGACAAGCTTCCACCAAGGAAACAATATTTCTTCACACTGGTCGTTAGTAACTCCAATAGACTCCAAAGCTCGTAAGTGAGATTCAAGTTTATTATATAGTTTTGAAAGAGCAATCTTTCAACCTTGATTTGATGCGTTGCAGATCACCAGTTTGAGAAGCTTCTATTTCTACCAAATTGGCTTTTCAAACCATCCACTGTCTTTGGATAATTTTTGGATGTCGGTGGGAAATTAAAAACGACTTGCCATTGGATCCTTCTCGAAACTAGAGAAGTGGCTGTCTCCTCCTCGAACCTCTTTATATTTTGTTAACTATAGGAATCAGGATAAAGAAAATTAGAAGGAAAAGTAAGTAAAGTAATCGATATAACAGAATTCGTCACAAAACCAAAGTAGAAGTGAGCTGGACATAACACATGTTAAAGCAGTAGATGGAACGGCATAATTCAGTAGTAGCTAGAACCAACAGGTAAAAGAAAACCTCAAATGCAGAGGGGAGATGAAATAAAACGGTTTCCAGAATTCGGATAGAGGCAAACCGCATAAGATAGGGAGCAATGAAAGCAGAGGGAGGAGGATATGTCCAAAGGTCGACGAAAAATTGCTAAAGAAGAAAAAGAAGAGGAACACTATGTGTATGTAATAATTATTTGCAGCATTCTTTCCAATTTTGTACTATACCCTGGTTACTTCTAAGCGCCACTGGTTCGAGACGATCCAAACCAGAAAACCTACAGCTATCAGTGTAAATCCCTAAACCACTTAGCTGTTTCATAAAAATAATCAATAAAGGAAAATGCCACAAATTGAAATAACCTAAATGTGTATTTACAGTATGTACAAGTACCACTCAAAGCGGGCAAAACAAATCTGCAATATTCTGTGGATCTTAAACTAGTCGTAGGGTAATTAGTTTAACTTAAGTTTTAAATATAAAGTGTAGTAACAAGGTTGTAATTTTAATAAATTGTAGTGAAACATAAACTCTACGATTTTTACTGGCAATTCTCTCCAGCACACGTATCTGACCTACGAGTATAGGGTGTCGGTAGTTCCATCATATCGCTGAAAGGTATCAGTTTGTGAAACACGAAACCAGGCGAAATACCTAACTGGTGTGCTTCAGCGTTAATAAGTAGTTATTTATTGTTTTGGCTCCAGAAGTCCCTCGCATGAGTATTAATTTTAAAATTTCAGAGTTGAAAGTAACGAACAATGTTAACAGAACAGCCAATCTAATAAACAGTACATTTAAAGGGAACTAAGCGAATACTCAAAACCAAACGTTCATCGCAGCGGCAGATTTCTTAAATTCTCTGTACCATCGGCTAGAAATTCGCCAGCACAAACCGTACGTAGAACGCTCAAAATTTCATAGAAACAGCACTAATGGTATTTGCAGTTTTGAGAACGCATATAACTGTAAACACGCGGGCTTTATACGCTGAAGATACCTGGTGATGTGTAGCAGAGAAGCTACATCAGTAATTTAAATTCAGAAAATCAAACCAAGATAAGAACTTCAGTCTGTAATATTTTAACTACCTACCAAAATAAAAAAAGCTTATTAAATTCTAAAGAAAATAAACAAAATAATAAATTTCTACTTAAGGTAAATAATACAATTTTTTTAAGACAAACAGACATTAGTTACTAAAGCAGATAAAACACAAACAACAGTAATAATTAACAAAACCGATTGCAATAATAAAATGATGAACCTTTTAAATGACGCAGAAACTTATCGTAAAATACATAAAGATCCGACCAATAAAAATCAAAATTTAAAAAAATGGTTTGACAACAACTACATAGATAATAAAACTTACAAAAAACAAATAACACATAATGGACGTTTTGCTAACATGTTTCTAGAATGAGGGAATAGGTTAGAATTTTGAATTGAACAAAGTATTACAATTCTAACAATTAATTACAGCCACTTGGTAAGAAATTTTAATACATTGTTTAAATCAAAATTCTAAACTATTCCCTCATTCTAGGAACATGTGCTGTAAATAATTTTTAGTTTATTGTAATCAAGCCCCATTCTGAAGATGCCAACATGTTGGCGAAACATATGTAGCTATTACACGACGTCTTATTAAACTGTTTAAGAAGATTGGCTGCTTTAATTTTTACTTTCCAAACAAATAATCTTGAAAAAGACAGCTGTTTTGAATGATATATTTTAACTAATAGTATATACTCTACTCTTCTCTTTCTGAAGTAAAAGCAGTTGCACATTTGATCGACCGTTGTGGTGGAAGGCTTTCAGCATTATTTAAAATGAAGCCGAAGAAAGTAATTTGATAGCAGCATTTGGTGGTCTACATACCCAGATGAGCTTTCTGGGATGATAGACTCTGATTTGAAAGAAATTTTCGAGCAGATATATGGCAGTAATTCATATAGTTAGTGGGAAGGCCTTATCAAGAGCAAGAAGAGAACATATGTTAGTAGATGCTGCTTGTTGGCTTCACGATTTGCATTCGTAAGGTGTTCGGCATGGTAATGCATGGTAAATGGTAATTTAATGGGTTATGAATCGGGTGGTCCCGGGCTCAAACACCGCGATGACGATTTTTTAAAAATGTTTTATGCTTTTTTTTAGTTACTTGAAAAAAGGGAGTTGGGGTTTGGTTTGGCCCATTGGTTTTCAGTCTCTTGGTGGTTTTTGGTTTAGATGTGGTGGTTTTTGGTTGAGTGGTGGTAGTTTTGAGGTGGTTTGTGGTTGAATTGTGGTGGTCTTGAGGTGTTAATCTGCCGAAGGCGCTCGTAAAAAGAAAGTCTATCAGAGACTCAAGAAACAAAGCTATCTGAATCAGCCAGTATGAATTTCATGGTTTTTTTTTAAATACATATTTTTTGTATTGATCAAAATATACTGCCTATATTTTCGTATTAAAAATTCAGCTTTGAGAGGGGTGCATAAAAATATAATACCGTTTGGCTCTGTTACCTTTTACACGGTAATTTTTATTACAAGCCCAGCGGTTTACAAAATGAAAAGCGTGATATAAAAAGGCCCCTTAGGCCGGATGAACTTGAAGAATTAGCAGGCCGTTCTGATGACAGTCTGAGTATCGAGGACCCCTACTCAAGCAATGATTCGGTGGCAGATAACAATTACTCTTCAAAAGGAGATCAAGTTGATTCTGACGAATACGACTATCCTGACAACAGCGGCATTACAGCAGACGATAGCGAAATTGAGGCTGAAGTTGCTGACAATGTAACAGATCCTAATCAAGGTATTGATACTGATCCTGGATGGGAAGATACCGACCTGGACCATGAAGTTGATTTTGATGGACAACCTGCTTTCAATGTAAACTTACCGAAAGGTTTTTTGACATATTTTTTATGATGATATCATGAAAACGGTTGTTGAACAGACTAACCGCCGAGAAAATACTGTTTTTCATAATAAGCCTCGAAAAGATCGTCGAGACACTTGGAAAATCTTGACAGTTGTCGAATTGTAAATTCCTTGGTTTGTGTCTGTCGCGAGGTACAGTAAAATTTCCTGCCCTGTTCAAGCAATGAAGTGAAGATTCGATATATTACCGCCCAGTTTTTTGGAAAAACAATGGTAAAATTTCGCTTTCAAGAAATGTTAAGAATGCTTCGATTTGTTAATTACGACACTGTTGATACCAATGATAAACTCTACAAAATCAAAAACAGTTTGGATAAAGGTTTAGAAAACATCAAAAATGCCGTCTACCCTAGCAAGCATTTATCCATAGACAAATAAATGATATTATGACGAGGGCGTTTGGCATTTCGCCAGTATATTTCCAACAAGCGACACAAAAATGGTATTAAACTATATGAGCTTACAACTCATGATGGATTTGTCCTAAATATTATTGTATACACAGGAAAAGGAACTCTCGTAGCAGAAAAAGCAACCCACACTGAAGCTGTAGTATTCAAGCTCTTGAAAGACTGTTGATAAAGGCCATATTGTCTATTTAGACAATTTTTACAATAGTGTCTCTCTAGCAGAAACATTGTTACGTTGTAAAACCTATGTTGTCGGAACACTAAGAAAACAACGCAAAGGAAATCCTAAAAATCTTCTAAAAACTAAGTTAAAAAAGGAGAGGCTGTATGGAGAAGAAAAGGGAGAGTAGTTGTTACAAAGAGGAAAGATAAACGTGACGTGCGTATGATAAGCAGCGTACACAAGCATGCAATGGAAGAAATTTTGACAAAGCGCGGGGTAGCAAAGAAAAAACCAGCCTGTGTTCTATGTTACAATAAGTACAAGAGCGGTATTGATCGCTCAGATCAAATGATGAGTTATTATTGAACTCCAAGAAAAACCATTAGATGGTATCGATTTTTTTTTTCATTTATTAGATGTTTTGCTGTGGAATGCCTATTATATGTACAAGAAGTTGATTGATACCAAATGTAAATTTTTGCCTTCCAGAGAAATGATTATCAAAAGCTTAATTGGCGAAGCAAATAGAAATACGGAAAAAACTGCAAAAACTGCAGTGGATCCCAATGCGAATTCGTTTCATTACTTAGAACCCATCCCGAAAGAAGGCCAAAATTCAACGCCCTCCAAAGGGTGTTTTTTCAAAAAGTCTTAGTTTATAAATGGCCATTATAGTAGCCATTGGTGATAGGCGGATCACGAGACTTTCTAAGGGGGGGGGGGGGTCAATTGATTTTTATGGATTGAACAGTAAGGTTAAATTAATAGTTTAGGTAAGTACTGCTTACTATGGGGTGGTATTAGGTAGATATTTAGAATAAAAAATCTGGTGTGATACACTCACACAACTTCCTTTTACAGTGATCATATAATTAGCAAAAAATTTGATTTTTAATTTTTAAGCAATTGTCAAAATTTTCAAAAATTACAAATTCTACAAAAACGGTACAAAATAGAGCGTTAGCTGAAGAGACAAATTTTCTCTAAAAGTTTAAGATGAATTCAAAAATGTAACAATATACCGGGCGTTCTATTTAAAATAGGAGTTAATGAAAAAAATAGAAAAAAAAACAAAAGAAACCCATTTTAGAAGTATTCAACTGGAAAATCACCTACCTCACATTAACACACATTAAAAATGTAATCAAAATGTAAAGTTTGAAAAAAATCGTTTGAGCAGTTTTTGAAAAAATCGAAAAAAACTGAAAAATCACAAGAGTAAACACCTACTTCCGGTTATGGGATTTTCTTCAAAAGCTTGCTGTCTCATCTACATACCTAGTACAAAAAACTTAGGGGTTTTCCAATAATTCTTTTTATTTAAAGCAGAAGGAATCTTAAGAAGTCTATCAGTGCTGTCAAATAAGCTCCGATGTCGTTTGACAAACTTTTGATCTTCCCATTATTCGCAGGAATAGAGGTGGATGCGGTTTCAGTTTGTATGGAATTTGTTGACAAATCATCTGCCTTTTATGGATTTTGAATTTCTACCGTCTTATCCTGATTGACATGAATGGCGGTAGTTTTTGGTATTTGTATAAATAAATTTGAAATAACAATTTATAAAACGATTTTACGAATTTATAAAATGAGGCATTTTCTCACTGGTTTTATAAATAGCTACTTCATCACTGGTTGTGAAATAGTTTTCTTTTCAGTGAGACGTTTTGAAACTTCACTCAATTTTGAAAAGTGATATTTTATACCCATAGCAAGATTAGAGAAAATGTTATAAAATAAGTATTGTTTTACATACGAGTACTTGAATTTAAAATAAAAATTTTGCCGGTTTTAAATATTTTAAACTTTGACTAACTAGTTCTACAATAAAAAAACAATGAAAACATATTAGCAAAATTTAAAAAAAATCGCGGCCACGGCGCACTAGGTTCAGTTCATTGTTTTGTCTATTAGAGACTGGTAGACACTAGACAGGTCACAGAACCGACATCGACGAGTGGCGAAAACCCCCACCAACGCTGGGGGGTGAGAGCAAATTTGTGCCTATTGCAATTGAAAAAAAAAATGGATGTGCGTTTTGGTTATAATTAAAACAAAATAGTCAACTTTTTATCATAATACACTTTTAACAGGCCCAAAGGGGTGTCAATTCATCAAGTTTATGTTTATTGTTGCTCAAGATCACAGGGGCAAGGTCATATGTAGACGTTCTATTAATCATTTATGTCTAAGTTTCATGTTAGTATGTCAATCAGTTCCAAAGTTATTAACTGCGGTACAGCAGTAATGAACTGGTTAAAGCATTGGTGGTATTCAACGTGTTAATGTTTTCAACTAAAATGAGTAGACTATAAATGGAAATTTTAAGAATTGAATCAGACCTCACAACAGCATCAGACTTCGAGGACGTTGTTCAGGGTTTTGTAAAAAAATGCAGGAGAAAAGCTGATTTGAAGAGTTTTTATTTTGTTGTCGTTCTGATTACATTTATTAGTAACGTTGATTGTATTATTCAAGAAAATAATAATGTTTTGTTTATAAGCAAGTTTTTGTTTAATTAACTGTTGCCATTTGTCTTATTCACATAGTCACATGTATTGTGTAAATTGAATAAGACAAACTAGGCCACATTTTTCAGCTTCGGGGCGGCAAATAGCTAAATACGTCTCTGACTCGAAAACGTACAAAATCGTTTCTATTTAAAATATTTAAAGCAACATTTGGGATAGTGGAGAGTGGAGACCCCTGGTGGATGACAAATTCTAACTTTGATAAAAGAGGCATAATTTTTATTCGAGCAGACTTCACCCGCCTGTAACCATAATGCCATTATTTGACAACACATGTATTGTCGGTAATTAGCAGTAATGACAGTAAATTTGTTTACGCTCATCACAGGATCAAAGACAGACAAACAACGGGTGACTTTGAAACCGCCAAAACACATGTTTGGGCAATTTAATTGCACTGTTATTACTAGACGTCTTGAACTTCGTTCACTAGCCGTCTCCGACCTAGGCCAAGGCGTTTTTAGTTGTCTAGGATGGCGCAGCCTTGAGCGGCAACAATAAGCGACAAAAACCGAAACGGCGCATTTTCCGCGGCAGCGCGCGCAAAAACTCCATGTAAATTTCGAAAACGCGCAGCCGGTCCTAGGAATTTCGTGGTCGGCGGGTCCGGTCGCGGGCGGCCTTGGACGGTGGCCCTCGCCTGCTAGACGCAGACGGCTGCAGCCGCATGCCTGCGATGCACCGCAATCAGTGGCTTGCGTGCGACCGACACGAAGGGTTAGCGGCAGACTAATCGGAATTTTCCTACGATTTACGGCTGCCATGAGCGTGCTGAACACGGGGGCCCCCCGTTTTCATATTCCTAGAAATCTGATGCTTTCTTGAACATTTATGCGCTGTTGACTCAAAACGGCGTGTGCATGTGACATATATTAGCTATTTTAATATTCAGTCATGCCAACTGCCAGCAAGAGTACCTAAACGTAATAACTAAAATATAATGTTTTGTCATTTCCTTAATATTTAATAGTTCAAGCGACCCAACTATTTATTGCTTGTTCGCCGAAACACTTAACTAACAGTAACGCCAAAATTCACACAACATAATGTTTCATATCTGCCAGGAAAACGTTGTCTATGCCTGTTCCAGTTTCTGTATACTAACATTTACGAAACAGTCGAGTTGGCGTGTTGCCAATGTTTTCCCTAGATTGCACTTCCATATAAAACAAATGGACTATATTTATATTGGGAAACCATTGGCAACACGCATTATCACTAGATTAAATTATGTTGGTACATAAGCTTCTGGTGATTACTTTTGTAGTAAGGTTAGGCTTGATGTTGGCTGGTTGACATCTTAATTATTTTAAATTATAGTTCTGGCTATTAGAAACTGAATTTTTTCCCAGTGCAATACCTACCTAGTTAAAAACAAATTATAAGATCACATTTCACGTTTCTAATAACTAAAGCTGATAATTATATGTACTCAAATGTACGAAAATATGCGCATATATATGCATACATTTTGTTGAGTATCTGCACCCAAAGTTATAATATATGCACATAATATGCTCTATTTTTTTAAAATAGGAGTATTCTAAATAATGTAAAAATTTCAATTATTTTGTGTGAGTATTATTTCTCTAATTTTATTCAAAGACGTCATTCATTTTAATGTTTGATTGTATAGACATGGACTGCCCACGCTAACTTCACGTTGTAAGCAACATAAAAATGAGATGTCCCCTAACCCGACCAGACTATTATTCACCCAATACTCTTGAAATGGATTCTATATGACGTTCACGATCTTTTCTCAACAGAGCAGGCTATGATATGTTTTTATTAGGTTGCTAGCAGGTCTTTTTGATAAAAGTCAAACTTGACAAGACGTAAACTTCAAATTATTTCAAGTCAAATATTTTGCCGTTGTTGCAATTACGTTGTTTTGCAATATTATTCAAAATGCCAAAAATCATACACGCAACCATAAAAGCAGCTATAAAGAAGACTTATGATAGCTACGAGAAGGACACGAACTTGGAGAAAAAGCAAATTATAAACAGAATCACTGATATTTTTGGGGTAAATATTTAATTTGTGATTTTGCATTTTTTGTTAATCGCGACTTATTTAGGTTTCGGATTGGATGGTAAGAGCAATTTTGAAAGGAGGGCCTGACAATTTGAAAACTTCTATTTCTGGAAAACGATCAAAAACTGACAAATTCACAAATTATATTTTTAGAGAAGATTTGCAGCGACTGATTTGGCATTATACTTCGAAAAATGAACATTTTACTTTAGATACATTATTAGCAGAAGCGAAAGCAAATTTGGAATTTACAGGGGGAAGAACTACTTTATTCAAAATTATCAAATCAATGGGTTACAAACATAAAAAAGTCGATGGACGCAAAATTTTATGTGAATCGAAACATGTCGTTGCAGCCAAAATTAAATTTCTACAAAGATATTTGCAGTTTCAAAATTCTAGTGAAAACGTGGTCTTCGTGTACCTTGACGAAACGTGGATCTACCAGAATGGGTCTTCGATTCGTCAATGTTACATGAAACAGATTTGAAAAGTAACCCAGCCAAAATTAAAAGTGAGGGGAAACGTTTTACGGTTTTGCACGCGGAAACAAAATTTGGTTTTTTGGAGGGATGTGACTTGCTACTTGACTCTGCTAACAATGATAGAGACTATCATAAAACAATGAATGGAGAAATTTTTCAAAAATAGGTGGTTAATCAGCTCATTCCTGCATTGGCCAAGCTGCAAGGTAAATGTGTGGTGGTGATAGACAATGCACCATATCATTCGGTGCAGTTGGACAAACCACCCACATTTTCTAGTAAGAAAGGACAAATGCAGGAATGGCTGGTTAAACAAGGGGTGCAATTTGAATCGAAATTAACAAAAAAGGGGTTGTGGGAATTAGTGAAACCTTTATTAGCAGACAAACAAAAACGTTATCTGACCGACGAAACTTTGATAGAGCACGGTTATCAAGTTCTTAGGTTGCCCCCGTACCATTGTCAGTTTAACCCGATTGAAATGGCTTGGGGGCAATGTAAAGGCTTCTATAATAAGCACATAAATTCCCAGCCTTCATCTAAAGATAGGGTTTCGAATTTATGGCGTGAAGCTCTATCAAAATGTACCCCCGACATGTGGCAAAATTATTGTAATCATTGTGCAAAACTAATTTCGGAAGACTGGGCAAAATATATGGGAACGTGTTCGATTGAAAATGTTCCTCCTTTCATTATTTCTCTAGGAGAATCAGATTCGCAATCAGATAGTAATGATGAACCTGGAAGTACTACCTAGAGCAGTGGTCGCCAACCTCTTCAATGTGTTGAGCTACTTGTTAATTTTGGAATAAAGAGCGAGCTACCCACACGGAAGCCACGTAACGCAACGTAAATGAAATAATCCACAGTTAATTTATCATTATATGTATTTATTTTACTATTTATTTAACTGGTAATACATAATACATAGGTACTAATAATAACTACATTCCTACCTACCAAACGAAGTTGTTTGAAAAATAAACACAAACTTTTATCCAGCCACAACGGCATGTCACGTAAGATTTAAAAATAGTTAATAATAACAACAAAAAAGTAACGCACTATCATGAACATAAACATTGAAAAATAAAAAAGCACGTTCAATGAGAAGGCTGACACTCAGACTCATCGATAATTTTTTTAATGTTTGCAGTATAATTTGATACAGCCATTCGAATACAATTATCCAAATGTTCATCTGTAAGTCGATTGCGATATTTGTTCTTAATAAACTTCATATTGGAAAAAGAAGATTCACACAAATAGGTTGAACTGAATAATGCTTTCACTTTCAAGGCAACACGGCATAGAACTGAATATTTGTCTTTACTTACAATAGGCCAGATACATTTGGTACTTGAGACTAACGATTTTAAGGCTAAATCATTTTGAAAATCAATTACTTCCATTTCTGTTGCAGCGATGTCTTCGCCAAAGTTCTGCATAACACAAGTTGCAAACTGTTGGATATCAATTTCCATAAAGGGTGAAACAACAAACTGCGCTACTAAAGCCATTTCGTTGAAATCCTTAAAACGATTTTTGAAGTTATTCTTCAGGGTAGAAACTATTTCTACATTATATTTGCTGTCATAGGGTTCTAATGGATTTTGAGATATTTTTTTCTGAAAGAATAGGAAAATGCTTGGCATCGCTGTTAATTAGGTTTTGTTCCCAAAACTCCAGCTTTTTGATAAATGCTTTTATATCAGAAATCATTTCTGCTAGTTCTTTGTCTCTCCCCTGAAGCTGCAAATTAAGTTCGTTTAATTTCTCGGTAATGTCCACGAGAAAACCAAAATCTCTAAGCCAGATTGAATTTTCTAGTTCCGGAGTCGGTTCATCGCGTTTTTTGAAAAATTGAACTATGCCAGATAGGACATCATTAAAACGTTTCAGCACCCGTCCTCTACTTAACCATCGGACTTCAGAGTGAAGGAGTAGGTCCCCGTATTGACAGTCAACTTCATCGGCCAAGGTTTTGAATAATCTTCTTTGTAACGCTTGAGCTCTAATCTTGTTCACAATTTTTACCACCAGTTTCATAACGTTGTTTAGTTTCAGGAAATTTCCACATAATGCTTCCTGATGGATAATGCAGTGGTAAGAGAGAAATTGCGGAAAAGTTTCATCTTTACGACATAACGCCACCAGACCCTTATCAAAACCCACCATAGCTGGAGCGCCATCGGTTGTCAAGCCTACCATTTTCGATATTGGAATTTTCTCGGAAGAAATAATATTTTTTAAATGAAAAAACAACTCCTGTCCAGTAGTGTGTCCTTTCAGTGGAATAAACTTCAAAAGATCTTCTTTAATCGTAAAATCACTAAAAACCATCCTGACGAACACGGCCATCTGGACAGTGTCAACGACATCTGTTGATTCATCCAGTTGAAGTGAAAAATAAACACAGTTATCTAAGTCAGTTCTTAACTGTAAAAAAATATCATTGCTCATTACTTCTACACGTCTCATCACTGTATTAGCAGAAAGTTGCATAGATTTTATAGCTGAAACTATCTCGTCTTTGTTTCTAAAGCTGGCAAATAACGAGTCAGCAGCTTCTAAAAACGCCTGTTTTATCATTTCCCCGTCTTCATAAGGTTTCTTTTTTTGTGCAATTATCTGGGACAGACGGTACGATGCTTCAGTTGCAGCCTTATTTTTGTCGATTGTTCTTAAAAATATTGATTGTTGTCCAATTAACTGCTTTTTTAACTGTTTCAGTTTCTCCTTTCTGGCGGCAGAATGTAGTGGGAATGATTTTTCAAAATTAGAATGTACAGTTTTATGATGTCTCTCAATATTTCCTTTTTTAGCAACGGAGACCGAAGTATTACATAACAAACACACATTTTTATCTTTAACTTCTGTAAAAAAGTATTGTTCTTCCCATTCCGAATGAAAGTGGTATGTCTTTACCTTCTTACAACTGCTTGCCATAATATTATTTTTTGTTGTTCACTACTAACCCAACCGCTGGACGTTGGTTACGCGTTCAGTTTTAAACTAAGCGCAATGTCGCCGCGCCGTGCGTATTTATCCCGTTCAAAGCAATCCAGATCGTTCTCGAACACTAACGCACTGGTCCGGCTGGTCGGTTCTAGCCGATTCTAGCCGATTCTAGCTTGATGGCGTCAGCGGCAGTCGCTCGCCGCAACGTTGCCGCTGTTTATGTTTAATATTATGACAATTAGATTTTTTTGTGGTATTTTAGGAAGCTTCTCTGATTTTGTATTTTTTAAATTAAAATCGTTGTGAGAGCTACCAGAATTGCCCCCGCGAGCTACCGGTAGCTCGCGATCGACAGGTTGGCGACCACTGACCTAGATAATTGACACTTGAAACTGTGTTTTAAAGAAACAATAATTAGCAATATTATCTTAATAAATTAGAGAGCGTGTAGCCGGCTGGTAGAGTGCTTGCGCCAGCAGTCGGCAGGTAGTGGGTTCGAGCCCCACACCCGTACATTGGAAACATCGAACGCTCTCCGGCCATCATACGAACATCTTTGGTGGTCGTGACCCCTGTGAGGGCATTCTTCCCTAATTAAAGGGGTTAGGCTAGCCACCTACCCCGGCCGCGACTTAAGATGGATTATAAAACCGCATTCAATGTGTAGAAATAACAGGCTCTCAGCCTAAATTAAGAGGAAGAAGAAGAAGAAGCTTAATAAATCAGATTTTACCGAAAATTAGATACAGAAACGTATAATTATAATAATTTTTCATTTTAAACGTTAGAACAAATTTGTACTGTGAAGCATATTCAAATTTTATATAAACAAATCGTTGTTACAACATGTCTTTACTAATAAATGTATTTTAAAACTTCAAATAGATTAGAAAATACTAAATGAACAGCACAGTGTTTGTAAATCTCAGTAAACTTTTATAAAAAAAATCATTTTAGTATATTTCCAGAACTATTTTCAGAATTGGAAAAACAAGAAGTGATCCTAGTAAATTCTGAAAACGTAATAAAGAATTTGAAAAGAAACATCAACGATTTGCCGGGATTTGATTATATAGAAGAGCAATTAAATGGCAACAGTGAAGCTCTTTCAAAATCATAACCTGAATTTGAATATGACATAACCTATTTCTGTCATAGCTATTTATCACTAAACGGTACCAACAAAAATTGCACCCTAACATAGCCTGCTCTGTTGAGAAAAGATCGTGAACATCATATATGTTGGGTAATTCCGTATACATGCCTTCTATGGGAAAAGCGGAGGTTGCTTGAGTTCTATGTTTATATAGTCACAGATTTTAACAGGGACTTCCCCTTTCCTCTGCTTATTTCGATAGGCGCACTGCACTCCAGCGAAAGAAAGTGAAAGTATATATCTCACTTGCACCCAAAAATTTTATTAATAAATTTAATGAAACACTAAAGTTCATATATTACAAATTATTGCAAAATATAACCAAATATACAAAATCCAGAAAGTATGCTCAAAAAGGTATAAATGTGCAAAATATGCAAAGTGAAACTTGGCTTAAACGATTTGTTTTCACTTAATTAGTATACATATGCAAAAAGTTTCGACGGCATATCAATTATACAAAATATGCATTTGCCATATAATATCAGTTTTAATAATAACCAAAACATATGTACCAACACAGTTCAATCTAGCGATAATGCATGTTGCCAATGGTTTCCCTAGAACAGAGGTGGCGAACCAATGGCACGCGTGCCATTGATGGCACGCGGCAAAATAATTTGGGCACGGCCTTAATTAAGGAATTTAGGTACCTCATCGAAACAATTTATTTTTTGGTTACATTTGAGGTCATAGTAACAAAGTTCATTGTGAACAAGGCTACCTGTGCCGGAACAGCAACAGACTACGCGACAGAGATAGGTAGATTTAGCGCGAATTTCTGACCGAACGAATGGGAGTGAGCTACGGAGTGAGCTAGCGCGGGCGACTCGGAGGGACGATGAGAGAGGCGCTGTTACGCTTAGTTTGTAGTTCGCATGCAGTATTTGAAATAACTAGTTGGATTTTACTTTAAGCATTTATTTTGTAAGTTCTCCCCTGGATCGCTAGGCAGCCCTATTCACATTTATTTTTAAATATTGAATAAATTTTCCCCTGCACAGCAGGCTTTGCATTTATATTATGTTAGCAGTGTACAACAGTTAAGCCGTCGGTCCCATGTTACTACGATGTGTAGCACGTAAAATATCCCTTGCTAGGGTTGGAACTCCTTAGTCTCGGTAAAATTCTAAGTAGTACTAAGGTACCTGGTACTTTGTATGCCCAAACATGTCCACCGGGTTGGCAAAAAGGGCCTATGAAGGCCTACGTGCTTGACGTCAATCTCCCCACGACAAATACTAACTACTTACTATCGAGAGATGGTCCTCACTGTGCTGTGGAATGAAAAGCCACGTCTTTACTTGTATCAGCTAGAATTAAATAATAATGAAACGTCATCTTTAGGAGCAGAAATCTTGAGCAACTGTAAAAGAAATGAATAAACCTGAACTAATGTAATATCATAACAAATGTCGAAATGTCTGCCTTCTCCCTCAAACATTTTTGAACGCGTCTTCTCATACCTTTAATAGTATATTATGTATCAAGTTTTATACACGTCATTTTAGTCACGAGTTTTATTAATCACGAGCGAAGCGCAGCGGAGCGGGTGTTTAATAAAAGAGTGACTAATAAGTTTATAAAACGAGTTGCATACAATACTTTTTCTACGACCACAAAATTAGAGAATATAACATCATATTATTTCATTAAAGTTTTGACATTTATTATATTAGGTTAAATTATGCTTGACAAACGTCAAAGTGACGGTTGAAAACTAACTTGATTTTAATTTTGGCTGTGGCTAATAAAGCAAATATATTTGAACCTAACTTCACCCCATGACTAAAACATCGTTGCCAACTTCAGCTCATGACTAAGAGGCTCTGTAGTCATAGGTTATGAAGGCATGATTAAAAGGTCACTTAGCGACGTGTATGGTAGGTAGTATGTTAAATGGCATTTTAGTTACAGGAGTAGACAAAAATATTTTGTAATAATTGAGGTGAGTTGTTAATTTCTTGACAGTGTTCTTCAGTTCGTTTAAATCGTTAACCGGAGTCTTAAAAATTGTTTTTTAAATAGGGTCATACAAAAAAGTCCAAAACAGTAATATTACAAGAGCGAGGGGGCAGGGTATTGCAGTATTCCTACTAAAGATCCGGTCATCAAAATATTCGCGTAAAAAAATAATTGTATCTGCAGCTGCATGAGCTGTTGCGCCATCCTGTTGCAGAAAACCATCCCGTAGTTCATTTAAGAAAGGTTGCAATAATTCGTTCTTGTACCTTGCTGCAGTTAGCGTGCCTTCGAAAAATATTGGCCCAATTAACCTACGACGACTCATTCCAACCCAGACTCCTATTTTCTGTGGATGAATGGGGAGCTTCAATTTTAACGTGTGGATTCTCGCTACTCCAAATTCGCATATTTTGTGAATTAGTATACCCATTAACGTAAACCCAGGCTTGGTCTGTCAAAAAAGGTTAAATTTAACTGCTCATCATTGAGATTATCAAAAAACCAACGACAAAACTGAAGCCTTTTTGGATAATCCTGTTCTAAAAGGTCCTGAACAGAAATAAATGGGTAAGGATGCAGATGCAAATATTGTCTCAATATTCTGTGGCATGTACCGTAACTTAAGTAATCAACCACCTGGCATAAATGTCTTCTTTCCTTCCAACACTTCTAGTTTCTCGAAAATTGCTGACCAAATTCTTAACCAAATTATAAAATTTTCGATATGTAATATTTTCATACCTCTCTCGGAATTCCACAAAACAAGAAGGAATAGAATAGGTCCATTCTCCGACAACTTAAAAGCCGTTTCGAAAGTAACATTCAATAACGAATGCTCTTTGAAATGTATTAAAAATCATTTTAACAATCTGCCAGATTCGTATAGAAAATGACAACTAATTATTATCTGACACAAGTAAAGACGTGACTTTTCATCCCACAGCCCACTGAGGATCAATTTTTTTAATCTCTCAATAAAACAGTTTAGTCATGGTGTAAAGAATACAAGGTGAAACGTTCCCGGATATGCGCAGTCGTTCAGAAAGTAGAGGGAAGATGTCATCAATGGGCGTAATCAGGAAATCCATCATGGCCGCGGTCATGGTGTAACCATGTCCGCGATCGTATATTGTTCGTGGCACTGTCAGTCGATGTAAAATTCGAGGTTTGTGTCAACACTTTTTTTTTTATTGATACATCTGCTAATTTACAATCTACTCTAATTATATTATAAGAGTATTGAGTAAATGTGATGACTGTGGTGACATGTGGGAGTCCTCATCCAGCGATGATACTCCTGGGTTTTTATTGAGATGATTTATTCCTTGAGATCAATGGGCCAGTGCTTATTCAGTCTTCGAGTTGGCAATGGATGCAAAAGTTGTTGGACGAGGTTATTCCCATGGTCTGGTAGCTTTTCAAAATAAGATGACGCTGATTTCCTTATTACATCCGCCACGAAAGGGATATTGAGGTCGTTGTGTAGGGTCCGATTGCTGACGTACCATGGTGCGTTGACGAGGCCTCTGAGGATTTTTGACTGGGCACGTTGAATGATGTTAATTCTAGTTTTTTTGGCGCATCCCCAAAGCTGGATTCCGTACGTCCATATGGGCATCAGGCTTGTTTTGTATAGTAGGACTTTATTTTCAGTTGACAGTTTAGACTTGGGTTCAAGGAGCCAATACATTTGCTTGTATTTAAGGTCTAGCTGCGTTCTTTTTGTTTTGAGGTGAGGGTACCATGTTAGCTGCCTATCTAGGTGGAATCCTAGATACTTGGTTTCCGTTTTGACCTCCAGTTGATTGCCTTTGAATATGACGGGTGGGCAAGTGGCTCTTCGTGTCGTGAATGTAACTTGAACGGATTTAGCTTCACTAATTCTGATTCGCCATTGATCAGCCCATTCGCTTATGTTGTCCAAGTGCGTTTGTAACTGTCTCGAGGCTTCTATTTCGTCATTGTGTATGGAGAGTATAGCGGCGTCATCAGCGTATGTAGCGATTGCGGTATTTCCCGTTTCAGGAATATCGGAGGTGTAAAGGAGGTAAAGGAAAGGACCCAGGACACTGCCCTGCGGTACACCTGCTTTTATTTGATGATATTCGGACAGTTGATTATTGTATTTTACGGTGAAATAGCGGTCGCTGAGATAAGATCTTATTAAGAGGTAGTACGTGTTCGGTATAAGTAGTTTTAGTTTGTACAATAGGCCAGTGTGCCACACCTTGTCAAAGGCCTGTTTAACATCTAAGAAGGCCACAGTGCAGAAGTTTTTTTCTTCGAGGCTATTCGCTATTGTATTGATAATTCGATGGGCTTGCTGTACTGTTGAATGGTGCTCTCTAAACCCGAACTGGTGATTTGAAACTAAGGCAGACATGTCCAGATCTTCTTGAAGTTGTCGCAAGAGGAGTTTTTCAAACAGTTTCCCTAAAACAGGCAACAGGCTAATAGGCCGATATGAGCTGGGTATATGCGATGGTTTGCCTGGCTTGGGAACCATGTGGACCTGAGCATGCTTCCATTGTATAGGAAAGTATGACAAACTGAGTATCCGGTTAAAGAGTGTGGTTAAGAAGACAATAGCTTTCCTCGGGAGATGCTTTAGTAATTGTGAGGTTATCAAATCGTGTCCTGGCGCTTTATGACTTTTTAGTGCTTTAATACCGTTGCTTACTAGGATGGGAGTGAAAGGTTTAATCGGAGGCGACAGTTGGCACGGGATGTCTAAGAAGTTCTTAATTTGCTCAGTGTTTACCACAGGATCGGCTTCAAAAGGTGTAAAAACATCTGCCAAGTAGTGCGAAAATTCGTCAGCTTTTGATTTATCTGATCGTGCCCATGTGCCATCTGTTTTTTGTATCGGTGGTACGTTGAGTTGCGGACGTTTGAGTTTTTTTGTAGCTCTCCAAATTGATTGGTCTGACGCAAAACCTAACCTTCTAACCTCGAATTTGACATAGAGTTACAGTGCCACCAACATAAACAGTGCCAACCTAAGAAAAAAAATCACAACCATTTATGGTCACCCGGTAGTACAAAAATCTTAATGTAAGCTAAAATGCCAATAATGATTCCTCAGATTATGAAACTAGTCTTCAAACAATGAGAGAGAAGCTACCAAAGAGATCATTTTCCTTATAATTATCATTATGTTTTGTCTTTTGTTTTGGTTTAATACTTATTTTAATGCAGATTCCTGTAGTTTGTGTTTATGAGAATAAAATATTACTCAAGGTATACCAAGTTTCTTTCTTACGCATTTGCGGTTGAGGTATATCCTAAAAAACAGAAGAGCGTATCTACCAAAAATGTCAGTTGATAACGTCATCAGGTGCCATTTTGTATTCAGTTTTTTATCAATGGCAACATAGATGTCATTTAGTAATTCAATTTAGACATATAATTTTATAGTAGTTTTTAAATTGCTTTTTGTGTTTCCTGTAAAAATTACATTTTGGCTCATACGCTCCTCTGTTAGGACGCCCTGGATATGAACAGAAAAATGGACTATGGGTTTTCTGTTACGTATTTAAGAAAAAAACATAAAGACACAAACAAAAAGAAAATTATATAAATGTACAGACGTGTGCAAATAAATCTGGGACAGTGTTTTTTTCACATGCAGATTCAGTTAAGAATTTGAAGAATATTTCCATGGATTTCCTCTTATCAGAGAGAGTTACGGGTTTCAGTACCTGTTAAAGTTTAATGTAACTCTTTCTGATAGCAGGAAATCCTTGGAGATATTCTTCAATTCTTAACTGAATCTGCATGTGAAAAAAACACTGTCCCAGATTTATTTGCACACGACTGTACTTTACCATGCTAATACCTAAACTTCCAACTATCACCAAACCAAGTAATAAAAATAAATAAATTAACTTTTAACAAAATATATAATCGAATAATTTTCATATTACAGATTAACCTCTTTCCATACACAAACTAAACTTTTTAGGAACTAATTCAATTTGGATTTTCACATTATTATAGAGTTCAACATATAATTCATGAAATTTAAAAAATTGAAGTAAATCTGCGATTCACTTATTTATATATCTATTTGTTTGTCTTAAAGAACTTGTACACTTGTACATATCTTTTTAAATTGTTAACTGAAGGAGATTAACTAGTCGAAATATATATTTACATGTTTGATGTAACTTACCAAGAAAGTATTTGATAACCGTATTAGCTGCTAAAAACTTTAAATTAACAATCTGTTAATAAGAATTAAATAGGGCTGAATTTTGCGATCCTTTGAAACAATTTTTTGGCTCCGCTGAATTGTTTCGCCAGTTATTCAGTTATTTCAGGCTTAACCTGTATATTTTTAGTTGAATTATAAATCCTTTGCATTTCAAGTTCTTCAATCTTCCAAAGCAGCGTAGTTTGTACCTGTATCGAGTTCCTTTCGTTTGCTCAATGAACTCTCGACCCGCGCTATCTCTTATCAGAGTGCGAGCCTTCTTTTGGGCTCGAATTGTTCGTATCTGGCACTTGCCATTTTTGGCCCGCCGTCACCGGCGTGGCTAAATAATGTTTGTTCAAGTCAAATTACGTGCGCTCAATTAATGTAATGAGCAGTGTATGTTTCCTAGGGCTGATTATGATTAGGTACGATGGCGCTTTTCTGTTTTGTTATTCGTATAGTAATTACATTTTTTCTTAGCTCTTAATTACCAATTTCAACCACGAGTTTATCTCGGAGGCCAAGGCGCTTGCCTTATCGCATTTTCGGCACCTGCTGGGTTCGGCGTATTTGCTGCCTTTTTGAGGATGCTTCCGCAGCAATTTTCGGCGCATCCACTTCGATTTCAACGATATGTGTGCAGTTCACGACCACCTTATGTTAAACCGAAGGGTGTAGTTACCCCGGCCGGCGTTTGCCTGTTTGCCGTTTGTGAGCGTTGGAGAAGCGAGGTTAGTTTGTGCTATTCCGGGATTTATCGTATCTTCAATACCTGGATTTTACATTTATACAGTTTAAACCCGTCAATATTTAAAATTTAAATGCATACGTTCCACAATTATTAACATGTAACGTTCAATTTCATACATGTTCTTGTTTTAATATTTAAATTTTTATGCTTATATTTAATTATGCTCAGTATTTAAAGCTGCAATTTTGATGTATTTCGACCCTCTGTAAAAGGTACAGTCACGCTTTTTTGATCTTCAATGGCCTAACAGAAGGTTTTATTAAATGACTGTGATAAGCTTATTCCACGAATGATTTGTTGGTAAAGTTATTAAAATAACCCGAAAGGGATTTTTTGATTTTATGCGTGTCGCAACCTTCAGTTAACGTACACACCTTTGTTATCACATTATTTACATTTTAATCGTTCGGATAATTTACTACTGACACTACAAGACTATTTTATTGATTATTAATTAAACGCTAGCCACTTGTAGTTTATTTCCTCTTATTATTTGAACATTTTTAAATCTTGTAAGAAATTTCAAAAGAGATGGGAATCTTCTGAAAGTATTAGTGAATGTGAGTAACTTACATCTTCAAGATTACTGGCGAAACTATTTTTTTCAAAATGTTCTAAAATCTGAATTTGTACGTAATACCTTCTGGTGTAATTGACAGCATTTCTTTTAAAAAAACGTTTTTCTATGAAATTAATGCTTTCCCATCAGGTGTCACCAAACGTTGAAATTCAAATTTTGTCAAAGTCACTAGAGACACATTCAAAGATGAATTTATTCAAAAAACACCTTCACTTATTCTACCGGCTTGTAGCCCTCTTGGCTGAATTGTCTTAGATTCAGGAATTTATGCTTCGCTTAATCGCTTCCGTACGCTACAAAATAATTTGTGTACCCTAAAATCTCCGTATCCTATTGGAGTATTAAATCTTTTAACAATAATTTTCCTGAGTAGGTATTGGCTTGAATATTTAGTCTTATATGTTTCTATAGGTCTAGTATTACTGAATAGCAATACAGATTGTGGGTTTAATCAAGTTCTGTTAGTTTTTAAAATTATTTTTAGGGATTTTATGCAGTTTAAGGTTTACGTTTCTATCTGTAGGTATTCTGGTTTGAATTGCCTCGAACCAGTGGCGCTCCCGGACACACAACTTGGTTAAAAATCAGCTGGTATATATGCTACACTATTTGGCTATCCCAAACTACGGCATATGTTTTTAGAAATGGTTTATTGCTATTATTTGGAAAAATTACATTTTGAATTTAAATCTAGAAATAAAAAAAATATATACGTTGAATAATGTAACTGCAAGCAATGCTACTGCAAAAATGTAAATTTATTGCTATGGACACATTTTAGTAGTCTTGTATGTAAAATAATAATAATTAATAATTTATAACATAACTAACAAAACAGATATTTGGCATAAGAATGCCCAGTAAAGGTAATAATTTAAAGTTCAGATTTGTTATAAAATAGCGTAGCTCTTGTAAATAATTAATAGTATGATGTCTTTAGAATGGTTTTGTCTTTGTTCATAAACAAATTAAAATCAGAGTAGTCTTAGAATTTCATGCAACTAAAATAAAAACTGGAAACAAGACAATTGGGGTAGCTTCTTTACGAGAGTTAGTTGTGTTTGCCAAGCTCCCCCAAAATAAGTAATTTTTTAATGTTCTATTAAATATCCAAGTTGACTAGAAGTTGTGTTTTATTGAGAGAGTGTGTCCTGGATTATTTGTGGAAGTTTTCCCTGAGATTGTGCCTCCACCCGGTAGATACGAGGCATCAATTTCGTCCAGTCTAAGTCATGGTATTTGGGATGTGATTCTAGGGAGGTCCAACCAGTTTACAAGTGCGTGTACAAGTGTATAAGCGAGCAGTGTACGTGGCGTGTAGCCGAGCCGTACAATGAGGCCCCCGGCTTCAATGAAATCCAAAAGGCCATCGAGGTTGCAGCCGACATCCAGGTGGGTTCGAATGCAGATTTGGGCCTAGCTAACAGCAGGACGGCAACATCTTGTCCAGAGCATCGCGGGAGTTCCAGGTCGGTGCAGGTAGCGCGCGATTCATCGCAGCAGCCATCTAAAGGTCAGATCTAAAAAGTATCGTTTTGTGATTGTGTTCGATTGGCGTCGGTTAGCGTCCCTTCCGTTCGTCGCGAGGGTAAAAGTGTTTTGTTTTGTGACGCGGACTTACGTTCAATTATTGTTGCATAGCAACAGCGTTTACTGCGTGGACATCAACGATTTATTAAGAATTCGGAGCTTGTTTATATTCTGTTAAGACCAGGGAACCATCTTGAAATTAATGTCGTTCCCATCAGTTAGAAATACTACGCTTACAATATCCCATCAGTTATGTGTAATAAGTTTGTAATTGGACTTCTGGATAATTGTTAACAACAAATTAGTAGCAATTTAATTCGGATGTGGCGCCCTAAACCTGTAGATAGAGTCAATTAATAATAACTATAAAGATAGAAGAAAAATATTAGCCGGGCACTTTACAAAAGTTGAGATAATTAGAGCCGAATTAGAGTTATTTAATTATTAAACCCATAAAGAGGCCATTAATAGCAACACACTATATTTACAAGGAAGCAACATGGCGTCGGCTATCAATGAAACGTACATCTGTAATAGTTAATATTACAATTTTATATAGGTATCTGTAAATGTAAGCTTTTATGCAGGAATAGTTGGTACAAAGAATTCACTATAAATATAAAAGCGAAGTCACGTCGTTGATATTGTAGGTAAAAAACGTTTCTGAAAGCTTAGTAACGTATTCTTCAAAAGAATACGATTTTCTAAATGACATTTAATGTTCGTTACATTCAAGAACCGTAATTATGCAAACAGAATCTGTAAAACCCGATTAGAAAGCATTTATAAAGTTGCAGTTGCAGTTGCAACTGGTTGAATTGGCGCTATTTATCAAGGGTAACGAATTGACGCAAATGCAGTTAACGTTCATCCCAACTCACACCTTGTCTGGAAGTTTAGAAGGAAGGTTACGTTCTGTATTTTAAAAATAATTCCGCTTTCACGAATTATCGTTAGCCCTCACATTGCCCATTCAGGATTTATGAATAGTTCTTATAAACAGCCATTTGCTTTTATTTGTATTATCATCCGTGATCTCCAGCGACTTAAGTTTCGGAAGACATAATAGATGGCTCTCGCCCACCTAGTCTCAGGTCCAACTCCTCGATGGACTGAGCGACTAATGCTCGAAACAGCCCTACAAATAACTATTTTCTACTAAAGCAAGGTAACATAAATATCTTAACGAATAACAATTAATTGCATAACACGGTGATTTCCGACTAGCAACAGCGCTAATTATTCACAGACAAGAAAGACTAAAGTCAGCTGGAAGCAAATTACATACAAAGGTAGTGTCGAACAACATATTCTAAAGATAGCGCTACCTGTTGACATTTGCAATGCATTTTTGAGTCGACATAAATTCATAAATGACAGGCTTCCGGAATTGTTTTTTTAGTTGTGGTTGGGACTTATATCACTTTACCTTGACTACACAAAGACTGTTTAGTTTTTGTTGTTTTACAAGGAGATGACACAGTGCATAGAAATAAGTTGGAAATCGATGAATAAAAATTATATATGGACGCCTTTTCCAGTTTCTACACCGATCCTAAACAATAAAAACAAATATTATCCTTATTCCATGCAATCAATTTTAAATGACCGACTCTGTATTACGTGCGCCTAAGCGTTTAAAAAGTGCTGCATTAGTAATGGGGAGAACAAATGCAGTTACTGTGCACTGCTTGCCAGGTACGAATAAGGAATGATGGATGCAGCATGAGTTTTTAATGACGTCGTTGCATGTTCGTCTATGAATAACACAGAATATGAAAACCAGCGCTACTAATCATTAGAGACGCTTTTCATATTTGTTGAAGTCCATACATACCTGCTCCACTTTTCTTGAATTGTTTGAGCAATGGGCTTTGTTCGCAGAATACTGGAATCCTTGTGCAGAACGATGAAGCTGTCACATTAGCTACAATTTATTTTTTTCTAGTTTAACGTTTTTATTTTTGAGATAACAGAATCAATACGCTAATAACAATGAGTGTTTCATTTCTACGAGTTGTAACCTAAATCACAGACTGATATTAACTTATATAAAGAAAGGTAAAAGGTAACACTTTAGCAGGAACTGTTTATTTAATTTATTCCACCGATCAAAAACAAAACTGACAGACCTACTAGAATAATAACGAAAATTCACATACTAAATATTTTAATATCGGGGTCGGTAACTCAGTGGTAAGCATCCTGACTACTGATCCAAGGGTCGCTAGTTCGATTTCCGGCCCCGGTGAGGTTTTCAAAAATAAAAAATGCAGATGAAAGTCTCTACAGAATTCCATCATTTGGAAGTGATGTAAAGTAGTGGGTTCCATGTTACTACGATGTGTAGCATGTAAAAAATCCCTTGCTAGGGTTGGAATTCCTTAATCTCGGCAAAATTCTAAGTAGGACTTTGACCATATGACCAAAGCAGTCGGTGTCTAAAGTACGTGGTACTCTGCATGCCTAGACCTTGTCTATTAACAAACAAACAAACAAACAACAAACAATACTTTAAAAATAATCCATCATTCTCATAAATCAAACCATTAAAAGTTCCCCCAAGTCTTCAGAATCCACTGGACATTCTATTGTCGATACCGTTTTCCAACGCCATGCCATCACATGGAGAGGACACTACGAGAGAAAATACACGCTTGATAGGACGAACGAGTTGTCCAGTCATGGTTTTCACACGAGCTACACGAACCATGTTTTCTTGATCAGGATAAACAACAATCATCTTCGCCAATCTATCCTTTTGCTGCCATTACTCCCCAACAGGACTATATCTGCTATTTTGACATTATACAGGTTCACCACTCCAGAATCCCGATGAACTAATTTACCCAAAGATTCACTTCTAATTGTTTGTCTTAGATCACCTCTGAGGAGCTGCCGATAGGTAATTCTCCATGCCATAATTCTTTCCTGCATCTGAAGAAACGTGGATGGAGAAAACTAGGTCTAGCCCATCTTCGGATAAATAAATCAAATGTCTGGAATTGGTAACGCCTTCCATATTACTCAAAATCTTCATTACTTCTTCATAATATAAAGAAACCCGATCGTGAATTTGCTTAACCCTCAGACTGCGGAAACCGGGTCTCAAGTGACCCGAACTTTCTTTTTTCTTAAATAATTCTACCGTTTTCCAATGTACTGCTTTGGGTGTTCGCGTATTCCTCGAAGCTGTTATGGAGATGCTGTAGAATAAATTTCGTGGAAAAATGTCTTGGTATACCTGAGATAATCCGCTCGGGTCACCTGAGACCCGGTTTTCGCGGTTTCGCGCTCCATTGTTTTTTTCTTGTTTTCTGGAGTATAATAACACTGTGTAAAAACATAAACAAAAAGAATGGATCCTAATAAAATTTCCCTTACCCAACAACAATTGTATGACGAACTAATGCGTGATGATAACGAAAACTACTTTAATTTTTTGTCTGATGAAGACAGTGGCAGCGATAAAAGTGACGCAGAATATGAAGAACTTTTTAGTCTGCAGGTCAATAAAAATAAAAGTTTTATGATTATATTATCATGTGCAAGTATGTATTAGAAAAACAGACATTGTGGTGTTTTAAAACTAATTTTAAAAAATTGAATTCGATCCGGGTCACTAAAGACCCATTTCCGCACTCCGCGTAACTGAAATTATTTCCGCCGTTCGAGGGTTAATCATACTTCCGCCCACCATCCTCCACACTAGGCTGTAGTCGGTGGATTAAATATTGAATCTATATTCAATACTGAAGCTTCCAAATTAATCCCTTTCCACTCTAGATTCTTTTGATTACTGTAGATTACACTGGGACGTCCAAATTTTGAAATTATCCTACGAATTGTCTTTCTTTTTTTCACAATCCAGAATAATTTTCGTAGTGCATTCAACACCACTTGGACTCCATTATGACATTATTTCTGATGTTATATATTACTAGTGATTCAACCAAACCATGATTTGAAGAGAGCAAAATCTAATTCCGGAAATCCTCTTCACCTCTTCTTCCGGAAATCTTAGTTCTTATTCAATGAGTAAAAACATTCAGCTTGGAAAAACCATTCTACTTTCACACGATCTTGCGGCTTCGCACGGGAACTTCCAATAAATATCAACATCCACGCCCACATTCAGTAAATTTTTAAAGAATTCGAAACATATACCAAATACCAACAACCATTTCCAGAGGACAAGATAACTTCTATTTGCAATTCCTTATTCACTTCGTCCTCATTTGCAATGACGTTGGAAATTGGCCAGCATTCCTTCTTCTTCAACCAGCTGGAGCGGTTTCATGACGTGTAAGTCCAAAACTATTTGGCAACATTTCCTTTTGTTCTAACTGAAGCACAAAATGCATGTCTGCACTTTATGGTCGATTAATCTTTGAACACACCTTGATGTGGTAAATAGTTCATTCATCGAACACTGCTTGGTAGTCAGCAAATTTCATCAACGTGCTGAATTTCTTAGCTTCATAGAGCAATCTCTTCTTTGACATGACCCCGTTGTCGTTAAAAATCAGATGAAGTTTGCTGCATAACTTCAATAGAATCAAGTCTTCAATGAGTTCGCTTTGAATAAGCATACAAACTAATATCAATTCATAACTATCACTCTTTCGTGTCTACCCAGAAATTTTGACCTGACTTGAATTGATGTATCCTTTCGGTTAGCAATTTCTCCCCGACATCCAACCTGATGAGCACTTCAACTTCTGGGAAATGATCACCAACATTTGAAATTCAAACTCATAAAAACATGGCCCATGCTTCACTCGAAGCATTGAATCGCAGATCACTGGTTGATCTAACACGTTTATCTTACGACAGTAGTGACTATTAACACTGATCAACGAAATCATGCTTGTGGTGTTCCTGATTCGACACCCCCAAATACTCGTAGTTTACGTACTACAAGCTCTTTTCCCACCGATAGTTATTACTTCTACGCTGCTAATTTCCTTAGGTTGTATGAATTCTGGGATCTAGTATAACTACAGCCCCCTCAATTTCACAATGGACGTCTCCAAAACAACTTTAAGGGAGCATGGCCGCGAAGTCAAATTTGCATCATTCACTTCCTCTTCTTCTTAGCAAGGTCAAACGTGTTTCCTCCAAATTAATTTTTGAGCAAATCCAAAGTAAGTTATACTATATTTGTTAATTCCGCGGACAAAGTTGTGCAACCCATTATTCCATATACTAATCAACTTGATACAATTTTTTTATTTAATTTTATTAATCAAGGCTCCTCCTGTTGATTCAGCTTGACAGTTGTCAACTTGTCATTTAATTTTCCTAGGGCATAAATGTATCATATAACATATGTCTTCAAGCAAATATAAATATCAAAATAGTCATAACACATAACTTCGCTTAGTTTTCTTACGTTACATAAACAAATATATGGCATTAATTGAACTGTCACATAAAATAACCTAACTTCATGATCCATAGTTTTTCATTTCTTCCTGGATTACATTCGTTAAAAATAAAATTGTTGAATATAGATTACAATTGATTCGGTTGCAAAAGGAATCAGCAGCTATGTTTGTTGTTACATTTTACATTTAACAAAACGAACAAATGTTTAAACATGATCCAAACATATATTTCGACACCTGGTGTCTTCTTCAGTGTTTTTTAATTCACATTTTAAAATTACAAATCTCTTATAAAAATAAGTTACGATCTGCAAAATACAAAAAAAAAACACAGTATTACGCATACACGAAATTAAACAGATGAAGAAATTAACTTTCCCGTATGTCTATATTTACCTGCTAGTCAATTTTTAATTAATAATTGTATGCGTTTAAATTACTAATTTGTAAATCCAAAATATTACTTATCCAACTTTTTGCATTATTGTATTAGATGTTAATTTTTTTCTGTAAATGAAAAGAGTATTATAAACCAATATACTGGGGAAAATGATAAATGTACTCACTTTAAAATTTTCTTTATATAATCATTATTTTGAAAAAGTGGTGCGAGAATATCCCTTATGCAAATTTAGTTGGAAATTTTCCATGGTAACGGCGAAAATTGATAATCGGAAATTTACCGGAAAATTTCCACTGATGTCACTGTCATCACAAAAAACCGTAAACTATTAGTACTTAGATATTAATTTCGTAATTTTTTTAATAAAAATGTTTTCTTTACTGTGTTTTTTCATTCGTGATATTCTCTATCAAAATATAACGCGTACTTAAAAAATTTCCTTATGGAAATATTTTTTTTCAACAAAAGCATTCGTGCATTCCTCCAAGAAAAAATCCCTCCTCCTTTGGAGTCGGGATTTTTTCAGTTGGCATGCACTCATGCACTCATTGAAAAAGTAGCTGCAAAACATATTTCCAAATATTTCCGAAAATTTTTCAAGCACTTGTTATATTTCTACTGAGAATTTATGTATAATTTTATATTTGCATTATTCCAATTCATTTGGAAATCCAAACTATAGAAAATTATTGGGAAAAAATAAAAACTTTAACACAAATATATTTAGCAATCAAACTATTTTCAATTTAATAATCAAATATATAAACAAAAATTTGGGGTTGCTATGAGACAACCCCTTTCGAGTACAATAGCAAACTTAGTTTTACAATTAATATTATTGCAGCTGATTCAAATGATATTGATTTAATATTTAGCACTTTTAACAATATACATTCTAGATTACAATTTACGTTGGAAAAAGAAAATAAGCAAAAATCAATAAATTTTCTAGATCTCACTTTACCTAGACAGCTGGATGGTAGCATTTTAACAAATTGGTACAGAAAACAAATAAAAACTGACAGATATTTAAATTTTTACTCTACTACTACAATTAAATATAAAAAAGCATAATAAACAACTTAGTTGATAGAGCAATCAAATCATCCTCTAGCACATTTCATAATCAAAACTTAAAAATAATTAAAACAATGTTGTTGAAAAATAATTATCCATATTCACTAATCAATAATACAATTAAAAATAGATTAAATAAAATTAAAGTTAAAATTAATAACTTTAATAATACTATTAATCTTCAACCAAATTGCTTAGGAGACCAATTTAATAATAATAAAAATAACAACATTCCTAAATATATTTCTCGTCCATTTATTCCAAAATTATCAATGTTATTACAAAAAGAACTTAATAAATTTAATTTAAAGGTAGCTTATAAAAATAATCATACAATAGGACATTTGTTTTTCAATAACCTTAAAGATAAAACTAAAATCACCGATGAATCTAATATTGTTTACCAAATAGATTGCAATAATTGTGATGACAATGCAATGTAAACGTTTAAAAAACACAAACACTCAATAAAAATCAAATAACGTCGCCACATAAATCAAATACAGCTTTGACTGAACATACAGTAGAAAAATTTCACAATTTTAATTTTTCCGCACCAAAAATCTTACAGAATAAAAAAAACCTTAAAAAACGACTCATCTATAAAATGATTGCTATAAAAAATGTCCAAAAGCTGTTAACTATAGAACTGACATAGGAAATTTGAACATAATTTATCAAAATTTATTGTAACTCTGTCGTTGCAGTGTTTTTAGACTAGTATTGTTAAATTTTGGAAATTAATTATTTTGCTAAATAAATGATTGGAACTAATAAATAATTGAACTTTTAGGACAATATCAGAGCGCATGCGCTAGTACTTTTGTCTTGATAAAATCTGTCATGGCCGTAATACGGCTAAAGCAACTGGTCTGAAACAAATTTAATATTTCAAACACTGAAGAAGATACCAGGTGTCGAAATATATGTTGGGACCATGTTTAAACATTTGTTGTTTTTGTTAAATGTAAAATGTAACAACAAAAATAGCTGCTGATTCCTTTTGTAACCGAATCAAGAAATAATATCCAGCCACTATGTATAGATTACAATGGCAATAGTATTTTGGGTTACATAACTTTATCCGCGCCGTTAAAAGATAGAGTGAAAGTCTTACATGCGGGATATCACATCTCAGTAACTCCAACAATTGACTCAATCGGTTATTATTCAAATAATTTTTCTCAAAAGTGGAATCGGAGGATTTCCAGCTTCTTTATCATATTTCCAAGATCTCTCCCGGCATACAGGATTCCACATGGGAAACCAACGTAACATCAAACTTGTCACAACTTACTCACCTGAATCCGAATTTAGTGACTTGTCCCTAAACGTGACGTCACGGCATGTTACAGTATTCAAATAGCGATTAGCACACTCAGACGGTAATATAAAAATAAACGGTAATACGCTTGCAATTACACAATGATGAACGCTTAGCTTTGAATACAGTAGCCTGTACATGGGATGAAATCAAAGGCCAGAACTCCGGCTTCATTCATGGTTTTGGGGGAAGAAATGAGATAGACGGCCCCCGATTCAAGCTCCAGGAAAGCTTGAAGAGTTGGTGGTCAGCAAGCAAGGACAAGCGGCTAGAAATTCGATCCAATATTCGAGCTCGGAAATAGAAAGGTAGTTGTAACTCAAGCGGTCACAATATTCAAGGCGGTGCTGATGCAGTCCGACATAAATCGAGTACCTTGACATAGCAGCGGAACGTGTACTAAAGTTCAAGCATTACTGCATTTAGGGAGGCTTGTATTTTATCCAATAACCAAACCAACTACGCCAAAAATCCGCTTCCACGTGGTTAACATTGTTATGATTGGTGATAATAAATAAATAATCACCACAAATACAAGTGGTTTTAATAAGTTTTAATAAAGAATTGAATATTGCTATTTCTATTTTATTTATTGGCAATCAAATTTACAAATAAACGCTCCGGCTTAGGATGAGCAAACTCTGTTCAAAGGGTTGTGTTGTAACATCCGGTATAATATTTACTATTGAGTATAATTGGTGCACAAGTATGGCAATCGTCCAAAAATTCCGATCTGACAGTTTAACCTCTAAATTTACGGGTAACACAAATGAATGATCGCACAAAAATCCAACGTAATTGAATTCAAAATTACCAATAAGCAACAGTTTTCGCGTCAGGTAAATATGCAATGTAATTATGACTTAAGCAGTTCGGTTAACCTGTATTACGTCATAGCAAAGAGATGCGTTATCTGGCAATTGTTTCACTTCCTGGTTTGGTATCCAAATCTTGTCAACCGCAAAATCGGACGACGCCACCGCTGTAAAAATCCTCTTGAAGGAACCTGAGACTGGAAAACTCTCTCTGAACTTCGTATACTGTCTGCTTCAAGCGCTGCTCAAAGGCTCCTCGGAACGCCTTTTCTGTTCACATCTACCTTGGAAGTGGAGCTTCGTTGCTGGTTCACAAAATTAAAGGACGCCACGGTTCGCAATTAACTCTGGATTATTCCTGGCTTCTGCTCTCTGGACGTAGGCCTCCTCTATACGTAGCACACAAAATTTAGCTGGCTGCTAACCCGAAACTCGTTGAAAACTGGCCTCGATGTCGGACTCACTTGGGTAAAACTTTCAGGTCACTTCTCTCTTCACTGGGATTCAATAACACGATGAAATTCTACACACATGCACTCTGCGAACTGGTGATTAATAAAAACAGCTTTTCGACTCCAACAAATAACTTTTATTTTCAAAAAATACATTTTTATATGAGCCTCTCTAACACACAGCTTTTTTTTATTATGGCTTGGGTTGTCAGTGGTAACAATCGAAGATCACGTATCTTAGCAACTAATTACAAATGTTTTGAAGTAAGATTTGAACAATGTTTTATTTAGAAACTAAACTGTTTTTTTGTTAATTGTAAATCGTAGCACTTTATAACCTCAAATGTCTGCTTTTAATCACTTTACTTTTAGTAGCACTGTTTTCACGAGTTTGATTAGCACTATTATTTTCTTT
This sequence comes from Agriotes lineatus, assembly GCA_940337035.1. Classification (NCBI taxonomy): domain Eukaryota; kingdom Metazoa; phylum Arthropoda; class Insecta; order Coleoptera; family Elateridae; genus Agriotes; species Agriotes lineatus. Next base: position 98,700,501 of record OW679201.1, read on the forward strand.
CTAACGTAGCTTGCCTTTTCATGGTCTTTGCATTCTATGCTTCTTTTACACCGCTTTTTACCTTTCAACTGCGTTGGCGATTGTTGGCTTCGTAATTTTAACACTAACGCTGCATATTATTTTCGTACATCTCGGAACATATGTATCAACCAGAATTGCTGTGAGCATTAAACCATTACAACATATCGCGCTGAGAGAAATGTAAGAGCCGCACGAGGAAAACTATTCGACATTGATCGGGGGCAGCTTGCCTTTTCATACAAGCATTCAATGCAAAATCACGCCTCGTCAATGTTCGTTAATAACTCTCATCTAGCATAATAACCTTGCAGATAGTCAAAACTTACAAAATCTAAACTATTTCGTGACCATGTGCCTTTGGGTTTTATAAGCAACTAACTTAGCACGACATTTATAAAGCGGGAGCGGAAAAGATCATCCTCAACTGTTTTAACTTCATGGAGTTTTGACTACTTACAGCTTTCCTTCTACCACTTTAAGTCTTTCTTTTAGGCTAGATGGTGCACTTAGCTTTCGGGTTCTTTTCCAGTCTCTCATCTACACCAGCCATCTCCTGTGATGGGAACAATAGTGTAAGGCACCATTTTCCCATTAACACTCAAAAACTCAATTGCCGTGTTCGAGAAAATAAAAAATGCAAATCGAAAATCACCTGAAGTACACTATTACAATCCAAATCAAGAAGAATATTTAAAATACCTCATTTATGAACCCATTCTCGTAAAGTTTCAAATTTAGAGCTTTGGCTAGGAGCTCTACCCCTTACCTCTGTTCACTTTTACCCCTTGAGAGGTATAATTTTAAACGACCCTTAAACACTTTCTAAAGATTTTAAAAAGACGTATGCAAAAAAAAGTGTTCTAACTCACATACACACGAGATATGAATAATTCTATAATTCATCTCCAAATCCAGGTGAAACGTTTTTACAAGGATCAACCACGCCAGGGGCGAAACTTTTCTACGTATCGAAAAAGGAAGGGGTAATTTATAGACAACAGCGACAGTTAAGTGAAGAAGGCGAGTTGAGGGGTTTAGAAGTGAACGCTTTTCGCACATGAGAGTGGAATATTTTTGGCGATTGAGACTGTTGGGGTGTTTGGTGATGGTTAATGATGATACGAAACCTGATTCGAGATAACGCTGGTGTTCAGAACTTTTAATGAGCATCCTGTTTCACCAATGTGCACAGCATTACAGGAACAAAAGACTCTGTAAATGTCTTTTGAAGACACAGTGTTTAATTTACCGTTGGGCGAAGGAAGCATTTGTGGCATTTTTCTCGGAGGTTTGAAAACTGTTTTGATGATTTGTTTTTGAAGAAATTTTCCATGCGATCAGTGACTTGATGAATATAGAGAAGCAAGGCTATTGCTGAGGGAGAATCAGTTCTGTGGGGTTTGGATAGCTGTGGATGAATATTGTTCAGTTCAGCGTGGATCTTATCAAGTTGAAATATGGAAATAGCCTGGTGCGAAACTGAATCGGCATGTCGATACAGGTCAGAGTGAGTAAGTTTACGGTATACAGAATGTCCAAACTTGCCATTATATTAGCGAAAAACATCTACATCCAAGAGGGAGAGAATCAAGTAAAAATCGCACGGTGATTTTTCACTTATGTTACTTTGGAGTGGTGGAAAATATGTTGTATAGAAGAGGTTCCTGCTGCTCTGCTGTCATATTCAAAAATATATATTTAATGTTTTACTCTGTGTAGTCTCTCACCGATCCTCCCATCGTCGGCATCTCCAATCAACAGGCACTAAAGGTGTTAGAGGGTCTCTCAAGGTTGTTATGACACGTTAGTCTTGTATTGAAATTATTTAAGATTGAATCTAATTGATTTTTATTGAAAGTCTGTAAGCAGTTGGCAGTGTTCGAGGAAATAGAATACCAGCGAGTGGTAATTTTCACAGAGAAACACCTCTGAACCATACTCTTGTGTGATATCGGAAATTAAGTAAAATTTAGGTTTCTTTAAACGTGTGTCGAACATCTTAACACACAGTACTCTAGATATACGATACTCTCTGAAAAATACTAATAGGAACACAGGAACAATGAAAAACGTCGAAGAATCAGTTATAATTTAGTCCTTTATATGTAAAATCATGGTGATCATATTTAATTTTTTTTTAGACTTCAAACGTTTTCTCTTTAAAATTAGTGGTAGCAGTAGTGGACTACAATTTTTATACCGTTACTCTGTTGTCTTTTCTTAGAGCATTTCAGTAAGGAGACTGAAAAAAATGAGTTACATGTCTGAGCTTTAGTTTAGCTTTGCATGCTCCTTTGCATGTATTTTTTTTGTGAAAGAATAAAGATATTATTATTATTATTATTATTATTATTACATTTGAAGGTATAACCAGAGATTGGTTAACTTGAAGCTTAGAAGATTTCGCCTCTATCTCTGTTCAACCTGAAAATTGATAATCTAACTACCCTTTAAGTAAAGTTGCCTTTAGATCTGTTTTAGTAAGTTTTTTATTAAGCATTTTTTGTTAAAGTGATGCACCAGGAAAGTATTTCCAGCGATTTTATAATATTTTCAATGATATTTGACATGTATTAAGCGGCATGAAACCGCAAGTATGATCATTTAAAATTTAGATTACAAATGCAATCACGAAGTACGATAAAATCACGTTATGTACTAATTAAAAGTGCAAAATAAATCGATACAATTAAAAATTCAAAATTTATCACGATATGCTCGACATCAGTTGTAAATTTGCCGTTTGATATATTAAAGTGCGGTTATCCCGATTGCAATCGCAGGACTGGTAGCGTGTTCGAAGACAGAAAAAATGTTTACATTGTTTAGATTTACAGCATGTAAAGGTGTTAAACACAAAAGCGTCGCGGAAAGATTTAAATTTCCCATTAATTAAATTCTAGTTAATAAATTAGAGGTAGTTAGTAACTGATGAAAACTTATCAACACGCAATAGTATTAATCTTGCACTACACACAAGCTTACTCCGCAAACAAGTTTTATGCAAGAGCGAGCCAATAAATAACTGGGAACGGGTATAAAATGCATTGGTCATTGAACAGTTGCAGAAGTACATGAAGACTAATAGACTCCTACGACGCTTGTAGAAAATTATACTACTTAATCAATTACTGGTTGACTATCAATCAATCGGGCATCCATCCGATCTGGCCATCCGTGACTCTCCCTATCGAGTCCAGATCTTGATGAAATGCCTCCGGACTCGATGGCCGTACATCAACAACCAATTCTGTGTTTGTTCTCCGTTAACCAACTTTTTGCCGAGATTGCTATCAATCATGTCCTACCTATATCCTACATCAGCGGTAAAAATTGCCGCTTCATTACGTTTCCCGCAAAAACGATGCCTACTCGGGGAGCATTAATTAAGCTCGACCAGGCTCAATATTAAAAATCCTTAATGAGAACAGGAAGACAGCAGCGCGCGAACTACATGTTTGATTAGTTTTAATTTCTGAATTATAAATCGTCCCAGCACGACGCACGCTGCTAATAGCGCTAGAAGTTATATTGGCCATTATCAGTTAATATATTCGATGCGATGCTGTACTCAGTAACAAGTTTTAATTAAGTATCCCCGTCTAACGACGCCGCATAGATCTTCGCAGTAGGATCTCCAAAACAGAAAATTTCCTGAATGGACCCACACGGATTGATAACCGGTAGAAAACGTTCCGCTTCTAATGAGATTTGATAGTAATTCAATCGATATTAACGTATAAATCATTTAGATTAGTTTTTCTAGTTATAATACCTGGCGCAATTAGCAGGATAATAAATGTGCATTATGAATTATTCCGCCCCACAGTATCATATATTGTACAAATATAGACTATAATTTCTTCACCACTTAACTACAGTAGAAACTATTGGATATTTACATACATATGCATACCATATTGTATGTTATAGTATATAAACGCCTATGATTACTGTAGCAGATAAAATGTCGGTGAGCTCATAACAGAAAGCCGGGACTGATCGTAGGTTACGAGAAGAAGGTTTATTTGATTGTTATAAACATATTGAAAAGTAAATTTATTTCATATTTAACCATATAAATAGATTTTTAAACGTCGAAATTAAATTATGTTACGTTAGACAAAATTAAACAAAAACAATGTAAGTTTGTAACAACTGCAACTACTGCAAGGTAAGCATCAATCTCACACAGCAAAACGAGATTAACTTCTGGAGTCTGCCAGGTGTTTGCATAGAAAGATTAGAGGAGACCATAGAAACGTTGCAACAGATGTGAAGAAAAAGTCTAGAATTGGACGCCAATTGAGTTTGAAAAATAACTGTCCTGGGTCAGATGAACATAAATGGCATATAGACGTAGTCTGTTTTAGAAAACACAACCTTTATAGCAGAAATTTCTTGGCTAGAGCCTCAATTGTTTCCAAATTCATGCTCAACCTGCTTTTAAAGAGTCAATAATAACAATTTTTAAATAATTCGTAAATGCATCCGGTTTTCTAAGCGGTCCGCGTAGTAGTAACTTGCGAAATTCGGAAGTATGGCGTTAGAATACTTGATAAAACCAAAAACGTAATCCATCTACTGATTACATTTATCTCAATTCCTTTCAGAAGCTTGTCAAGAGGAAAATAAATTTTACACTTTACATCAAAGTCCTTCAGGCTTCCCTATATGAGCTATGAAGATTTAATTTTCGTTTAACTGATCTAAATTCGTATATTCCAACCTATTTTAATATATTGGAAGTTTCTTGAATGTTCTATCGATTGTACTAGACCTCATCTATTTGGTAGAATGTTTCATGTCTTGTGGAATCCATTTGGGCATTATTTACTATTTCAATTTAATTATTTTTGTGGGTTACCATTTTTCAATGCGATAACTTTAGACATATAACATGCAAATAAATATTGTGATGAGAGTAACATACCATATGTTTTATAACACACCATACATCATCATCACAATAATGAGCTTCAATATTAACTTCGCCTCCGGGACTTCATGGAAAAAGGTAATGTAACAATTGTTGATTTGACGCAGCAACCCATAATCTTTCTCAGCTACGACACACCTAAAACCTTTCAATCTTTCGTAAATTCCAAACGAGTACATTATCATCGGAATCATCAGGTGCATTATTTACTTCGCCGCCTTTACGACTTTATCGGAAAGAGTAATACAGTTCGAACACTTTTTGCTCTAAAGCAGCAACTCTTAACCTTTCTCCTCTACGATACGCTTAAAACCCTTCAATCTTTCATAAAATGCCATACATTATTGTTAAAATGATCAGCCATATTGTTAACTTCTTTGCCTTTGGCACTATGTCGAAAAGGGTAACACAGTATAATTGGAACACTATTTGATCAGTCGTAGCCACAACGATTTATCATTTGCAACACAGCTAAAATCCTTGAAACTTTCATCAAGCACCATATATTGTCATCAAAATGATCAGCTTATTGTTAGCTTCGTCGCGTGTGGAGCTTCATCGGAAAGTATAATATAATTCGAACACTTTTTGTTAACTTCGTTGCCTTTTGGGAATTATCGAAAAAGGTAATTATAATTCAAAGGCATTTTGATCGATCGCATCTAAAACCTTTGAATTTCTTATAAAATAACATACATCATCATCCAAATCATAAATCTTATTGTCAACTATGTCGCCATTGGAGCTTCTTCGAAAAGGGTAATAGAATTCGAACACTTTTTCATCTGAAGCAACGACTCTTAACATTTATCATCTGCGACATACCTCAAACCCCTCACACTTTTATAAAGCATCAAACACTGTCATCAAAATCATCAGCTTTGTTGTTAACTTCGTCGCGTTTGGAGCTATATGGAAAATGGTAATATAATTCGAACACTTTTCTCATCTCTGGCACAGCTAAAATCCCTCAATCTGTCATAAAACACCATACATTATGATCAAAAACATACGCCCTATTGTTAACTTCGTCGCACTTGGGGCTTCATCGAAAATAGTAATATAATTCGAACACGTTTTGATATGACGCAGTCTCTTAGCCTTTGTCATCATCTGCGACAGACTTGAAAACCTTACATTTTTCATAAAACTCCATATCATCAAAATCATTAGGTTTACAGCTAACTTCGCCACTTTTTGAATTTCTACCTTTCTTGCGTGAAAAGTTTAAATATTAATACCCCATGCTTCGTAACACGGGATCCGAGAATTGTGCTCATACATGAAAGTAAATAAGTACAAACGTATAAATAAGGGGCTTAAATTGATTTTTGCACAACCCGTTTCGAAGCGAGCCTTCAAGTGGGCCAAACTCACGCAATTTTCACAATCAATATCCATAAGCGTCATCTTGTTAATTGGACATCATTGTTTTCATTTTAGAGCACATTGATTTCAGTATTACAAACCCCACTTACACAATTATTGTCTTTCAAGTTTGTTTGTTTGTTTGTTAATGAGATGACACTCAAAATGAACTTAGGTATATCTTTTTACAAGCAACTTGAACTTTAAATGTGTGTATTAAATGATCTTTCTTTCCCCATAATTGTTGGTTCAACGATATTTTGTCTTAGCGACAAGGCCCAGGAAGTAGATAATTATTTTCATATGAGTGTAGCACATGCTCGGACATGAATTAGGTAGTATGTTAGTATGGCTAAAGAGATTGTCAGCAAATATGAATATGTTTGTAACACTAGCTGACAGACAATTTGCAGTAGGATAATGAAGAAAATCACTACATCACGAAAACTTTCAGTAAATATTGGAACTCACTACTCTTCAACCACGGCAAATTGAAAATCAAAGCAATAAATTAGGGTGATGTTTAGGAAATTTCATTAGCGTAGCGAGATTGGAATCAAATATTTTTGTTGTTGCTTCGGCTAGTGTATCATCGTCTCATCGGCATTTTCTAATTGTAATTAATTGATCACACTCACGTGAAAATGTACTTTCCAAAATTGGGGAAAAATAAATACAAAGTTTTCAGTAAAAGTATTAATTTATTGTTTCATTGAGTGAATACATGTGTGGCAGAAGGGCCGCATCTAATTAACAGTCATAAACGGTAAATAAATACAGAAAATATCATCTTCGTGATACACAAAAAAATCGCCCGATGCACAGTGGTCACCCAAAAGCAGTCCGTAAGAGCGGGAGCATCTACGAAGTACCCTGAAAAGTGAAAGTATCCTAAACTACGATCTTATCGAGCTGTGTTGAGCCCGAAAGAAGTGCCGCTTCAACGAGGGCAAGCAGCAGACCCCCTTCCAGCTGTGCAGGCATCGCCAGGGCCACGTTCAGGTCACTCTAAGGGCCCATGTGAACGAGAAGGAACCTACAGAAAGGTGGCCAACTTTGTAGGAACAGCAATGCAAGTTAGTATTCATAAGAAGCACAGCAAATTTATCATTTACCTGTGAATTATTGCTAACATACAGTAGAGGAAGATTAAAGAATTATAACTATGCATTATCATACCTGATATAAGAGTAAATTGTATCTAAAATAAGCTGAGCGTCATATAATTGCACAGTAAATAATGTACAGGCACGAAAAACATGTTATTATTAAAAAAATATGGCAATAATGTGGGGCTGACTATTATAAAAGTGTACTGTACCCTTAAACGAGGGGTGGGTGCTGCTCTAACTCGCGGTACAATACGGCGTAAATAAGGACCAGGCAGCGGTTGTTACGGGTATATTAAAAACTTCATTAGTTAAATCAAAATGGGCGCCAGCCATTATACACAACATAATCACAAATCTAGCTACCAAAACAAAACACCAGCTATTTGGTATGCCTCTCACTTCAACCTAAATTAAATACAATAATAGTATTTTTGGATCAGTCTTTTTGCAATGAAAATCTTAAATGGGAATATGTTCTAAAATACTGTAATAAAAAAAAATGATGATTATGTTATGTACAAGCTTAACACACCCACCATAAGATGGATCTTCAGTCTGTCTTCTTCCCCACCTTTAGCATTTTGTCTTCTATCACTTTAAGCCCTCCCCTCTGTAACACCTATCCTTCAGTCTTTTTTTATTAATTATTTGAACAAGTCCTGTAATAAATTAAATAAGTAATCGTTTTACAATAATTGTGTTCGGTTTGTTGGCACTAAATCGCTTATTTAAACTCATGAATACTAAAAGGAGTTACAAACAGGATCATGTAGTAGTAAAGTTTATGCCAGTGTCGTTAGATGACGCTGAACGAATTAATCCCGATCGTAGACGAAGCAAGTCCAATCGGTGACGATGTAGTGTAACGAAATTTAAAGTAGATCAATTAGATGGAGCCCCAGCTCACAATAATCTAATTATTAGATATTACCTAAACAATTAATTTCCAGGGCATTAGTTGGGTCACAATGGGGTAATGGAGTAGAGAGCCTGTTCCTTAGGCCTCTCGTCACATGATTTCTTTGTTCCGGAATATTTATGCTTTCCTAAATGCACAACTTGTCCCTCATTTTACTGATAGTACAGATTCCAAGATTGCTGTAGATGCATGCGACAAGAAACGTAGGCGTAAACTTACTATACACAACGTATAAACTTTGAAATCTGCATAATTGTAGTTCCAACGACGCCAGCTGAACATACAGATTCAGAGTGAACACTAACCATAAAATTAAATAGTATTCGTTATTGGTAATTACCTGGATAATACAAGTGATTGGAGTAGGAAAAGTATTTTGTATCTTGAAGTCAGGTTATAGATTGTTCAATACTTTTTTGATGACCTGCAGGATAACAAAACATTGCACAACGCAAGTGTAGTAACAGTCGTTAAGAGGGAAACATCTCTATTGGAACTAACGCAGTACATGTAAACTTGCAAGCTAAAGCCAATTTGGATATTTATGCACTTGAACATTAATTACATTAGTATAAAAATTTAGATACACTGTTAATTTGTTTACAATAACAGATTTAAACAAATGTTACTGTACATAAATGAACTCTATAGTAATTGATACGAAACAGCCATCATGCACCATCATCAAACAGAAACGGGATGATATGTTCTCCTTCCTGTTAAAATCTCAAAAATATGCTCAGATTTGTATTCAAAATGAGTTGTCATTAAGTTATAAAATGGCATCCGGGCCTCTCCAAATTAACCATTACGTCGATACGGAATACCAATTTGATTTGCATACGTGAGCACTGTTTTTAACTCGAATCCGTATCCATCGGCTGCTCTTGCATTTTGTATCGTATGCCATAGGTGGATGTCTTACCGAGTATATAAATTCCTATCACGATACCCGTTGCATGTAAATACTGAGCATTTTGCATAATGTTATTAAAGGCACTCGTAGCGAATCAGCTGAATATTGATAAATAGCTAGCAACCAACCGAGATTTGTAGTATGGGTTTCAGTAAATGTAAATCCTTGATGTCAGTGATACTTTTTTCAAGTGAAATTATAATATTCAGTAAATATTTCAGTGTACATTCCTCTTCTGACACTGTTTCTTATTATGTTATTATCGCAGCGTACAATTATAAGTCGACATGCCAGAGCTCTTAAACGTTTAATAAACTCAAAATTATGTTTGGAATATCAGTAATTATTAGCCTTTATTCAAGCTGAGAGCTTAGTATCTGAATTACGCAACGATTGTGTTCGAATATGTAGTAAATGATTTTCATGGGAGCTTTTAAACACTTACAATAATTTCCGGTCAAAATCAATCAAACGAACGAAATACCCAATATCCACGTTTTTGCAACCTAATAAAGAAATAGCCAGCTCACGAACGGATCGGAAAGAGCTGCGGGCAAAGTAATACAGTAAACGAAAGTTTAGGGCGCCAAGTTCTATGACTTACGGAAACACATTCCAAAGAACCATCCAGAGTAGTTGAGACACGACGACTAGTGTCGTACATAAACAATGCATTTATGTAAACTGCGAGCTTTGATACACCGAAAACGTATTGAATGATCCCCGTATGAGCGATGAGTATATGGATTAATAACATAACGTTAATAATACTTTAGAAATACGAATCCAACAACAGTTTGATTATAACATATTTATCGAAAATTAAAATTAACCCAATCGATATGAGAATTCAAAGGCAACAAAATTTTAAATAAACACCTTAGAAATTATTATCATATTAATAAATACAAGTCCATATTAATTGGTCCATCTTCGTGGGTATGGTTATAATTAAAAAACGGATGAAGTTTACATATCTTTCGACGTCGAAATTAAATTAACGTCATTATCAGGAAAATACAAGAAATTTGTAAACAATATAGGTCAAGTGAGCAATGGCTTAAAAATTATTTCAAAATACAACTATTAACATGATGAGAGGTGCATTTAGCACACTCAAGCGGGTTAGTGGTTCCATAAAGCACAGGATTAATTGGAAAATTACAAGAGATACAAGAGAGATGTGAGAGATCAACCTTGTAAAAGTCATTGCTCACTTGATCTCGGTTAGACCTTTTCGTATAACACGCCTCGCTACACTCCTCGCTCTTGAGGGCGTGGCAAGGGTTAAGATGGTGGCTTGTTGGCCACACGTTCCCGTCTAGCTCAGTGGATGAGTGGGTAGACCAATGATTGAAGAGGCTGGAGAAAGCGCTTGCCTATTGGCCGAGAAAAATAATGGATGAGTCGGAGTACAAGTTTTATTTATTTTATTCTGTCGGGCGGGGCCCAAGACATATATTAATAATAACACATATTTAAACCAAGAAAAACGACAATTCCATACGCACTGACGCAACAATACAATACGCAATCACACATACATTCAACAATCATTCAGGCAACAAAAAAAAAACTAATAAGGCTTAACTCTAAATACACATAAAAACACAAGAGAAAAACAAAACAAAAGTGTTTCTGGCTTAAAGCGACAGTTCGGGGGGGGGGGGGGGGGGGGGGAAGTACACTTGGCACTCGCGACGCGCGTAGTTCTTGTCCACGACACCGCACTGACTCCTGGTACACAAATGGTGGTGGGGGAGGGGAAGTCTACGTAGCCCGTCCGTGTTCCTGGGGGCGGCGATGACGTAGGTGGCGTCGACGTCGGGGTATGCGCCGGGGTGCCTGCACCAGGGGCAACGGCGAGCGGAGACGTAGGCGGGCGTTCCTCCGGGGATCCTGTCCGTGGGTGGAGCGGGCGGTGGCGTCTCGGGGGCGGCGGGAGTCGAGCTGCACTTCGCGCAGCGGACGGCGATGGTCGTCCTCCAACCTGAGCTCCTCCCACAAGCTCTCGAACTCGGCCTTCTCCGTCGGGCTGAGGAAGAAGGCGACTCCTAGTAGCTGGGGGCGGCAGGTGACTCGAAGCTGGGCTACGCGAAGCGGCGGGCGTGCTTCAGGAGTGACGGCGTCGTAGGCGGCGCGTCCGGTGGGGGTGTCTCCAGACTGTGGGGTCCTGGGGCTGCTGAGGGGCGGCGTCTCGGCGGGGGCGGCGACTTGGGCACCCGGAGATTGGAGGCGCAGCCGAGCTTCCTGGAGGAGAGGATCCTGTGGAGAACTCGGTGGCGATGGGCCGAATAGGCGGTCCAGCAGCTCTTGATGGCTGTAATTTAAATAAATGAGGATGGGGGCGGAAGGCTATCTCGTACCTGAGAAGGTGACGACGCCGTAGTCGGCGTTCCGGCTAACGTAGTGTCTGGAATGATCGTCCACGGCTTACTTTGACGGCATCCTGGCTTGTGCAAATTAAGTGACGTGGGGAAGGCGAGGCGGCGGAGGCGGCTATCGGCGATATCGTCGGGTGCGGCAGGACCTGGAGCACGGCGACGTACAGGCCGGTGATCGGACGGTGACGCAAGCGGCTTTGTCGGGCTCTAGCTGACGCGGGGCTGGACGCTCCTCCAGGCGGTGACAGCGAGGATGGCAGGCGCAGATAGCGGCAACCCGGACACCCTTTAGAAATAACGAGCAGGGCTCGAGTTATCCCCAGGAGTCACTGGGCTGACTTCTGTGAGCAAAGCTCGAACAGAAGGTTTTGGGCCGTTTGTGGAGTTCTCTAGTGGCCGGAGGGCCCAAGCTGAGAGAGTTTTTTGGTCTTAGAGCAGAGCTCGATAAGATGCCCGTTTAGGTCAGGGAAGCTCCTTTTATAGGGGTCCGTACTCCCACTGCTTCCTTTCGGATGTCCGTTTGTTTGGGGGTGGGATGAACTGCTTCGCTTCCGGGGCTGTTTGTTACAATTTTCTTTATTTAGAGTTTTGCGCTTTTATTGTTGTCCGGATTTTTCTTTCATGTAGCTCACTGGATTCCTGATGCCAAGGCGAGTTTTTTGATACCCCACTCGACTACCTTACCTTTATTTCGCCGGTGCTTTTAATCCGATCGCGATATATGCGATTAATTAATTTTCGTGTTTTGTTGGTGCGCTTTATCCGGGCTGCAGATGAGCTCGGGGCTCGCGTTGGAGATGCATTTTTAATCCTCTTACCCGGCTTTAATGACCGCTCGGGTGAACTCCTTTGTTATGCTGTCTTTGTAGGAAGTTTCCGACACGCGGCCGGCCTTGTGGAAGGTCTTTGCCTAATTTGTTTAATAATTTGTTGTTCCTATCGGACTCCTTCTAAATAATCTTGGTCGACGAGGGCCTGGTTTCCTGAATTTGATTTCTTTGTGAAAAAGGAGAGTTTTTGGCGCTGCCCTTGCTTGGCTAATCCGAACGACGGGCGGTCTGTTTATTTCTCCGGCTTTAAATTGTAATATTTCAAAGCTCGTGAAATTCCAGCTTCGTGTATTACAGTCACAGCTCCTGGCATTAGTTCGTTAGCCGCAGATAATACTTAAAAGCCGGTGATCCTTTTGTCTTAATTAGCCGCGTCATTAATCGTTTGGGGATCTTCCTTAATTTTGCCGATTTGCTGTTTCTTAGGAATTTTTGGGCCAGAACGCACATGCGGGTTCTTGGCCCAGGGTCGCTTTATGTTTATTACAGGCCGGCCTCGACGAGCTATTTACGACTTTATTTTTAGAACTTTTGGATTTTCGGCGTTTGGTTATGAATTCACGGGTTTGTCGCGATTTGCTTTATTTTAATTAAATTAAGCGTCGTTGGGGACGCACTTTCTACGCTAATATTTCTATGATGGTGGTTTTATCCCCGCCTTCGGAGAAATTAGCGTAGGTGAATCGTATCAATCCCCCCTTTCTTTGGCGTCTTCGACTGACGCTTGATTTTCTTGGACGACGGGGAAAGGTCGAAGTTGGTTGCTGTGTACCTTTGTGGGTCCGTGGTCCTTGTCGACCTGGTATACGTGGGCGCCTAACTTTGTGGTGATGATGTAGGGTCCCCCCCATTTGGGCTGGAATCCGGCGTGAACGTTGTCGCTGGCTTTCGACAGTGGGTGCTCTTTGGTGAGGACTCTTTGTCCTACATTGAAGACGGGTTGATTGGGGTCGGTTTCGTGCGGTGGATCCCATCTGGTCCGGGCTCGGAGTTGGTCGTCTCGGTCCTGACGTCGATGCTCGTGGGGCGGCGGGGTTCTCTGCTCGGCTTCTTCTTCCGTTTGGAGTCTCCATTCTCCGGGTCGGCGAAGTTCTTTGCCGAACATGGCGTAGGCGGGGCTACATCCTATCGCTTGGTTTCTTCGTGTTCGCGTGTTGAACAACACTGTTGGCAGGTGCAAGTCCCAATTGTGGTGTTCTTGGCCCTGTAGGTTCAAGCGAAGGCCTCGTTTGATATCCTGGTTCCTACGTTCGGTTGGATTGGCCTGGGGGTGATATACGGCTGTGGTCCAGGGTTGAGCCTGCCATCGTTGACAGGCGCGCTGCCAGGGCCGGCTAGTGAACTGTCGACCGTTATCGGTGAGTAGGGCGCTGGGATAACCGTATCTGGGGAACACTTCGTCTTCCAGGAGCCGGATGATTATGGGAGCCGTGCTTCGAGCGAGGGCGAAGGCTTCGGTCCATCTGGTGAACAAGTCGGTTATTACCAGTATGAACCTTTTCTTTCTCTTCGTGGTAGGGTAAGGACCCATCAGGTCGAGGGCTAAGGTGTCCCAGGTTTGGCGGGGTTGGTGTGGGCTTTGCGTGGCTTTTACCTGGTTTTTACCCTTCTTGCACCTGAGACATAAGAGGCATTGTCTCACGTATTCTCGGATGTGAATGCGCATCCGTGGCCAGAAGAAAAGCTTCGTGATCGCTCGTGTGGTCTCAGCAATTCCTGGATGTCCGGCCGTGGGTTGGTCGTGATACTCCTGGAGTACGGCTGCTTGTGCGCCCTCGGGTACCACTAGGCGAGGTCCGTCTTGGGTCTTACGGTATAGTCGTCCCTGGTCCACAGTGTAGTTCGCTTGGATCTCTTGAAGGGCTGGCGTTGGGTTCTCATTTCCGACGCTCTCGTGCCACTGGTTGATGATTGCTTGTACGGTGGGATCGGAGGCCTGCTGTTGCTGCAGATGGGTAATAAGCTCAATGGCCTGCTCCTCGATCTGGTTGACGCTGGGGGTGCTTGTGCAGTCGGGGCATTTCTGGCAGTGAGTTATTACTTGGCTTAGTACGTTGTCCTCCTGGTAGTACTTCCTTAGCAGTTGCGTGGTCTCCGGAGCGCTTCGGTGGATGCCTCGATACCGGTGGAAATATTCTATCACCTGTGGTTGGGCGACTGTGGGGATACGCTGAGCGGGGGCCGGTAGTTCGCGGGACGTCCTTGTCGGAGTTTCCCTTTCGTGCGTAACTTGTCCTCCGGGCTCGGGGTGGATTGCGGCGGTGGCTACCTCCGGGGCGTCGCTGGCCTTTGGCGTCGGGGCGGAGTTGAGGGGTGGAAGTAGTTCCCGAGCGTCGTCCCACAAGGGTCTGGGCTGCTCGTTCGCGGGGTGCCTAGAGAGGGCGTCGGGCAGTTCGTTGCTACTGCCGGGGCAATGCTCCAGGGTGAACGCAAAATCTTGCAAGAAGAGTGCCCAACGGGTGAGCTTGGCCCGTTGTTCTTTCTGTGCATTCAGCCATGTCAGGGCCCGGTTGTCGGTCCTGAGTGTGAACCTCCGTCCTTCTAGGTACGGGCGGTAACGCTTGATGGCCCATACGGCGGCGAGACATTCCTGCTCGTTGCTGTGGTACTTCTGTTCAGTGGGTGAGAAGCGAGCGCTGGCGTAGGAGATGATGTCTCGGCCTCCTGTGGGGCGTTCCTGGTATAAAACCGCGGCGATACCTGTTTGGCTGGCGTCCGTCTGTAGTACAAAAGCTCGGGATGCGTCGGGTCTGGCTAGCTTCAATGGGGTGCCGAGTGCGCGTCGGACAGCTTCGAAGGCTTGTTGGGCGGCGTCAGTCCAAACCCATTTCCTTTTTGTGCTTAACAGGTCTGTTAGTGGAGCTGCTAAGCTGGAAAAGCGGGGAACGTATTCCCGGAGCCAATTGCAAAGGCCCAGGAATTGTCGGAGCTTTTTTCTATTGGTCGGAGCGCTGGTGGCTAATGCCTGTGCCACGTGTTCGGGCTGCGGTTCGTTGCCGTCGGGGCCTACTGTGTGGCCGAGATATTTCAAGCTGTCTTCCCCAAAACGACATTTCTCCATGGAACAGATCAGCCCGTGGTTCTGAAGTCGTTCCAGAACTTTACGTAGGTGCGTAATGTGTTCTTCCCAGGAGGTGGAGTATACAATGATGTCGTCGAGGTAGACCATGCAGAATCGGTGTAGGTACCCGACCAACACTTCTCGGGCCATGAGTCTCTGGAACGTCATGGGCGCTGTTTTTAGCCCGAATGGCATGACTTTGAATTGGTACCCTGCGCCGTCGGGGGTAGTGAAGGCTGTATATGCCCTAGACGTTGGATGCAAGCTAATTTGCCAGTATCCGGATTTGAGGTCTAGGGACGTGAAGATGCGGGCGGGTCCTAGGTCCTTCAGCGTCTCATGTATTAGTGGTAGTACGGCTGGTTCGTCCCGGGTAACCTCGTTTAGACGTCGAAAGTCTAGACAAAACCTGGGGGTGGAATCCTTTTTCGTAACTACTACGATAGGAGAGTTGTGGGGAGAGTGACTGGGCTCGATGAAGCCTTTGGCTAGCATTTCCTCGATCTGCTCGGCGATAATACGCTTCTTTTCCTCGGAGTACCTATATGGGTGACTGCGGATGGGGGTGTCTGAATTGACTGTGATGACGTGTTGTAACGTCCGAGTAGGTGGGGCGGTGGTCCTCCATACATCCGGGAAGTCGTTGAGCGTGTCGTCCAGGCGGTCTCGCCATTCCGGTGGGACATGTGGAGCCACTCTCGTTATGTCCACTGTTCCTGGAGTTGGAAGTGGTGGGTCGGGGTGCAAGCAATACGTGGTCGTCCGCGTGTGAGTGCCATGATGAATGCAACCGCGTGCAAAGTCGAGACTCGCTTCTTGCTGGGTCAACCAGGGTAGTCCCAGGATGAGGTCTTCCCTTAGGGCCTCAGCCACGATGCAGCGGAGGGGGTAGCTGTTTTGCCCGATGGTGAGTTGTGCTACTCCTTCTCCCACTAACGTCATGGTGGCGTTTTCCTGGGCCATCTTGGCTTCCTTGTACTCGTATGAGCAAACGTCTTGCGGCAGGATCCAATGCGGGTGGATAAAGTTGTGTGTGGCTGCGGAGTCGATGAGTGCTTGCACCTCCTGTTGTTGTGGCCCCAATCGTACCATAATCCGAGGTAGGGGCCGGTGCGTAGGGGCGCTTAACGCCTGGCATTGGGTAAGGCCACGGGCGGGGCCTCGCGTTCGGCACGCCCGGGCCTTTCTCCGTTTCCCGATGCTTCTGCGAGAGGAGCTTCGGTCCGGGGCCTTGCTTCATCCGGGGTCGACCTGGATGGGGGAGTATTGCGCGACGGCGGAGGTTGGCGTCGTTGTGGGCAATCTCTGATGAAGTGGTACCCTGGGCAGTAGTAGCACCTGGGTAGCGCGGGCGGGGGGTTTTCTCGGGGTCGTATTTCCCGTGTGGGCGGCGGTGCCTGTTCCTCCAAGTCCTTCTCGATGGCGGCGACTTTGTCGAGCAACTCGTCCATCGTGGTTGGCGGAGCCAATCGTAGGTAAGGCCGGATGGCGGGCCGTAATAATTCCACCATTATGGGGACGAGGGCCTGTGTGGACTGCTGAATTTCCAGCCGGCGTACCATTTGGATTTTCTTCAGTAAGAAGATCTCGGCGTTGTCGCGAACTCCTTGTTTTTGGCCGTATAGTTGGGTAGTGAGAGCGGCGCGGATTTCGGGGCTGTCGAATCTTCGTCGGAATCTCTCTTCAAATTCGGCCCATGCAAATGGCAGCGATGCGTAGGGTCTCCACCATTGGCTGGCCTTTCCTTGGAAGGCGTTGGTGGCTGTTCTGATGAGTTCGGCGGCGGAGCACTGACTCTGTGCCCTGTATCTGGTACACTGGTCCAGAAACTCTTGTGGATCGTCCAGTTCTTCGCCTTTGAAAGTGGGGAGGGGGTCCACCTTCTTGGGTAGCGTTATCGACGCCATGATGCTTTGGAATTGTTCGTTGGTTAAGGTTACTAGACTGGTGGTGGTCGACGTGGTTGTCGGTTCTGTTGGGCGCCACTGGGGTATATCCATTCCCAGAAATGGAGGTGGGGTTACTGCTCCCTGTTGGGGAACGTTGATGTTGGCACTTCGTTGTGCCTCCTGCGGGTCCCTCTGCGGTATTGGGCTGCGCTGGCTTGTAGGCGTCCTCTGTCCACATTGGAATAATGAGGCGCTGTCTCCTATCACCTCTGAGCTGTGCAGGCTGGCACTTGGGTGCTCTTTCGGTGGTCCTTCCTCGCTGTTTCTCTCCGGTGTATTCTCCATGTTCCTCTTACTCTTGGTCTTCACCATCTTTGGGGTGGTGTGTCCTTTGTTGTAGGTGTCCACCTCAGGTCTTGCCTCACGTCTTGGGCGTCAATTAACACGCCTCGCTACACTCCTCGCTCTTGAGGGCGTGGCAAGGGTTAAGATGGTGGCTTGTTGGCCACACGTTCCCGTCTAGCTCAGTGGATGAGTGGGTAGACCAATGATTGAAGAGGCTGGAGAAAGCGCTTGCCTATTGGCCGAGAAAAATAATGGATGAGTCGGAGTACAAGTTTTATTTATTTTATTCTGTCGGGCGGGGCCCAAGACATATATTAATAATAACACATATTTAAACCAAGAAAAACGACAATTCCATACGCACTGACGCAACAATACAATACGCAATCACACATACATTCAACAATCATTCAGGCAACAAAAAAAAAACTAATAAGGCTTAACTCTAAATACACATAAAAACACAAGAGAAAAACAAAACAAAAGTGTTTCTGGCTTAAAGCGACAGTTCGGGGGGGGGGGGGGGGGGAAGTACACTTGGCACTCGCGACGCGCGTAGTTCTTGTCCACGACACCGCACTGACTCCTGGTACACAAATGGTGGTGGGGGAGGGGAAGTCTACGTAGCCCGTCCGTGTTCCTGGGGGCGGCGATGACGTAGGTGGCGTCGACGTCGGGGTATGCGCCGGGGTGCCTGCACCAGGGGCAACGGCGAGCGGAGACGTAGGCGGGCGTTCCTCCGGGGATCCTGTCCGTGGGTGGAGCGGGCGGTGGCGTCTCGGGGGCGGCGGGAGTCGAGCTGCACTTCGCGCAGCGGACGGCGATGGTCGTCCTCCAACCTGAGCTCCTCCCACAAGCTCTCGAACTCGGCCTTCTCCGTCGGGCTGAGGAAGAAGGCGACTCCTAGTAGCTGGGGGCGGCAGGTGACTCGAAGCTGGGCTACGCGAAGCGGCGGGCGTGCTTCAGGAGTGACGGCGTCGTAGGCGGCGCGTCCGGTGGGGGTGTCTCCAGACTGTGGGGTCCTGGGGCTGCTGAGGGGCGGCGTCTCGGCGGGGGCGGCGACTTGGGCACCCGGAGATTGGAGGCGCAGCCGAGCTTCCTGGAGGAGAGGATCCTGTGGAGAACTCGGTGGCGATGGGCCGAATAGGCGGTCCAGCAGCTCTTGATGGCTGTAATTTAAATAAATGAGGATGGGGGCGGAAGGCTATCTCGTACCTGAGAAGGTGACGACGCCGTAGTCGGCGTTCCGGCTAACGTAGTGTCTGGAATGATCGTCCACGGCTTACTTTGACGGCATCCTGGCTTGTGCAAATTAAGTGACGTGGGGAAGGCGAGGCGGCGGAGGCGGCTATCGGCGATATCGTCGGGTGCGGCAGGACCTGGAGCACGGCGACGTACAGGCCGGTGATCGGACGGTGACGCAAGCGGCTTTGTCGGGCTCTAGCTGACGCGGGGCTGGACGCTCCTCCAGGCGGTGACAGCGAGGATGGCAGGCGCAGATAGCGGCAACCCGGACACCCTTTAGAAATAACGAGCAGGGCTCGAGTTATCCCCAGGAGTCACTGGGCTGACTTCTGTGAGCAAAGCTCGAACAGAAGGTTTTGGGCCGTTTGTGGAGTTCTCTAGTGGCCGGAGGGCCCAAGCTGAGAGAGTTTTTTGGTCTTAGAGCAGAGCTCGATAAGATGCCCGTTTAGGTCAGGGAAGCTCCTTTTATAGGGGTCCGTACTCCCACTGCTTCCTTTCGGATGTCCGTTTGTTTGGGGGTGGGATGAACTGCTTCGCTTCCGGGGCTGTTTGTTACAATTTTCTTTATTTAGAGTTTTGCGCTTTTATTGTTGTCCGGATTTTTCTTTCATGTAGCTCACTGGATTCCTGATGCCAAGGCGAGTTTTTTGATACCCCACTCGACTACCTTACCTTTATTTCGCCGGTGCTTTTAATCCGATCGCGATATATGCGATTAATTAATTTTCGTGTTTTGTTGGTGCGCTTTATCCGGGCTGCAGATGAGCTCGGGGCTCGCGTTGGAGATGCATTTTTAATCCTCTTACCCGGCTTTAATGACCGCTCGGGTGAACTCCTTTGTTATGCTGTCTTTGTAGGAAGTTTCCGACACGCGGCCGGCCTTGTGGAAGGTCTTTGCCTAATTTGTTTAATAATTTGTTGTTCCTATCGGACTCCTTCTAAATAATCTTGGTCGACGAGGGCCTGGTTTCCTGAATTTGATTTCTTTGTGAAAAAGGAGAGTTTTTGGCGCTGCCCTTGCTTGGCTAATCCGAACGACGGGCGGTCTGTTTATTTCTCCGGCTTTAAATTGTAATATTTCAAAGCTCGTGAAATTCCAGCTTCGTGTATTACAGTCACAGCTCCTGGCATTAGTTCGTTAGCCGCAGATAATACTTAAAAGCCGGTGATCCTTTTGTCTTAATTAGCCGCGTCATTAATCGTTTGGGGATCTTCCTTAATTTTGCCGATTTGCTGTTTCTTAGGAATTTTTGGGCCAGAACGCACATGCGGGTTCTTGGCCCAGGGTCGCTTTATGTTTATTACAGGCCGGCCTCGACGAGCTATTTACGACTTTATTTTTAGAACTTTTGGATTTTCGGCGTTTGGTTATGAATTCACGGGTTTGTCGCGATTTGCTTTATTTTAATTAAATTAAGCGTCGTTGGGGACGCACTTTACGCTAATATTTCTATGATGGTGGTTTTATCCCCGCCTTCGGAGAAATTAGCGTAGGTGAATCGTATCACGTATAATAGTAATCATAGAAAAAATAGTACTGATTATCGTACCCCCAAAACACATGAACCTGATCAAGTCGCTTCGCTTTAACTCCCGATGAGGAAACTTCTACGACTGCTGCAACCCTAACATTCCAAACAAATCCAACTAAAAGTATACGAAACCTCAATATACAATTTCAATTATGGATAGGACAAGTACATCAACAAAATTACATTATTCTGTATACCCATACAGCTCTCCATAGTATCATGTTGCTACACGCGGTATTTCTGTACAAAAAAAAAAAATAATAATCGGTTTTGCTTTATTAAGTCGCAACACGGTGGTCCAGGAATTGTCTCGTGGTGTAGCAAAGTTTGCCAACTAATCCCTGAAAAAGATTGGGGTGGGCTGTCAAGAAGCGTCACTAGTTCAAGACGATTCACACCAGAAAACCTACAGGTGTCGGTTTAAATGTTCACAAAACAATAAATTTAAAAAAACCCAGAAATGTATTTTGATTTTATTCAAATCATTATCAAGACCTGTTGGGTAATTACACCGATAAGAAGCGACATTCGTTTATTACATTAGACAGATCTTACCTAAATTACTATATGGTACCGACACACGAAATAAAAAACATGTGTAGAGTGAATGTCTCCACAAATCATCTTCTACTGTGTAACCACATCAGCTGAAAAAAGTACTTTTACATTATGAAATAAAATAAAAGTGGACGTGACTACCTCCCTGGACTTTCCCATACTGGAAACTGTTCATATCGTCTTTATTCAACAGTCTTTACAACATATCAAAATTTCAACTCGATGACTCACGTCTTCACCGTGATAAGCGTTTACACTTTCACGTAAATTGCGGGTAAATATAAAAGAATGTGTAGTTCAAAACGTGACCACCGAGCTTCTGTAGATGGCGCCAAGTGGACAAGCCGCCACTGTGCTAGTTTATGTATTATTTTCCTCAAAACGGCTGTAGCACCGAGGTGAAATTTTCTAAGTACCTGGAAATTATATTTTCTAGGACATACAAAATCGATTTTTTTATTTTCGCGGAAAAAGATTCTTTGACGCAAAAATATAACAACCGTTAGAATAAAAAAATTATTTTTCAAAAAAAGAGGGGGGAGGGGGCCGGTGCGCTTACATATATCCACGAGTGTAATATTTTTTTGCATATTCATATGCTCCATTATGCACTGACCAATTCAGTGAAAACCCCAGCTACCTATCTTGTTTTGTTTATTAATTAAAGGGGTTTAAATTTTCAAACTTCAAAGCTTCGTAGAGGGCGCCACAGATAATTCATGAGATTCTTTAAAAAACAGATCGATAGCCCTTTTCGGGGTCTATCAGTGTATGAAGTTTAAACAAATTCCTGTGGGCAGTTTTTGAGAAATGATTTTTAGAAATTTTTCAAAATTTTGAAAATTTGTAATTTAGGCCCCTTAGTATTTTTCAAAACACTTTTTATATCACCTCATGTTAGCCTTCATATACTATTCAGAAAAAAAAATCAATTGAATCGATTCATCCGTTTTTGAGTAATAGGGCGTTAAACTCAAAATTTTCAAAAAATCATAGCGCCCTTCATTTTAAACCTAGTGAGTTCGGCAAAAAACTAGCAGATTTGTCTTATGACCCTCTATCGTTATCCGCGATAAAATTTTTAAAATTTTAATCACGAAAACAGTGATACCAAAAAAACATGCGTAACTTCCGCTTCCGGTTTCGGATTTTTTTGAAAAGCTTATTTTGTCGATGAATTTTCGATACACTCCCGCATTCCAAAGCGCATCAAAATCGGAGCAATACTTTCGGCTGTAGGAGCGTCACCCACCCACACACCCACACACCCACACACCCACGCACCCACACACCCACACACCCACACACAGACAGACATTTTTTAAAAACCACTTTTTTGGGTTCCTAGAGGCCCAAAACGGATATTTCTGTGAAAATCTCGATTTCCAAAATTTTCATGATTCCAAGACTTCCCTATACCTATGGGTATGGGAAAGTAAAAATACAATTACACGAGAACACCCACAAGGATTACGGAAATGATGCCGATTTTCACCAAGAAGCCGGGATAAAAAACTTACAGCCGCAAAGAACCAACAATTTTCCTAAAATTACATCAACGAAGTGAACCAGTCCACCTTGGAGGTTCGCCACAACATCGAGCAGTTGCATTTGCAAACGGTAAACAGCAACTTATAAAAGCTACAAACTAATCTTTACGATTGTTACTACCAATAACTAGTCTAAACAACAACTTTAATGTCACATTTCTTATAAATACAAGGAAGTTTCTGTTATTGCGACCGAGATTTGGACTGTCAGTCTGCTTAAATAATTAATAAAACGTTTTATTTCAATTTTACTTGGACTGACGGCCCAAATTTCGGAGCGTCCCTTGTATGTAAGATAACTAAATGCAATTCGCGCAAATATTTAGAATGTTAATTGTTATCATATCGACGGCCATGTTGGCGTAAATTTAAAAATCAATTAATTTTAATAGTTTTAAATGTGTAGTAAGCTTTTTAATGTGTGACCTGGAAGCAGGAAATTAGGGCCTAACCCATGTATTATTTCTGTTGGATCTGCGGCTTTTCCCCATGATTTGTGGAGACATTCAATCTACACATGTTTTTCATTTCGTGTGTCGGTACAATATAGTAATTTAGGTAAGATCTGTCTAATGTAATAAATGAATGTCGCTTCTTATCGGTGTAATTACCCAACAGGTCTTGATAATGATTTGAATAAAATCGAAACCTCGTCTTTATAATTACAAGTGGTCTTCTAATTCTGCCAAGTACTGAGATTGGAGGTTTTAGCCCCTATCCCAGTTAAAATTTCTTCTACTGTTACTCGGACGGAGGCTTGAAATTACACATCGACGACGATGTCCATAACTGAAAGACAGAAACCTACCAAACTGCGAAGGTGGTCAGGAGTGAGTAATTGTACAGAAATAAAGTTGTATCCTAGCATAACTAGATTGATTTCAGCAATTTCACACACAATTCATTAAGGCTGAGCGACAATTTTCGTGATAATTCAGGAATTATTTAACTGCATGAAGTGAAAATGTCAAAATCACATACACAGTATCCAAGAATAATCTTACATGATCAGCACCATCAAATGGCCGCAGGAAATCATACTACAATCATTTTTCAAAATTTAATAGAATTAGGATTTTCAAAAACCCATACAGAAAATGAAAAATCTGGCTACCCAACTAAGCACACAATGAGTAGTCGCTGGCAATTCCAGACAATCCTTATATATATATTCCTTTCCGCTCCTAGTTGGAGCATAGGGCCTCCACAAAGTGTCGCCATCGAACTCGATTTCGAGCTATTATTTTTATTTTGTTCCACGGTTTGTTGTCGTCTCTTATTTCTTTTAGGACTGTGCGTTTCCATGTTAATTTTGGCCTGCCTTGATTTCTCGTTCCCTGGGAATTCCATTCCAGTGCTCGCCTAGAGATCTCATTTTGGTCTCGTCGCAGAACATGGCCGATCCAACTCCATTTTCGTTTGCGGATATCATTAGTTATTTTTCTTTGGTTTGTGATCCTCCACAGTTGCTCGTTGGAGATGACCTCTGGCCAGAAAATGCGGCATATCCTGCAAAGACACCGATTTATGAAAATTTGTAGTTCGGATGAGATGCCTGTTGTGGTTTTCCACGTTTCACAACCATACAAAAGCACAGTTTTGACGTTGGTGTTGAAAAGTCGTATTTTGGTCTGCCTGGTTATAACCGTTGATGACCATATTCTATTCAGCATTCCAAAAGCCTGTCTTGCTTTCCTGATACGCGTTTTAACGTCTTCCTCTGTGCCTCCATTCTTGGTTATCATCGAGCCTAGGTAACAGAACTGGTCTACCTCCTCTATCTCTTGGTTATTCCCGTAGAATTTGTTCCTGTTTCGGGTGCCGATTCGGAGTGACTTTGTCTTCTCTTTATTGATTTTGAGACCTACATGTTCTGCTTCTGTAGCCAGTAGCTGTAGTTTTGCGGACATCTCTTCGTGTCTGTGACTCAGCAGACAAATATCGTCAGCATATTCGAGGTCTTCAAGCCGTTCCTGCAGTGTCCACCGAATTCCCCTGTTTTCTGTATTAGCGGATTTCATCATCCAATCTAGTGCTATATTAAATAGCAGAGGGGATAGCGGGCAACCTTGCTTCACTCCGTTTGTTACTGAGATGTTATTACTGAGTCTGCCGTTTTGTAGTATTTTACATGTCGCGTTGTTGTACAGGCTTTTCATTATATTAATTAGTTTCCGGAATGCCTTTTTGAATTAGGATTTTCCATATAGCTTTCTGGTTAAGGCTATCGAAGGCGCGCTTGAAGTCTATAAATATTAAATATAGGGGCGAGTTCCGCTCTATTGATTGCTCTATGATTATACGGACTGTGTTTATATGATCAATGCACGCTCGTCCTGATCTGAAGCCTGCTTGCTCATTTCTCAGTGTTAGTTCTATCTTTTCGGAGATGCGGTTGTTCAGTATTGTAGCAATTATTTTATTAATAGCGTTCAGAAGCGTTATACCTCTCTAATTTTCATAGTAGCTTAGGTCTCCTTTTTTGGGAATTTTTACTATGATTCCTTCTTTCCATGTATCTGGGACAGTCTCTTTGTTCCAGCTTGCCATAATGATGGGGTGTAGCAGATTCGCAATTACGTTTTTGTCAACTTTTAATACATCTGGTGGTAGGTTGTCTATTCCAGCTGCTTTTCCTGAGTTTAAATGTTGGATTGCTTTCCCTATTTATCTTTCTGTGGGCGCTGATGTGTTGATGTTGAGTAGTTCAGGTTCCCCATTTCCTTCGAACATGTGGTTTGTTTCTTCTGGCTCATTACTGATAATGTCACCATAGTATTCTTCCCACCTGCGGATTTGGTCTTCAGTAGTGGTTAGTAGGGTGCCTTCCTTACTGCGAGTTTGGACATTGGACGCTTGACCTTTATTTACTAGCTGTTTTGAGATTTGGTATAGCGTTTTCAGGTTGTTATGTTTGGCTGCATCTTCTGCTTGTTTCGCCATATTGTTGAACCAGTTACGTTTGTCCTGCCTTGCACTAATTTTTACTGCTTTAATTGCTTCGCTGTATTCCTTAGACAGTTCCTCTAATCCTTTGGGGTTGGATGTGCAGCTGTTTATTTTATTTTTCAGTCTTCTTCTTTGAGTGATGAGTTCCCATGTCCTATCTGATATCCATTGCTTCCTACTGCTATCCTTAAGCCCAAGTATCTCCTCACTTTTCTTCAGTAAGTGTTCCACAGTTTTGTCCCATCTGGTCTCTGTTGGTTCTTGTAAAATTAGACCTAAGTCTTCTTCATTCGATATAGCTGAGTGTCGGGGTAGTTGAGTTTATGTAGATTGAACCTCTTGCGTTTAAAGTAGGGGTTTCGTTCCCTAACACTGGCAAGTTTAATTCTTATTGTGCAGGTTACAAGGTGGTGATCACTCCCCACATCTCCGCACCGTCTGTTGCGTACATCCAGGAATGATCCGCGCCATTTTCTACTAAATGCAAAGTGGTCAATCTGGTTCTTTGTTACTCTGTCTGGGGAGTGATTTTGTGCATATCCTTATGCGGGAATATAGTTCCGCCAATCACCAGCTCAAAGCTTGAGCACATTTCGACAAACATGTCTCCGTTGACATTGCGTTGTCCTAGTCCGCACTTCCCGACACTTAGCTCATCTTCACTGATCTTACTGCCCACTTTTGCATTCATGTCGCCCATAATTATTTTTATGTCGGCTTTATTTATCTTTGCTGCGGCGTTTGTTAGTTGTTCATAAAATATATCTTTGTTTTCTTGTGTGTCTTGTTCCGTAGGGGCATAGCATTGAATTATGCTTAGATTTCGAGCCAATCAGAGATTGGTGTCCAGCTGATTAGTGATTTTCTGGTTTCTTTGTTGATTAGGAGTCCTACTCCACTTTCACGGTTCTCGGACTGGTCTTTACCGGAGTACAGCAGACAGTCTCCGTTTGTTAGTTTGAATTCTCCGCTACCTGCCCATCTAATTTCGCTAAGACTTAATACTAACAGTTTGTATCTAATCATTTCTTTTGACACTTGAGCCAATTTACTTGCTTCTTGCATTGACAATTGGCATGAAAAAGGCTGTACGAATCGGAATTTGGAACGTTAAAACAATGCAAGAAGCAAGTAAATTGGCTCAAGTGTCAAGACAATCCTTGGACATCAACTTAATTTTCAGTTAATGAAAAAATAGCACGTAACTATGTTGAAAGCTCACTGGCTCAAACATCTTTTAAATCGATATTGTCCTTGTGGTCTCTATATGGATTCATCGAAGGCTTAATTAATTAATTTAAATAGAAGCATTTTAAATATCTATCTACTGTTGTAGGTACCTATTTGCTGAATTGTATCGATTCCCTATACAAAACCTAAAGCAGGGACAATGAAAAATCTCACATCATATTCTTGATGATTAATTATTACTTTTATAGATAACATTTTATTTGTGGTTAGTTTCTTCACTAATTTTACCCTTGATTTTCTTCTTATTTTTATACCCTTTTAATTTAGGTTTTAGATTGTTAGTTTCCCATTGTAATTTTTAAATATTGAATTGGATTTTATTAAACGTTCTCTTCGAATCTTTACCAATTTTTCTGTGCATATTCCGATATTTTTCTGGCTTTGTTGAAATTCTTCTTTTAACTCGTCATTTAACTCTTGTGTAAACTGTTTATGTTCTTTTCCGATCCACTTCCGCGTATTTTGGTTACTTTCATTTAAAATTGATCTAAATTTTTCTTCAAAGTTTCTATTGAATTTTCTGTGTACTGTGAATTTTGTTGTAACTCCGTTTTCAATTCTTGCACATTTTGTTTATTCGCTTCTGCTTTTATGTTTAACTCTTCTTTTAACTCTTGTTTTAAATCTTGGCATAATTTGTCCTATATCCAATTGCTTTTTCTCACTTGTTGTTGAGTTTCTTGTTGATCTACTTGTTCCATTTCTTGTTCTGTAGTATCTGCATCAATATCTTCCATAATTCCCTTCTTCTCTTCCTTTTGTTCTTCTGCTTTTTTCATCTTTTCAATTTCCTCTTGCTCTTATCTGCTATATCCTACCTTTACTAATACCCAAGTATTAACAATACAACCGTCAAATTAAATGTTTTACCACACTCAATACTGAATATTATTCTTTTAATACTAATCACTCAATAATATTTTTTTGTTTATAATAATTGACCAGTCATGTATTCAGTAGCAAATTCACTACCTCCTTAGTTTTATAATTTCAAATTTTATTTTATGATTTTAATATTATTCTACTCGTAGTTAATTGTCAATAATCTAACTCAGCCATTATTAGAACATAATTCTCTTTTCTCTCAGGATGGGACGTGTCATTGAGTTATTTTAAATTCAATATTATATTATGTTCAAACTCAATATCTAGTATGTAGCTGCCCTTCAATTAAATTAAACCTTTCCAGTTTCTCCCCATTCTCTTGTCATTTATTTCTTGAATCGTTTACCATATGATACTGCCTTGATTTCAACCACCCTTCATCCTGCAGATCTCTGTGAAATTCTCTCGACGTACTTTAACCATCCACGTCCATGCCTCCTAATGGTAGCAATCGAAGATGTTGAGCCCTTGAATTTCCATAAATGTGCAACCAAATACCTCCAACTCGTTCACTGCAACGGCACACCTAATGCTGCTGCTTTTTTATGTCAAACGATATAATGCTACACTTGTAGATGCAGACTTAGATACTTTATAAGTTTCAGCAGTACTAAATTACTCTTTCAAATAATCTTACTAAACTTTAACTTGTTATTTTTAATGCCCTTATCTCTTAGCACCCCGCTTAGTTTTTCAATTTATATAATTACATCGTTATTTCTTTCAAATTTAATACACTACATTATTAGAATTTTAATAATGCAAAATTAATTATATTCTGTACCTTAAGTTAAAGTTAACTTCTACAAGAATACACATAAAACATTGTTTTCCAAATAAATCAATCGTAAATCAAGTTGTATTATCGTATATCCTTGCAGTCTAAAGAAAGTGTTAATTATTATTTTATTATTCTTTTATTCAAAGTACACAATCATGACAGTACATATGCGCATATTGAACCGCGCCAATTCGTGTCACCTGTATTCATATATTTCATACATTTTTCTTATATACATTGCTAGCAATAAGCCTAACCGTATTCGTTATATGTCGCATTATGTGATAAGCGGCCACGTATTATAAGTATCTATACGCGAATTCAAGAGTGCGAAGGTGAGTAAATTCGCGTATACAGCGCATAATTCCAGGTAGCGGAGTGAGAAGTAGAATTGCAACAATGCCGTGAGGGCCCGCCGGAGATTCATTCGCACCCAAACCAGTAAGAGGTGCGTGTCGTAAGCACGCACGCGGCTCGTGCATACCAATTAACAGAGGTGCGAAGCGTTCTAATAACAGCCCTAAAAATTCTCTGTGCAGAGTGTTGTGGCCTACATTATTCGCCACCGTCACACGGGGGACCCTGAACTTCCAAAAGAAGCTATAGATTGGTGCATCATCGCCAAAGGCGGCCGCCGCTGCTTTCTTGTGTTACTACGAGAACATTTGGGAGCAACCAAAAGTCAGGTTAGTTGCTAGGTATAACCACCGTGCAAGGTGAGATAATATTGCGATATCTGGGGCCATTGATCTCGTGTTTGAGAGCACAGGAAATCCCATGCAACCATAACCTCGCGGTTACGTCATTTAAACGCGCTCATGCTACCTCATATTCCAGCGCTTCTAATACGAGAACATTTCAAGAATAGACAGCTTCGCGAGTTTATTTGTGAGCGGAATTCAATTCCATTTCGCGCTATTGCCATTTGACTTTGCGTTGATAGCTGAACTATAGCGACCTATTTAAGGTATTTGCATACATGTAGCGTGCGACCTTTTTATGGTGTATTTGTATTTTCGTGTGTTTGTGTTTTTCTTGCAGATTATATGTTGTGTATGTAAACTGTTGGGTTTTTGTTGCTGTTAGTGTTTACATGTGTAAGTTAAGCATTCCAGGTGACAACGAGCGAACTCAAAACAATATTAGCTTCCCCTTAACCACACTGACGATGTTAATAGAGTCTTCTACCTCTCCGACTGAATAAGCTAGGGAACCCAGGGCAATATAAATTAATAGTACAGTAGAGTATAGGGCTAGATAAAACGCCGTGTTACAACATAAATGAGACGGATTACTCATTTTCATGTTCGTGTTCGTTAATGTTGTATAAGAACATTTTTTAATTTTTGTTTAATAATTCTAAGTTAATTTCGTGCACAGAAACGGACAATATAAAATAAGGAATCAGCTCAAATTGCCAAGTAAATTTTCAAAGAATACGCAATTTGCTTTAGCCCAGGTATATCAGACAAATTGTAAGGCAAACCTAAAAAAATGTAGTCCTGATTTTTTGGCACACCTTGAAGAGTCGCCGGCATCCTAGTTTTCTTTTAAGCAAGAATCAGAAGGAGGAATAGAGTGTTTATCACAAAGAATCACAATAAAATCGTTTATATTACAAAAAAATCTTATAAGAAAAGGTTGTTCAGAATCTAAAACTAGTCCGCTGTAATAAAAATAAAATAAAGTGATTTTTGTTTAAATAATGCGTTTTCTGTTCCGTCACCCACAATTTGGTTTTGTGTAGTGCTGTTACAGACTGACACAATGAAGTGCTAAAACTTTGCAGTTTGCCGTATCAACTGCAACCTACAGCTACTTTTAGGAGTAGCACAAGATCGACTTCGAAGAAACAAATGAATAAGAATAAATTAGTATTTTTGAACAAAATTTTCTACCCTACTTTGTAATATAGGTACAAAATTGGGCATGCACACAGTTTATCACAATATTGCTGTGCACGATAAGAACGAGCTCATGCTTTCATCTACTTTTCTTCACGTGAAAATGCTTTGTAATTAGATTAAGTATTCATTATAAATATACTATATTTACTTAATCGTTTCGTTTTACATAGTATATTGTTGTAAGATTTCAAGTTTGTAATAAAAGAACTAAACTTCAGCATCCAATATTACGTATTACATAATCCAGGGTCATCAACTACACAAAAAAGACGACGTCTAGACCAAAATTCGCGTGGTCGAACAAAAACTAGAAGTAATTATGATTACTAGAAATCAGAATAGCTACACAGATTAATTAAAACAGTAAAAACCCCGTCTTGTGCATTTTATCCCAAACGGGTATTTGTGCATTCTAATTTTTATGCTTGTGCTTGTACTGACGGAGACATTTACTAAGCTCTGACTTTAATTATAACTATTGCTTTATTAACTGTTAAATCAATTACAGTAGTTTTAGCGAACAAACATCTAAATGATAAGAAAATGTCAAATAAGCGATATTGATAAACTAATCCAGCTCAAATATATAAATAACCTACGGTTTTCGAAAGTGTCAACTACATTATGGCTGCAATTCAAAATATTATTTATCTAGAAGGATAAAATAGCTTCCCTTTATTAGGGACATTCTAGTTGCATATCCAGCTAAATGTGATTTTTTAGACTGGCAATGCCTGCTGCATTCAAATCCATCTGAGGTTTCCCAATTTGATTGTGTTCGTTACGGCAAAGTGCGGAAGGTACGATTGCTTGAAGTTCCTCATTTATAACCTTACAACCAAACTCCGTGAAGCTTTAACGCTTAAGCGTACAAAGGCTGGGTCACAATCCATCTCCTTCTCTATACTCTTGAGTCGTCCAAGAGCACATACTCAGTTTTAAAGAGACCGATGGAGATTTTCATCACGATCCTTCCACTACAGACATGGCAGATGAATTGTCACTTCTCCCCAAGCTAAACTGTAGGTTTTCTTGAACAAGCCATCCGAGACTGGCGAATAAAGCCAGTGGACTACTTTCTGGACCTCTCGAAGTTCTCTTGATTCAATGAGATGAGATTGATCTTGTGCTACCAAGAGCTTGCTCCTTGCTCTCCTCGTGGCTTCCAGATCAAAAATGTGAAGACTATCCACATCGCGTAAGCTGTCCATGTCAATGTACGAAGAGGAAAATCAAAATCTGAGACTGTCTTTAGTTTTGACATTGCAAAGGAGTAATTTCAGGAACCTTGACTTTTATGTTGCGTGGCTCATAGTCCACCTGCGTTGAGTCGTTATGCTACTTGATACTCAAAGGACAAATAAGACCAAAAAGTGTAAGATCTGCTGCTAGATCACTATCCATCAATCTTGTATGGCAAATCTAGAGTTCACATTTGGGCCCTCTCAAGACAACAGGAAGCACTTTGAGGAGAATTTGAGTTGAGGGGCAAATCCATACCTTCGCTCAATGTCACTGGCTCAGATGAATCGCCAGTCAAAGATTCATGAACATTCGGCTGTGCTGGTTCCTTTGAGTGCGGAAGAATATTGAGATTCCTCTTACAACCATCAAAAACACACTATTTATTTTTCTTGCATCATTGAGGTGAGTGGTGCTTTCCTTTTCGGCATCCAAAACACAATTTATTCTTTCGCATCAATTTCCACTCGGCAGCTACTGACTTGGACTTAAATTTACGACAGATTTCGATTGAACTGAAGTTCCGTCACCACACACTTGGCTTTCTTTGAGTGTATTGAAATTGAATCTGTAGTCAAGTTTACAGCCACAAGCAATATGTGCTTTTTTGTACCCTAGGCACTCTGTTTCCCTTTCCATCATCAGTAGGGAAGTTGATCATTGTCATAAACAAAGCCGCTCAAGCATATCCTTCAATCCAATTGGAAAAGTCTTTGAAGGTAGCTACGGCTGGATACTTCTTGGCCATCCTCTTTTGCCAGGTCATGCTTCTTAGGAAGCTTCTGAGTCAATTCTGTTAAATTCTCAGGGTTGATCAGGTACTCTGGGAGTTCAAGTGTTCCTACTGTTGAGGCCTGATTTGGGATGGAAATTGAGAAATCATGTCCATGAAAGAATATGGCACTTTTCGGACTCACTGTACTATTGTTTTAATTATAAGCTCAGGTCTTCCACATTTATTTTCCAAAATGATTATTACCAACTCAAAGTTGTGAGGAAGAACATGCATCGGCTTGACACACGCTTTAGCTGATCCTCTGAAGCACTTCTGAGGATGGCAGATGTTCTCGTCTGAGAGAAACCACACATTTTCATTGAACGTCGGAAATGAGTGCTGAAGCCGAGTTACTCTTCTCGATCAACATCAAAGTTAGGTCCATTGACTGCCTCGCCATTATCCTCGTTTTCTGTTCATCCGTTATTGTCTGGATTGGAGCTGCTGCTACGGTGTGAACAGGATGGGATTGATGAGGGGAAAGCGGTAATTTTCAGTCTTGATCCGGTACACTACTGTTTTATGGGCACTTAGTTACTCTGTGCATGGTACTGTGGAATCTGACCTGGAGCCGTGTATGCCATCATCAACTTTTGACAAAACGTGGTTGCATAATCTGCTTCCGTCCTCTTCATCCTCACATGTTTGGTCGTCCTTGAGTTCCTCC
The DNA here is from genome assembly GCA_940337035.1 of Agriotes lineatus. Taxonomy (NCBI): domain Eukaryota; kingdom Metazoa; phylum Arthropoda; class Insecta; order Coleoptera; family Elateridae; genus Agriotes; species Agriotes lineatus. Next base: position 98,733,627 of record OW679201.1, read on the forward strand.
TCTGTGATGGACAGTTAAATCCATTAACTCTTTTGATTTTGCTCGTTCCTGAGCACCAACAGCACCAGCTTTTAACTTTTCTTTCAGCGCGGCAACTCTGTGAGCATTGATCTTTAACATATGCCTAACCCTATAGATCTGACTAGTGTTAGACCTATGCCTGACCTTTCACATCTAACGAATTGACTCATTGTGAAACTTCTGGCATTGAGCTGCATTTCCGTCTTTGGAAATAAATTGGGTCTTGGCTTGTTCTGCCGACTATTCCCAGTCTCTGTATCTTTCTGGAAGAATCCCTACGTCAGTCCGTCGCATCTTGTCATCAAGCTCTTCACCTGCCTTACTCATAGTCAAATGCCGAATGTTCTTGAGACATAACTATTGAAGCCTTTGATTTTATACCAAAATACAATATAAAAACCAATTCAGATCTTAACAAAAATGCCACCATAGTGGCATACACAAATCACCATGTTTTTGTCTCTCACTAATCCGAGAACACTGTCAAATTTTATTTTTGTTTTCATACAAACACTTTCACATCAAATTTTCCATGCAAGTTAATAAATAAATGTATATGCTGTAGTAATTGTTATTTATTCCGTGGACTTTGTATGAAGTTAGAACAACACAAAAGCCAAATAAATATTCCATGCTTTGGACTGCAGCTAAATGGCCGTGAACTCAACAGAGTAGGTTAATAATTAGCCTATTAAGTAATTTTAAACGCTAATGAATAAGCTGAAAAACATCGACACTAGAAGGTTGATAAGTCAGAGACCTCATGCGTCTATGTGCTTGTAACTTCAAAACAAACAGGTCATTTTTTATTACTACACGTAGATTACATACAGTGTACCTTATATTATTTTATTTTTTAACCTGCATACAAAAAGTAAAGGAAAAATACGACCATTGGGATTTATAATTTACGCAGATACGAACCATATTTTTTTGTCATATAAGCGAACAACACACCGGTTTTTGAAATGTTGCGCAAATAGTTTTTGTCTTTTGTTTTGAAGATTTCCCAATTTGACACTGACGACGGTTCTTACCTTGTGAATGTGAAGTTTGGTCCTCATCTTGCATGTTAGCGGTCCAAAACTGACCTGGTGTTGCTGATTGATTCTGTACATAGTTTTGTCGAAGCTCTTCATTTAATATTCACCTTATCATTTGTCTTACATCCTGTTGCTTCTTATAAACGTTAGTGTCATGTAGTTTTCCACGATATGTTTTTACAGTATTTTGAATTTATCCTCTAGAACCATTCATAATACCAACTTATTCAGTGAATAAAGAAACCACATGGTGTACTACATTATAAAAATATAGTAATCTATGAACTTACCTGGAAGGTTATCATTGAAATCTATTAGTGCCAAGATGTTCAATTGCAAGCACTTAGCTGGGAGCCAAAATTCTCGTATGTTTGATTATAATTGCCTCTACGATTTCCACAGCCTCGAACATTATCTATTGAAGGTTGTCTTTCTGAGAAGCGGAGTTTTGATCTTGCATTCTAAGAGATGCTGCATTTCTTCTTCTTAAAGTTCCGTCTCTCTCCGAAGGTTGGCTATCATTACGGCAATTTTTATTTTTGATATTGAAGAGACCTGCAACCAAGTCATTCTCTCAAGTTTTTCATCCATGATATTTTTCGTCGTCCCACCGACTTTCTGCCCTTGATCTTGCCTTTCATAATTAATTGTAAAGCTCTGTACTTTTTCCTTCTGTTAATATGGCCAAAGTATTCGCACTCTCTTCTTTTGACAGTGAAAGTTATCTCAGTTGTCTTAGTTGTTCGGTTCAAGACGTCATTGTTTCTTATTCTTCCGTTCATGGTATTTTGAGAATTTTTCTATATATCTTTTTCAGATGATTTTTCTTTGTAGTCCATGCTTCCACACCATACAAACGGACAGAGAACACATAGCATTTTATCATTCTAATTCTTAAGGGAAGGTGTAAGGTTTTGCCACACAATAAGTTCTTCATTTTGATTAATTCTGTACTAGCCATTGCAATCCTCGTGTTGATTTCTTGTGCCTGGTTGTTGTTGTCTTTTATCCATGTTCCCAGATATCTGTAGCTGTTAACTCGTTAACCGGAAACGTTGATGATGGCTAAATTGGGCAATCTTGGTGATGCTTTGCTTACCATTATGTATTTTGCTTTATTATGTTCATCTTAAGGCCGTAGTCGTTGCTTTGAAAGTGCATCGTTTCTAATAAAGTTTTCAAATCGTCTAAAGTATCAGCTAGCACCACCGTGTCATCCGCATAGTAGATATAGTTTATGAGTCCGGCGTTAATATTTAAGAGTAGTAATTATGAGTAATATTTATTGGTGAGCACTGGTGGTATTACGGAGCACTGCTTCAACTCCACTCTTGATTTCGATGTCTTCAGTCATTTCATCTTCCACCCGAACTGCCTTCTGATGTCATTATATGTTCTCGATTATTTGGATGTCCCTAGGGTCAAGTTTGACATTTCTGAGGATTTCAGTTAGACACCCATGTCTGACCTTTTCCAATACCTTTTTGTAGTAAATAAATCCATATATCTTTGTTCGTGTTCAAGCTTCTTTGTATCCGTAGTTTTTGATCCATGCTGTTTTTTGATTTCTACACCTGTAATTTCTTTCATTTACTTATGAAGTCCGAATGAGTCCTTACATCTGTCTTTCATAAAATTCTCCTTGGCTTCAACTATTTTCTCTTTTATTTCTCTCTATATCTCTTTATATTTGATTTCGTTTCTTACTTTACATGTTTTTCTTTTGTTTATCAGATTTAGTATATCTTAGTCATCCATTTTTGTTTGGCTTGGGATTGCGGTTTCTTTAGAATTCCTGCGCTGGCGTCCATGATAGCTTTTTCAATTCCTTCCCATTTGACTTTCCTCCTCTAAAATACGAATTTGTAATCGTGAAAAAATCACCTTCCGAGATTTCTTCATGTTTCTGAATCCCTAGATGACGAAAACATATTTTCCCAGTTCCGTCTGTCCATATGTTAACAGTATAGCTCAAAAACTATTTCTGGGGAAAGACGATATTTAGCATGCGATTATATGTCTATCGGCTCGAAACAGAATATACTTTCGGTCAAATATCAACAGCGACTAGCGATCGGGTCCGTCTGGGATGCGTTTTGAATCCCATCGGCTACATCCTTTTCTATTGCAAATAGATGTAATTCTTGCGAGGGAAGTTCCGTCTAAACCCCTTTTCAGATTTTTTATTTACGTCTTCAAGTTCAATGTTGTCATTTTTAATAGCCTCTAAGTTTATGTTTATCGCCGTTTCTTACTTCTTCCTTTATTTCATTATCGATTAAGATGGTTGAGTCTAAGTGAGGCCTTCGAGATGCTGTTTTGTTTACTTTCGTCGACCTTTCCGACACTAGTACTACTGGTAGGTTATGGTCAGAAAAAGTAATATCTACCCCTGACTGTGTCTTCACAGATTTGATAGAGTTTCTATTGTTTTTAATAGTAAGAATACAATTCTTCTGATTTCTAACAATATTACTTTTTGTAGGTCTAGGTGATGTTCATGCTTACGCTTTGATAATTTGGGCCTGATGTTTCTTATAATCATGATTCCCCATCTGGCAAAATTGAATCAGTCTTTCATCTCTTTCATTCCTTGTTCCCAATCCGTATGCTCAAACACAATAATTCACTTTCCTTCTCCCACAATTAAAATATCCTAAGATAATAGTTTCATGTATTTCGGTGATTTTTAATACTTCGTTGATATGGTTCTAAAATTCCTCGTTTTCGTTATCATTTTGATGTATATTCCTGTATGATAGTGATTTTTTCAACATGTAATTGCAATTATATTAATATATTCTTTCAGAGTACCTTACAGTGTTGATAGCAGATATGCTATAGTTCCTCTGTTTATTATTTCAACTCCATGTCTATGGATTGGGTAATTTCCACCTGAGTAGCACATTATGCCATCTTCGATCAGGCATTCCCCTTTTCCGGGCCATCTTAATTCACTAATTCCTAAGATGTCCATTTAAAATCTCTTCATTTCGACATAGCCATTATCTAATTTTCCGGATTGAAGTAAATCGTTTACAGTCTTAGGATACCTAAGGATGTCCTAATTGTGTTATTTTTCAGGGGTTTCGCTCTTAAATCATTCACTCGTGGATAAAATTTAACTTTATCGTCTTGTATAATAGATTACCTACTATTTTCCATTATTTAAAGGACCCCTGAATTAAAAATATACTCTTTTACTCCGTTAGCATTTATAGTAGCAGTGTAATGTATTGGTATCTCAATAAGATTATTCATATTAAGGGTGTCGTCATGAAATATCTGTCAAAAATACGCAACTCTCTTCAGGCAAGGTTTGCACTAATCTTAGAATAACTGACGGACCCAACGCTATATGTATATCTATCAAGTGATGTAGATGAGCCCTGGTAGATCTCGAAATACAATACTATACTGGTCTCGTTTTGTTGTTGACGTACTGTCGAACGATGCATTTTCCAAGGTATGGGATCATTTGTTTGTCGTTCGAAAACGGCGAATTCCGTTTCCTCCCAGTGATCCGGCACCTGTTTTTGGTCAAACCAAATTTGGGTACTTTCTATAGTTTGTTCTTTCGCATTTCTTCAGTGGCCGCAAGATTATTAACTTGGCCAATCCGCAACTAGTACAATCTTGAATATCGAATTCCAGTATATATGAATTCTAGGATATCTAATGCAACCCACAATTATTTGCAAGCCAAAAAACTTTATTATTTATTCCTCAGTTATCATAATCTCTACATCGTATAGTGTCCCAAGTACAAAAATCGCCATTCAAATAATTTAAAAATAAATGTTATAACTAAAAGGAGTTTTCAGATATAGGTAAAGTACCTCTTACAGTGAAGTCTAGTGTATCAAACATTTTTACTAGTGCAGTACATAATAGTGAGCGTGTACCTATACCAAAATTCAAATCGGTATCTTTACATTTGTGGAAATTAACATAAAAAGAAAAAAGAAAAAATGGAACTTCAAGGCCCTGTAACTTCTTACTGGAGGGACTTTGTACTAAGGTATATTAGGTTTAATCGATTTATTATAACCTCAACAATCTATGACTAATCGGTGGCGAGACAGTTCTGAGACACCCTGTATATGCACACTTAATGGCGTGATGCGGTGAACATGCAGCTATGTTACCTCAGCTCAGCTATGTAGATCGAATGGCCATTGTCTCTTGAGTTTTCTGCTTTCTGTAGGTTGTAGGAGTGGTTGTAGGAGTGGATTGGAATGATTATCAAGTCTGATACGATGTTTAATGCTGCGGTCTTGGATGACTTCACTCACGTAAGGAATTTTGAAATCCGTATGGATGGTATGGTTAGAAACGTACCATGGTGCTTCCACAACGTTTCGGAGAATATTGGATTGAACTCGTTGTATGATGGCTATATTGAACTTGCTAGCGCAACCCCATAGCTCTATCCTGTAAGTCCAGATAGGTCGTAGTACTGCTTTGTAGATTATCAATTGATTTTCGGTTGATAATTTGGATTTACGTCCTAGGATCCAGTTAAATTCTCTTATTTTTATGTTCAGTTAAGTTTACTATCTATATACAAACCTAGATACGTAACGACTTCGCTTTGGGGTATGACTACTTGGTTCATGCTTATTGGGGGACACTGTCGTTTTCGCAGGGTGAAAGTTATGTGTTGATTTTGTTTCATTTACCTTGAGCTTCCATTTGTTTAGCCATGCTTCAATGTAATTAATATGTTTTTAAAGATTGGTTGAAGCTACAACTGGATCGTCATGTGCCGCAAAAACCGCTGTATCGTCCGCGAATGTACCAACTGTTGTTTCATCAGTCGTTGGAAGGTCGGCTGTGTAAAGTACATATAGTAGTGGGCCCAAGATGATCCCTTGTGGTACTCCGGATAATATGGAATAGCGGTTGGACTTTTCACCGTCGACTCTGGTTTCGAAGTGACGGTCTTTCAGATAGGATTTCAGTATGTTGAAATAATATAATGGAAGTGTTCTTTTAACTTTGCACAAAAGTCCTGAATGCCACACCTTATCGATTGCTTGTTTTACGTCCAAAAAAGCAGCGATATAGTATTCCTGTTTCTCCATGGATATGTTAATAATATTAGTTAAGCGGTGACATTGTTGGACGGTCGAGTGGGCCTGCCGGTTTAAATCTTGAATTATTCTATTTAGAAGTCTTTTAAGCAGCTTAGAAATTGTTGGCAGAAGACTTATTGGTCTATAAGATGTGACATCCATCGGTTTTTCCCAGACTTGGGTATCATAATAATTTGTGCTGTTTTGAGAAATTGAGGCCTTTTCTGGGAAATTCTTGTAGCATTTTTCCAGTGATCATATCTATCCCTGGGGAATTTCTTGGGTTTAGAGTCTCAATTGCTTCTTTTATTTCCTTTGGAGTGAATAATTTTAGTCGTTCCTGTATTAAAACCGGCGTGGATAAATAATTCATCTTCTATTTCTTGTACCCGATCGTTATTGTGGGGAGAGAATACTTCGCCAAGGTGTTCGGCAAATAAGTTCGCCTTCTGCTTGTCGCCTTTTTCCCACGGGCCGGGAGGTGTTGTACATTTACGAATCGGCGGAGACGTATGTCTAGGTTTTCTCGTTGCTTTAGAGGTATATCGTTTGTTTTAATTTTTGGGTTACTTGTTAGTGTGGCATTTCTCGCAACTTGTTGGAGAGTGCTGACTAGATAATTGCATTGTACTTCTATGTCATCTGGTTCTTGTAGTTTTATGGAGAGGTCTATGTTATTCTGAATTACTTGACGATAGGTATCCTAATTAGTTTTGTTGTTGTGCAGTCGAGGTGTTAACTTTTTTAATATTGCTCTTGTGCTTACTGTTGCAATAATAGGGTTGTGGTCGGACGTTAAGTCGTAATTTGAAATTATTTTTGTATAGCTTGAAGAAATTCCGATAGTTATAAAAACGTCCAGTAGATCTGGAAGCTTGTTTACATTAGTAGGGCAGTAAGTTGGTGACCCTGTTGAAATAAAGGAGTAGTTTTTTTTCATGCAAGACCTGTGCCAATTCTCTGCTCTTGGTTGTTGTAAGGTACGAGCCCCATAACGTATTTTTGCTGTTACAGTGCCCTCCGGCTATACATTCTGGGCCCAGTGTCTCGACGAATCTTTTATAGTGGTCCTTTTTACTTTCCCATACCCATAGGTATAGGGAAGTCTTGGAATCATGAAAATTTTGGAAATCGAGATTTTCACAGAAATATCCGTTTTGGGCCTCTAGGAACCCAAAAAAGTGGTTTTTAAAAAATGTCTGTCTGTGTGTGGGTGGGTGACGCTCCTACAGCCTAAAGTATTGCTCCGATTTTGATGCGCTTTGGAATGCGGGGGTGTATCGAAAATTCATCGACAAAATAAGCTTTTCAAAAAAATCCGAAACCGGAAGCGGAAGTTACGCATGTTTTTTTGGTATCACTGTTTTCGTGATTAAAATTTTGAAAATTTTATCGCGGATAACGATAGAGGGTCATAAGACAAATCTGTTAGTTTTTTTCCGAACTCGCTAGGTTTAAAATGAAGGGCGCTATGATTTTTTGAAAATTTTGAGTTTAACGCCCTATTACTCAAAAACGGATGAATCGATTCAATTGATTTTTGTTTTCTGAATAGTATATGAAGGCTAACATGAGGTGATATAAAAAGTGTTTTGAAAAATATTAAGGGGCCTAAATTACAAATTTTCAAACTTTTGGAAATTTTCTAAAAATCATTTCTCAAAAACTGCCCACAGGAATTTGTTTAAACTTCATACGCTGATAGACCCCGAAAAGGGCTATCGATATGTTTTTTAAAGAATCTCATGAATTATCTGTGGCGCCCTCTACGAAGCTTTGAAGTTTGAAAATTTAAACCCCTTTAATTAATAAACAAAACAAGATAGGTAGCTGGGGTTTTCACTGAATTGCTCAGTGCATAATGGAGCATATGAATATGCAAAAAATATTACACTCGTAGATATATGTAAGCGCACCGGCCCCCTCCCCCCTCTATTTTTGAAAAATAATTTTTTTATTCTAACGGTTGTTATATTTTTGCGTCAAAGAATCTTTTTCCGCGAAAATAAAAAAATCGATTTTGTATGCCCTAGAAAATATCATTTCCAGGTACTTAGAAAATTTCACCTCGGTGCTACAGCCGTTTTGAGGAAAATAATACATAAATAGCACAGTGGCGGCTTGTCCACTTGGCGCCATCTACAGAAGCTCGGTGGTCACGTTTTGAACTACACATCTTATAACATAAAATCGTAGCTCTCTTTGTTTGCGTGTAACTATGTTTGTTCGCTATCTCCTCCGAAGATACTGGACCGATTAAGTTGTACGATGGCTTAAAAGTTTGCTAATTTTCAGACTTATTTAATTAACTTCTCTAGGCAGCAGTATAATTTAATTAACTTCTCTAGGCAGCAGAGCGGAGCGCCTATCGCTGTCTACTATTAGCTCGGGTGCGCGCATTATTGAAACAGGAGAGTGTGGTTCTGCGGTAAGCGTGCTGGCCTATCACGCAGATGCATCTTTTTTTTTAATTTATATTAATGAATCTCTCTTAATTTTGCGAACCGAAATGTAGTTCGGGTGACTCACTAGTTCTTTTATATTTACCCGCAATTTACGTGAAAGTGTAAACGCTTATCACGGTGAAGACGTGAGTCATCGAGTTGAAATTTTGATATGTTGTAAAGACTGTTGAATAAAGACGATATGAACAGTTTCCAGTATGGGAAAGTCCAGGGAGGTAGTCACGTCCACTTTTTTTGATTAGGACGAGGCGGACAGTAGACATCTGTGAGGGTAACTTCGTAAGGAATGCCTTTTTACTCGTATTGATGTAGCTTGTATATAATTTTCTTCATATTTTGATAATTCGTAGTGTACTATCGAACTTTTAATAAGTATCCCTGTTCCACCATGATCTTTTTTCATCAGGATGGTTTGTATAGTAACATTTATAATTTGGTATCTCAAAGTAAGTTCTAGGAGTAAAATGAGTTTCACTGACCAGGAGTATGTCATTACACATAAGTATGATTTGTTACAATAAGCTTTCAAGTGGTCATACTGTTGGCATCTCATGCACTGAATAATGTTATTTTTAGTAGTTCTGGGAGGTTCTATTTCTATTGTTTTATTTTGCAGTCTTACTTTGTAAATGTCTTTATTATTTTCTGCCGGCTCAAGGTCGACGAAAAATAAATTTAAAGGTTCTTTAGTAATTCTATGTTGCGCGTTTATTATGTTGCGTACTTGATGTCCCAAAATACCCAACTCTCGTTTTAGATCTTCAACTGGGGTAGATATCTTATTGCCACTCTGTAAGCCCATTCCTCCTTTAGTTGGTAGGTATAATGAAATACATTGTTTCCTTTTAAGTTTCTTATTAACTTACGATATGAGTCTGCTGTTACACAATTTTTGTTGACAACATTATTTGCGATTCTTTTCGTGTGGTACTGTTCATCTTCTAAAATGTCCTTTATTTGATTTATCATTTGTGTATAATTTATCACTCCATCCACGAATATTGGGTGAGGTTTTGGGTTTTTTGTTCTGTTAGAATTTCTTGTGCTGGTGTTATTTTCAGTTTCATTCTCTATTGCGGTAAATCTGTTATTTGTTGTTAGTATTTCTATGTATTCATTGGTGTTTTTACGGTTTTCTTTCTTTATAGAATGCCATTCGTTTTTGCATTGCCTTCCTCTTCCTGCGCTTCTTCTTCACTCGAGGATGTCATGCGCTGGATTTGATTACTAGTGTAGCTTTGACTACGTAGATTGTTTGTTGCTATAGTTCGATCTACTGGTTGAGTTATATAATTTAATGGCATTTGTTGACATGGAGTTGAATGGTATAATGGATATTGATATGCATTTACTGTCATGTGCGATTGTGGAAAATTTTTTTTATTATTGTTTTTCTTGCCCGGTTGGGCGCCGCGATCAAACGGTAACATTTCAAATAATTGCTTTAACCCTTAAGTACTAACGTGACGTCTGAGAGACGGAAATGTTCGACGCGTGTGTTATATTTCCCCCTTCAGTTAAGATGTATGGTTGATCTTTCATCTAATTTCAAACTACCTAAAAATAACTCAGTTTTTAAAATTTCGCTGCGGTGGGATGTTTTGTGCGGAAGTTATTTGTATTTAAAAATAAATTCCGTCTCAGAGACGTCACGTTAGTATGCACGCTACTATTTTTGCATGATGGGTCAAAAACCAACTTGCTCAAATACGGTTAGATCAACAGCTTGTTGCTTGAGCAGCAAGTGTTCCAGTAGTATAATGAATTAGACAATGAGGACAGTAACGGAGAACCTAATATTGATGAAAATTCTGCTATACTTAGTGACCCTAATGTGTTCATCTTGCACTAATTCTGTATAGTTTTAGGGTGGTGTGAAATTTTATACGTATTTTTTTTTTCTCACTGTTTTTTTAGTTAAGTTGTGTTAGAATACCATTGTCTTCAACAGACAACAGTCTGTTGAAATATGTTTGCTGATAATAAAAAAAAATATTGAAAATTGCCTTTTTCTGTAATTAAGTTAACACCTACAAATTTAAACACGGTTTCCTATTTGACTCTGTAAATGCTAATATTTTTATGAATTTCTATTTTTTATGTGATTAAAATATGCTTGATACATCATTGCATAGTACTTTATGTTTTAAAAAAAAATTAGTAATAAATTCATAAATAAATATATGCCCGTCTCTGAGACGTCACGTTAGTACTAATGCACCGCAACAGACACGTTAGTACTTGAAGGTTAAATTGTCTACATACCCGCTTATTGTAGACACTTATGTTTTTAAAAATTTAAATTTTTACAGGTTTATCAAGTCAATATCACTATTTAATAAATAGTTTACTGGGCGCGATTAGAATTATTAGGCGATCTCGGAGGTCACGCTATCGTTTACACTTGAAGTGGAATCACAGCACAGATATCACCGATGTTTAAGCTATGAAATTCAAATGCAGACTCCGTTTTAATCAATAAAACGGCATTGCTGATTTTACTCACTTAACATCAACAAAAGGTATGCTTTCCAAGCCATAAATTTGATCCCTGAGGATGGGGCTGGCATAATTCTCAACCCTGAAACAGGAGATCGCTTTCCAACTCATAATGACTTACCCTCTGAGGCTGTAGACCGGTCATCTTCTATCGTGTGTTCCAAAAAAAAAACTCATTTAGGGCAGGCCTTGGAAAGAAAGATAAAAAATCCAGTCATGTCTTAACTTAAGTCTGTAGGTGAATGTCAAATTGCATTTTGTTTATAAAAACATCTGCCACTGTGACAGGCAAAAGTTTACACTTCATTAAGTGTAATTGTATCAAGCAAAAAGGAAAAAAGATAGCATGTACACAACAATGAGTGTAATAATTATAACGGCCAATAAAAATTGTTTTTCTTATGTGTTTTGTATATTTTACGAAAATAGTTTAAGGTTAAGATGTACCTAATATAGTTCTCTCGGACTTATGGTAGTTCATTTGATTCAATGGGTAGGGATCAAGTTACGGCAAACTTCAATTTGAGAATGGCATGCTGCAAATAATTTTTTTTTTTTGGAACACGATATAATTAACATTTACTACAATAATGCACTAATGTTGGCAACCCAAATCGGTACAAGTAGTGAAAAGTGATATTGAATATAAAGAATATTCTATATCCCTTTTCACTACTTGTATATGAAGAAGCGATGTTCGAGAAATTGAAACAGTGTATATTAAGTGTTGATAAAGTGGACTAGTTTGAACCATAGTTTTATGGCTATTTTATGCCTTTTCATACTTATTCCTTGTGGGACTGCAGAACCCTCATAAAATGTGCCTACAATATCATTTTTAGGTTATTAGTTTTATTTCAGTATTAGTTGGGTTCTGGGTTAAGTAATTTAATACTGCCAATGAATGCAATTCATATAAAAATATAAACATGTCAATAAATTACGGAATATTTAGATTTTCTATTGCGTTTTTCAAATTATTTGATCAGGTCATGGTCAAGGAAGACTTTTACAATTGGGTTTGGAAGCGTGGGGATGCAAAAATTCATTTTGGAGCTGCAACGTTTTACTTGTTTTGCAAGGTTTCCAAATGTCATTCGAGATTGTTATCAAGAATGTATCGTCTATAAAAAGTGACATCACGTAACAACCTGAATCGGTTTTCCCAATATCTCGTAAATAGCCTTCGAAAGCAAACCGAAATAGCTTTGAAGTTACATCAACGGCTGGATCCCATCTGTGGCGCGTTTTATTTGAATTATCGGTACTAAGTCGAGCACATTTACTATGTTATTATTGCTAGCAGCTTTTTCGCAGACTGGTCCTAACGAGGAAGACGCAGCACCAGATATGCAAATCCACCATTTTTTGCGTCTTGCATCGTCTGGCTTTTTTGTCAAATGTCGAGCTGTTATTTACCTTGCGCGAAATAATGTTAAGTTTCGATAAGGTTGTACTGACCTAGGTATATAATTGGCGGACGAGTTTTTGCTCACGTTGTGCAACACATTAAAAACGTTAATGTAAATATGTGATGTAAAGGAAGAGACATTTGGCTACTCACGGGCGTATCTGGTTCAAATTTCAAAGGGTTCTATAATTAAGTAATGCACTAATGTATGACACTAAACTGATATCATTCATTATTAGTGCAAAAGCTTTACAAAATATTAGGGATTATGAATGAGTATCTTCTCAAACATTAGACAAGAAATTAACTATTCTTGAATTAATAGAAAATTGTCCGTTGACTCTTCGGCTAGGAATGTATCGACATGATAGTACTCCATGCCATTAAAAAAGACGAACAACATTGGAAGCCTCATTTCTTCTCCCCTATATGCAGTTATATATTGTTGTTCACTAGCTGCAGATATAATTTCCAATTTAGAAGATGTATTTGCTATTCAACTGATACCCCTTCACGTATGGCTGCTGTTGTTCAATATTTGAATTTACCATCCCTTCCCATGCTTGTATTCTGCAGTTGTGTTTCTAGAGTGCAATTTCGCTCACCGCTGTGATACAGTTCATTGCATATTGTTGAACTAATTTACTGTGTTCCATTTATTGCAGCCCGCTTTTTCTTTTATGGTAGGTACTCATATTATAACCCAGACTTACCATCTCGCCGCATTCGCTGTAAGTCATGTACCCACTTGAACAACAGTAGGGGAGAGGACGCACCCTTGTCTTAAACCCCTAATTGTTTATATTTCGTTTAATGTTAGCGATGAATTAGCTGCTAGAGCTAGAGAGTAGGAAATAAAGACATGAAAGTAATAATTGCAAACGGGCCAAAGGAGAATGAATAGATACAGACATTTTATGATCAATTATAACGAGAGATATAATAAGTAAAAGAGGTACGGAATCAGTCAGATAAACATGACTGGGTAGTAAGAAATTACCAAGGCTAGAGAGAAATTAGTTGAACTTCGTAGAGTAAATCAATATTTCAACAACGACCTCCACAAATATAGACGAGTGGAACCAGTAAAGAGAGAAAGACCAATAATCGATGGTACTGGAGAGAAAATAAAGAAAAAAATTAATGGAAATTAATGTAAGAGTAAAGAGTTGGCCTGAGACAACAAGCGACCACCTTGTTTTTTGTAGTCGTTAAAATAAAAGAACATTTCAAGGAGAAGATGAAAATACAAACAAGGCAAAACAAACCTCAGTCTTCAAAAAAATAAGAGAACATAGGCTGAAAGACTAATCTACATACGAAAATAATAGAAAGTATTGGGAAGATGGATAGAGGGAAAAACCTAGAAGAAACATAGCATTCATGGTATAAATATAAGACCCCAACTCCATAATCGCGGGTTCGATTCCCCAGGCCGCCTGCTCTGCTTCAGGTTTTCAGGTGGTTTCCCTGAGTCAACAGAGTACCTTCTCTAAGGCAAATGCCGAATCAGTATTTCTCCACCTTTCCAAGTTCTTCTTCCGTTCTCCACCCCTCCTTTCTTTAACCCTTCCCGAACTTCCTGTTTTTGACTGAAGAAGGGCGCAAGGTATAAGGGGAGACGACTAAGTAAGTAAAGAAGGTTTGTGAAATGAAGACGATTTTTGTTTAGGATTTGGACCGACCTAAAGATAATATTGTACGTAAGCACCGGGTAACTATGAATATTTGAAGCTTTGTTGTTAGAGCTTTTGTGATTTTCCAAACAAGTTTGACGTTGCTGTTGAAAATCAGGATCTCCACACGGGATTTAAAATTCCAAAAGCCTACCTGTGCTCATTCGCTTTTCATTATTATGCCTCCAAATATGTAATTTCATCTTCTATATCGTTCTCACCAACGGTGAAAAGATTGGTGATGGTGGCATTTAGTCTCATGGATTTCGTTTCTCCCATGCTAATATGAAGCATGTGGTTATACATGTCGGCAGTAGACATAATGCCATCCATCAGCATATCAAGGTCTACAGCAAAGGTATTTAGTTCTCATCGGATAATACCTGCTCTGCTCTTCATTTTATAGAGTACCTATTTAAAAGTATGTTAAATATGAATGGGTACAGTACACATCCTTCACGCCTGTTTGTATGTTAAGAGGCTGGAAATTACATCCGTTAAAGGTTAATTTTACCTCTCGATAAAATTCCCTAATGAGTGCTATTGACACGGTATCTGCTTGGGTTTTCCTCTTCGATCTTAAGGTGTTTGAGACCTTTTCAATATGTTGCAATCAGATTACTTTTATGATGTTGAGAGACGACAGTGACTCAAATCGCCTGTTGATGCTTTTATCAACAAAATCTGTTTCCATTCCGCTGATAATGACTTAGAATGTAATACCTGTACAACGAATGAATGTAAGAGATTTGTCGTCGTTATTGGAACTGGTCAGAAGATATACCGTTTAGTCTAGAATTTTTGTCTGTTGGGAAATCGCTTCGAAGTGCTTTTTCTAACGGTCGAGTTGATGGATGATGATGTTCAAAGATATTAACGTTTTTGCCGTCATTGGCCCTGCAGACGGTTTAGCACAAGTCGGCGTGGTCAACTGGATGGACGCGGACAAGCGGGCACGAGCCAACTCAGTGCAGGCACAACTGGGCGCACGCGAACCAATTGGATGCAAGACAATAAGTGAGCGCGAAACCTAAGCATGCAGGGTCCGGAAACCATGCGGGAATGGTGTATCTAGAACTATGAGAGTTACGTAAAATCGTGGCGAACTAAAGTCCTTTTTATGAAATTTAAAATCTAATTTTTAGAATTTAGAGCAGTCCCTGATTTGAAATAGTTTAACGATGTATCTTACCGTAGTTAGTAAAAGTTAGTAAAGTTAAAATGTCAAATTAAAATATTAGACACATTATGTGCACTGTGTCGGAAGTGTGTTGTGGTTATGGAGAACGCCCCATTCCACTGTATGAGTGGTGATAAACCACCCACTTCTAAGTCTCGTAAGTTTGAATTGGAGGAATGGTAACGGGGAAATGGGATTGACTTTGATGAAGGATATACAAAAAATAAAATTTGGTGCATGATAAAATCACAAGAAAAACTCTACATTGCCGACAATATACTCAACCATCATGGTTATAACCTTATAACGTTCTTAGATTACCTCTACACCATTGCCAATATAATCCTACTGAAGTGGTATGAAGTTATTGTAAAACATATTACAATTAGCATATAAATTCGCGTTTTCCTTGAAAGATAATGTTGTAACTTTATGGCAAGAAACATTTTCCGGTGTAACTGCCTAGATATGGCAAAATAACATTCGCCATTGTGAAGAAGGAATTCAGAACGATAAGAAAATACGTGACGCATTATAGCGTGCCTGACATTCTTCTTGTTATCATTTCTTTAGAGGAGTCCGATTGTAGATCAGATGTTAAATCCGATGTAGAATTAGAATCCCCATGAGATACTGTAATGCAGACAAATGAATTGTACGAATGAGTAAGTTAAATATATCACACAATGAATAATATTCTATAGAACGCTATCATGTAATGTGTGATAAACATTTAAACGTTTCTTTCCCATAACTTGAATAATAACATTTTTTTAAATAATAATTCGTGATAAATGTGTTAGCTAAATTTTAATTCGTTGGTCAATCTTCCAGAAAATTTACTTATGTACACTGGGGTGCAATTGTCGGCCGCCAGCTCAGTCGAAGAAGTCTTTAAAAGATTAGTCGGTAGAACAAAAGCAAAAGATTTAAATTCTCAGCGCGCCAACGAATTTTTCTTTGTATCACATTACGTTGAGTGCACCCAGGTGTTCAAACAAGAATTCGTAAACTGGAATAGCGTATACACAAATACCGTTCCTGAAAGAAACGCTTCAAATAAGATAGGCAGCCGTAACTAAATTAAACCCTCATAGCTGGCGTAATAATTTCAAAAGAATCACAATATATTTCCAAAATCAGAATCCTAAGTTGCCACAAATTATTTGTTACGATTAATAATTTACCAATAAGAATATGAGGTACCTCAGACAAGGAGTACAAATTATACTTACAGTTTCATACACATGTTTAGCAATATTATTATTGCGCACATTAAAATAAATGGATGGGCAGACAAAAACTACAGCAGGAGTTCCTGGTGTTGCTTGGTTTCGGAGGAAACCCAATGCGCGATTCCAGATGTTGACTCAAGGCCGACCACGCCACGATTTCCAAAATCATTCGGCTCAATTTCGTTCGGCAGAACGCTGGTGGCTCGGGGAGATTTGCAACATGACGGCAGAGACAATTTAGACCTGGAGGAAGGCCTCCGTGTCGGGTCGTTTCGTGTGCTCTAATAGCGCTCGCAGCAGGGATCAAAACGGCTCCGAAGATCCAAAAATACCAGCCCCAAATCGCTTGCAGCATGAGCCCGTGCAAGCAATAACCAGCTCCTCAGATCGGCCCTCCGGTACTAGCAGCTGTAAGGGAGGAAAAAGGTCCACGATAACATACAAGAAGTACAATACATTTCGAAGCGAACTTTATACTCACCCTGGACAAATTCCGGGCGAGAGCACTTGGTTGCGTAAAAATTCCGCCAACGGCGTGGGAATTAAACTTCCCTCATAATAAAATTCGGGGACTAGAAACCACTTCAAGAGTGTAGGCTCACCATTACACAACCGAAACCAACGGCAGCCCAAAAATCCTCGGAAATTTCTATCCGCTAAACCGACATCTTGTTATTTCGCCGATCGAGGTTGGAAAGACAGCGCTTCGAAACAATTGCCAGTTCTTAGAACTTTTCTAACGCAAGGCCAAAAAAGTAGGCATGGCGTTAGCGCGCGAAATTCAAACTGAGCAGTCAAAGACATCAGAGTGAAAAGATACGTAACATTACGAAATAAATACTACAGATCGCGAAATTAAATGGCGGCGCAAATGAATCGTATCAAATGGTTCTAACATGTTCGTAAATTTGTCTTGTTTCATAACTAGCTGTAGCTATAGAATATATCTAAAATGTTTTCTCAAACTTGTTAACAAATATCTATTACAGTATTTTTGCCACCCCAATCACGCGCTACAGACCAATCCGCCTATAAAATGTGAATCTTTTGAATTATTCTCTTATAATTATATATTTAGTAAAACTTTTTATTAGTTGTATATATTCTGTATATGTTAGAAGTTGTAAAGGTGCTGTCTTGTTCACAATTAGCCTAGCAATAAGTGCCAGCATTTTATTTTTAATTCAAAAATTTTGTAATTTTACTTTTCCAAGGGTGTACATGTAACATATTTATTATTATATTATAATTTTATATTTTATAATTTATAATGCCTTGGTTCAGCTGTTGTAGTTAAGAGTTTTGACATCAATAAATAACCAATTATAGCGTGCTTATCAGACCTTGAAAGTTAGTTATAATTATCATTTTGACCTTAGTAATTTTCAATATGTGAGTTTTACCTGTACCTTTTGTAGTACACTCTTAAATATAGGCAATATCACACGGCCTGCTCTGAATCCTAAACTAGATTTTAAGTATAATGTATAAGTTTACGGTTTATACATTTTAAAGTTATTTATATTTATTTTTCCTACCTAATATATAAAACAAACTAATATTTGAAAAGGTAAAATATATGATAATTTATGGATTCAACGCCAACTAACCCTCGCATTTAAAAAATCAAAGTTTCAAGTAGTAACTCAAAAATCGTAAGGGACCATGCCCCTGCTTTGTTTTTTGATATTTTGAAAATAAATGAATTGTGATACTCTAATAATAACAAAGATTGCGTCTTAATTCAATCGAAAATGGAATTATTTTCACCAAAATTTTTGGGCTACCCCGTATAATCAAAACCGTTTCAGCAATCTGCACCATCTTCGTACCTACAGTTTTTATGCACGCAAATTTTATGTAACTCTCGTAGTTTTAGAAAAATCTTGCACCCCCGCATCTTTGGCGTGTCCAGTACACCTTAGTATGTTTTGCTCTCACTTGTTCACCCCCACTTGGCCGCGTCAAAATGGCCGCGGCCAGTTGGCTCATTACGCTTGTAGTAGCGAATGTTTTGTTTGATTACTACAAAATGTTTCTACATGGGTAAAATAACTCAGGTAATGTAATTTTATCAAAAATAAGGAGCAATTAGGCTATAGTCAGAAAATATTTATTAAAGAACTAAAGTTTATTCCACACACAAAAGAACATTAGTAATAACGGGAAACGTATAAAAAAATTAATATTGGTTACTCTGATCCCTTTCTTTATCAAATCTCTAAATGAAAACTAAAAGGCTAATTCTTCATCTATTTCTTCATCAAAAATTTCAGGAAGGTCAGTATTAGGGTAGCACTACGTTCAAATAGCCAACAAAAGTATTGAAGATCAGGAAGTTCTCTCCAATGAGCCCCGTAATGAACCGTTCGTAAGTTAGTAATTTATCCTTTTTCAAAGCAGTCCCAATTTTCAGTTCTTTCGGCTTCATTGACTCAATCTTCTGCATGTTCCAAACCACTTCTGTATACTGAATCTCGGCGAAGTAAACCTTATACAGCATCGCATTTTGTAAATATAAATCTTTTAGTAGGGTTAAATTTGAAATGCCAATTTGTTGTAACTTTTAGCCCCTTCTATGCTTCAGATTTCCAGTCTAGAACTTTGTATTCACTACCAATTCTTAATACTTTTGCTCGTGATTTTATTGTGTTTCGTACCTCTTTCTTGATGTTGCCGAAGTGTCGATCTGGGGGATGTAAGAATGACCGACGATAGGAAAAATAACCTCTACTTGCTTATTATGAAGAGGTGCGGAGAGAGGAAGTAAACCAATAACATAACATCGCCATAACGGTAGAGTTTTAGTTTTGGCCTCCACATGTGTCACAAAATAGAGTAGAGATACTGGGATTAAATTCAAAGTTCGCCAATGTGTAATGTATTGCAGATGCGATTTCATTAGAAGTTTTTGGTCTGCGATCTACACAAAACAGACAAAGTTGTCTTTAGAAAGCTTTGGTTTACAATTTCCAGTTACTACAGCAAAATTGTAGAAGTTAACGTACATCGAAAGGCTATTGAATTGGCAATATTGTTAACTGCAAATTTTTTTTCGCAATCAAATGAGAAAGTGGCAATCTCCGGGTTATTCTCTTTTAAAAGATCATAAGAAGTTTTAGCTTGCAATTTATGCACTCTATGGTTTGTTATTTGCGATTTTTTAGATAGTATAATCGGTGGATCGCTTTATTTTTTCTTTGAACTGTTGACATTTTGAGCTCAAATTGCTTTGGGGAGTACCAAAACCTGATAAGTACACACTTAAGTTGCATCACTACGGCAGTAATGGCTTTCTGTGCACCGAAGTACATAACTCAATAAATATTTTCATGCTTTCTTTTTTCAGTCATTTTGATTTATTACCCTGTCTCTACCTCAAAGTTCTTTAGAAAGATTTCCAGTTTCTTTGAACTTTTTCACTGCCCTAAAAACTGTTCTTTTTATATTCAACACACACAAAAATGCATCACTACAAATTGGAATTTTAACTCCTTCATTAGTAGTAGGGATTGTGTAGCTGATCGAAATATTGTGAATTTTTTTTTGCTGCATTTCTTTTCGGAGGTACACCAGAGCAAATCGAAATTATAAAAGCACGGTGTGCAGTTTTAGTTTTATTCGAATAAAGAATCTTAAGAAAATTCTTAATATCATTCATCGTGCACCGAGGACCACATTGGTATGGTTGACAGGGCTTTCCTTTATATACACAGTGTAGAAATTGTGGAAAAGTTTTTGGTGAATATCTGAAAGTATTTTTTTGTAATTTTAATTTATTTCAGTCACATCTACCTCACAATATTAATTTTCACTCTCTGTCAATTCTCTGGGTGCCTTTGTCTTTTTTTTAATCGATTTAGCTTATCTGGAATTATACTGCCGTTAATGGTCGTACCTTCGATTTTTGAC
Organism: Agriotes lineatus; assembly: GCA_940337035.1. Classification (NCBI taxonomy): domain Eukaryota; kingdom Metazoa; phylum Arthropoda; class Insecta; order Coleoptera; family Elateridae; genus Agriotes; species Agriotes lineatus. Next base: position 98,754,147 of record OW679201.1, read on the forward strand.
TATACACAAAACAGCTAAAAATTTGATAAAAACACTTTTATAAACAGCAGAACTGTGATCTGACAAAACTAACCATAATTATGGGACCAAGGTATGGTGACATTAATCTTGAGTTCCTAATCACAATTTTTACTTCCTTTTACGATAAAGTATTGGATTCACCCAAAAATTCGAAATTGAGTTTTCAACAGATGTTCACGTTTTCGAGTCCCCTGAACCCAAAAAACATGTTTTTGTTCATTGGTCTGTCTCTATGTGTGTGTCTGTCTGTCTGTGAACAGAATATCTCAAAAACGAAAAGAGGTATGGCGTTGAAACTTCGTATATAAGTTTTGTGTACTATCTAGACGCGACAGCAAGCTTTTGAAGAAAATCGCATAACCGGCAGTATGGTGTTTACTCTTGTCATTTTTCTTTTTTTTTTCGATTTTTTCAAAAACGGCTCTAACAATTTTTTTCAAACTACATTTTTATTACATTTTTAATGTGTATTGATGTGAGATAGGTGATTTTCCAGTTGAATACCTCTAAAATGGGTTTATTTTGTTTTTTTCCTATTACAAAAACACAGTGCATGTTTGTGATAATTTCTTGGTTCCTTCTTTTAGCGTTACTGAAGTATTTGATGCCATTTCCAAGCTACCAGCTAAAATCTCTACTGGACCTGATGGAATACCGTCTCTACTATTAAAAAATTGTAGTTGTACTTTATCCAAACCCATCCAGACTATTTTCAACTTATCACTACATTCTGGAGAATTCCCACAGTTTTGGGAGAAGAGTTACATTACTCCTATATTTAAGTCAGGTAATCGTGAAGATGTTAGCAACTATAGAGGCATATGTATATAATCAACCATTCCTAAAATGTTAGATAAATTGATAACCAATTATATGTCTACCCGATTAAAAAATACTATAATTCAGGAGCAACATGGTTTTTGTCCCTATAAATCAACTACTACAAACCTATTAATATACACCAATTACCTGTTGCCCTGGAAAGCAGATCTCAGGTTGATAGTATTTATACTGACTTTTCCAAGGCGTTTGACAGGGTTAGTCATGGTCTTTTAGTTAAAAAGATGCTTGACATGGGGGTAAATGCTGACTTGGTTCAGTGGCTGCAGTTTCTTGACCGATGGCTTCCAATGTGTTCGCATTAATAATTTCTTATCGCCAGCCTTCCCCGTACTGTCCGGAGTACCGCAAGGGTCTCATTTTGGTCCATTACTCTTTAATATTTTTGTGAATGATTTAGATAGGTAGATTACAAACTCCAATTTTCTACTTTTTGCTGACGACTTAAAGATTTTCCGGAAAATTAATGGTTCCGATGATGTTCATCTTTTACAGTTGGACATTAATAGCTTTCTTAAATGGTGCTCAGTTAATCAATTGGATATCAATGTTGCTAAATGTTTTTCTATGAGCTTTACTAGAGGCCAAACTAACTTATCAGAATACTCATTTAACGATGAAGTTTTGAGAAAGGTTGACGTAGTGAGGGATCGTGGAATCTTACTAGATAAGAACCTGAGCTTTAGTGGACATATCGAGAAAATTACCAACTTAGCTTCAAGAAATCTGGGTTTTATAACAAGAAATAGTCGACAGTTCTCACCAAATATACTTAGAACACTTAGAACACTCTGGTACGTCCTTCCCTTGAATACGGATCAATTATTTGGGGACCACATTATAAAATACACATCGATAAGATTGAACGTATTCAAATAAAAAAACTTTTGTTATTAACACGTATTTGTTGTTGTGTATATTAAAAGTAAATTTTTCATTTTAATGTAAATGGTGTATGCCGTTAATAAATAAATAAATAAATAAATAAATAAAATAAATTTTTATTAACTCCTATTTTAAATAGAACACCCGATATATTATTACATTTTTGAATTCAGCTTAAAATTTTAGAGAAAATTTGTCTCTTGCACTAACGCTCAATTTTCTACGGTTTCTGTAAAATTTGTAATTTTTGAAAATTTTTGACAAATGCTTATAAATTAAAAATCAAATTTTTGGCTAATTATAAGATCACTGGAAAACTAAGTTAGTAAAACCATACAATTGTCGCATTTTGCATTTGACAGTAAACGAAAATGTTCAATTATGTAACTGTCACAATTTCGTGCATGTGATATGTCGCGTTTTGCATTTATTCCATTTATTCGTATTCCTTGCCTGCCTGCTTCCTTTTCTGCCGTTTATCCCTTATTAATTTTTCTTTTCTCCACTACACGGAATACGGATATTACAGTCCCAGAGTGCTGATATTACTAACTTCTGTATCTCTCTTAGCACTACGTTATGATTGATGCGAGCACTAGTTTAATAAGATAGAAATGGAATATGGGGGAATTCAGTAGGTTACAGAGGTTATATTTATATCCCTGACATGCATATAGATGAAACCGCCATACCGAGGAGTCAGTTAATTATACGTATCTACACAGTTCTTTTATCTAGAAAAAATCCTACGTTTATTTTGTAAGCTTAAAATAATGATTTTTTACGGAATGCTATCAATAACCCACAGTTCACAAGCTAGGCCCCCCTAAGTCGACGCCTATGACCGAACAGAAGTGGACAGACTGCTGCATCGCCGTATTAATACCACATCTCGTTATCCGAACTGACCTAGACCTAACTTAGCAATTGTTTACAGTGTCGGACAGGCTGACTTCAAAATGTCAATGCCACTCCGCGCAACGCAAATGCGCTCGCCGGTCGGTAATGCGATCTCCGTAATGAGAAACCTATAGACAGGTAGCAAATGTGTTACCACAAATTACTGCTATACACGCCGTGTAACGAGCCGCATTTGAATGCCTTCGCTCAAAGTGCACATTTAGCGCCGTTATCGGGAAAAGCAGCGGTTGGAGTTGATTGCTAGATATGGAGTGTGTGGAAGTCCTATTCCATATTTACGAGTTGCGACAGCAACAATAAACTATGCATTTGCGTGTCTTGCTGCATAAGGGATGTTTAATTAAATGAGAGAAGCTGAGTGTGACACAGCTAATAATATTACCCACGAATTGTTTCGTAACAAACTTAGAAGAACATATTCTAAAAGAAATACAGTGTATATGGCTCCTGAATTGCTTACAGAATTATTCGCACTTTCATACTTTCCGTCTTCATTATCAAATACACATTGCATGTCACACCATTTTCCAACAGATTTTATCAACGCACTATCGTCTACATGTTTCCCTTGGCCCCTGTTCTTCCAAATTTAGAAGCAAAAAGAAATTGCTTGGTGCTAGGACAGACGGCCAGCAAGGATAGTCGGGCTGTTAAACTCAGCAACCTCAGTCCTTTTCCAGATAGCTTTTAAAGAACGACACATTGTATTAACGCAGGAGCACAAGGGCGTAGCCAGGATTCCAGTTAGAGGAGGGCAAACATTTATATACACAATTAACTGCTATTATTATCATAGTTTTATTTCATTTTTTACAGGTTTTCAAACTTTTTTTCTCGGAAGAGAACGCACACATATACAGTCAGACATTGGAAGGGACATCTACATCTAGATTATTCAGCCACGACTGGTAAGTGACCAATGCGAATAAAGGTTTGCGCTTCTACACCATGAATATCATGGTACCAGCTTGTAAGCGCATTATAGATTTACCCATTAACTGGCGCGCTCATTGAATTTGGTTTTTCAAACTAAAAATATTTCCATTTCTATTATTTTTTCGTTAGTTTCTAACTACGCCATTGCCACGGATACGAGCTGAGGAGTGGTACTTATCCCAAAACAAAATACCCTTGTTGTTGGAACATGTACAGTTCGATGGTACGGTATACAGTGGATTGAATCGTATGAGCGTGCTTCTTCCTCATTTGTTTTTATCTAGAATCATATGTATAACCTATTATAGCTCTTTTTTTTAATTCTTGTAGAATATGAATTGAAATAATGATAATAAATCAATTGTCTTTTGCTCTTTATAAATGTTTAGGGGTGGGCAACTACCTACCCCTGTCCCTCGCTGGCTGCGCCCATGCAGGAGCATATCGTTTGTCAACTTCTGCACTATTTTGCATGTTGGACATTGTCCTATTGTGGGCATATGACAATTGTTTCTTCAATCCATTAGTCCACGCCAAAGTAGAGCAAGGATTAAGAACAGCAAGATATTGTAATAATGCAATATTTATACTTAAGCAAATAATGCAGGAAACCACACTATACCACAGACATGCTGAACACATAGAGCGCATTGATAGTAGGAATAGGAACACCATGTGCAAGCCACAGTAGGTGGAGTAGCAAAACCGATTGTAGCGGAACAAATCTTAGAAGAGAATGATTCATGAACCTCTCTTGTTTTAATATTATAGGGGATGCAATAATATCCATACTCTTTTATGTGGGTCCTACTGTTCGTACATTTCAAAATGAGAATCATCTTCAAAGACCATTCAGTACGTAAAAATTTAGTTTGACAATAATAACAGAACACTTTGTTAATAAATAACTATACTTCTTGTTTATTCGCAGATATGGCTCCTTACTTATTAATATTGCTTTCCAGACGAACTTGATATTGTATGGAGTTGAAGCGTGGACACTAAAACCAAGCGCGATCAGGAAAATAGAAGCCTTTGAGATGTGGACATATAGACGTCTACTGAAGGTGTCCTGGACGGATAGGGTGACCAACGAAGAAATATTGAGAAGAATGCTAAAAGACCGCGAACTGTTTACAGTAGTAAAACAACTACTGTTCGAAGGAAAAATTGAAGGAAAAAGGGGAGTAGGCAGAAAGCAGATGTCCTGGGCTAGAAACATAGACAGTTGACTGGTTTAAGATCAATAGAGGAACTAATCAACTGTTAGGCCTTTTTAATTTAGGTTCTGGGCGATCTTTCAAAGCAGCATAAAAATTAGGTACACTTGGGTGTAAATTCCGGCTGCCAGCTCAGCGATTAGATGCCGTGTAGTTCTTAAGAACGAAAATGAATCGGTAGAACATTACTTATTAAAAGCACAGAGCGCCAACAATTTTTGAAGATAACGGAAAATGCACCCCGATGAATTAATGAGAAATTGTAAACTCTATACCCAGCTAAAACACACTCCCTGAAAGATAGCTTCAATAAATGCAATCAAACCGTAGCTGACTCACCATGTATACTGATAATTTGAGATCATTTAATTTCATGCTAAATCACAGTCCAATTTTACAATGAATAACTTACAACTAGCATAAAATGGAATGTTAGGAATGCCCTAGATTAATAACTACATGCACTAACTATACTCACAGTTTCTGACATAACAGCAGTTTATAACATATTAAAAACAGGCAGCTTCGCAAGCTACTAGCCACAAAACATCTTGGGGCTCACTTCTGGAAGACGCTGAACGCGTATCTCGAGCTTCGGGATCAAAATGCCAAGCCTCGGGGCTAAATACACCCCACCATGCGGTTCCTTCTTGTGCCCTAACTAAGCGCTGGCGACAAGGGAAAGCGGTTCCGTGGAGGCTCGACAGATCGACTCGCGAGACCTGCAGCACGTTGCCATAAACTCAGAACGATTTCAAGACGAGCAATACATTTTTGCCTGATACGGCTTGCTGTAAGAGGGAAAAAGAAGGTTCTAGTAGAACACGCAAGGACAGGCTTCCTAACGCGAAATAGCTACTCACCCCAGGTGGTTTTTGGACACAAACAAGAACAGCTCCAGCGTGCAATCACTGACAAATCCCCCGAAGCCAAGGAAACATTGCCCTTTAATAAGTTCGAGGTCTCAAATCCACGAAGACGTGAAGGTTTACATAACTTCACTACTTCAAGCCAACCAAAAACCCTATACAAGCCTCCCCGAACTTGTGAATTACACCTTTTATGAACTGCTCGCTTCCAGTTGCTAGCGAAGAAAGAGCGTGTCAAGGTTTGCCATCGGTTTTCCCCAGATAAAAGCATATCGCAATAGTCACGGCCAAATGCCGGTGCGCCGTGCGCGGGAAAAATAATATTCGAATTCGAAATTACGACAGGTGGCGCATTCTACACGTAACACAACGCCGCAAGAGACAGAAAAATTTATAAATGTGGTGGCTAATATCCAATAAAGATATTGGATAGGCAGTCTGAGAAGAGAAGAAGAAGAAGACGGACTTGGATTTGGTTTTACAACCTATGTAGTGGATGGTTTATTGCTCGCAATTTAATTATGTGTGCATAGAGAAATATTGAACAGTCAATTAAAGCACAGAGTTGAAATATGTTATTTAATTGCAATCTAGACAGTAGTTATTAAATGCATTGGAAATGAGATGCAAGAAGCATAATTAGAGGGATAAAGGCTAGCACAAGAAAAGCAGGTTTCGGAAGGATTGAATTTGAAGTTTGAGTAAAAGAAATATTTAAGATGGCTAATAAAATAGGTTTGAGCACATTTGAAGCCGGACCAAATATAAGTAAATAATGCAAAAGGTTGGTTATGTGCATAATGAATATGAGCGTCGAGTTATTAATAAACGTACAGGCCAGTGGAAAGCAAGCAAGCTGAAAGGTAGATAGAAATCAAAGCAAGATAAGATATAATTTGCAAATACCAATGCAGAACGAGGGCAACTGAAATGAAGAATAATTAGTGACGTGGTTAAAATTGAACTCAAATGCCAGTGCAGTGTTCATAGCACTGCAGTGATAAATAACACTTTATGTGACAAGAAAGGACAATTTTTATGTATAAAAAATAAAGACAATTTCTAGTTTTGAAGCAACAAACATGTTAATCAAATTTTATTCTTTTATGTGAAATTGTAACCAAAACTTATTTCCTTTGAACAATATTAGATCGCGGTTACTAGGTAACGCGATGCTCTCTTGTAAAATAGATAAAAAAAACAATTCCTGTAATATCAACTTGTGGGCAAATAATGCTCCTGATTTTTGGTGTTTTTATATAATAAAAGTTATTTGCAAAGTCTAAAAAGTGTACAAAGTTATTCTACAAGTCACCGGGCATAAGTGGTTGTGTTATTAAAAGTTTCTTCACCGAAAAAGTTTATAAAGTTGTGCAAGCCAAGATCGGCGTGGCTTCGGCTCTAACGACCTGGAAATTTCAAACTGCGATAGCAGTCCATTCCAACATTAGAAGCCAGGGATCTCAAGTCCTACAGGTCAGGAAGAGGCGCATCAACATCCTAGAAGAAGATGTGTTGCCAAGGAAGCGACTTCCAGCAAATAAGGGCGTTGGCGTCACCCGCAGCAGTTCCAAAGGCGAGGTCGGCGAGATTTTAAAAGGTACGATTTGGCAGGTTTTTATGTGGTTTATTGTCCGGAAAGCCAGTGGACTTCGAGAACACACCTTGCTGAAGAGATTCATGGTGTTTCAGAGCATCCAGATACGTCCAAGTCCCAGAAAATCCCGTGGCGTCACTAGAAAATGCAATTTATGCCAGGATTTGCAGTTTTCACAGGAAGCCAAAAGCCAAAAGCCAAGACAAAAGATAGTAGCGCGCCGTTTTTACGTCACAACCTGAAACAAAACCAAGTTAGATGTTGCTAGACGGGAGATTTGATTCAGTTTACCTGTGGTTTCCTTGCAAATTTCGCTTTTGAATATCAAAATAAAACGCTGCATGCTCCCGCGAACCTTTTGTGGTGTAAGTCAATTTTGTGAGGTTATAAATTATTGAAGTGAGTAGAGCAGTTTTACTGAAATTTTGAATATTTGAACTACTCTGAGTTAAATATTCTACAGAATTATTTTAATATAAAATTCAAATGTGAACCTAACCTGAGATATCAGTCTTGTGTTTTGCCGGAGCAAGCCCATAGGATAATTGCAATTTGATAAAATATAGAACGGGGCAATTAACCATGTTATTGGAGAGTAATAAATACGTTTTATTTTAGTTAGCCTAAGATACTGACAGGGAAGTTTTGCATTTTTAAAATTTAATATAAGTGCCCTGAGTATTGGGGTGTTTGCCTAATAGTACACTGACTTGGCGATTGTCTAACATTACATAACAGTAAATTTTCTAACTTTTACCGTTTCTACTGTTAGTCGCTGGATGGCTCGAAACAGCTACGGCGTTTTCAACAGGTCCACTAGGGTCTTCCAATCATCCTCACCAGATTCCTTGTTACTACTTCTCCCGCAAGCAGGTAAATGTAGAAAGAAAACACAAGAATATTGTAGTATCACTTCACTTGCTTTTTATTTATTTTTGCAAATCACATTAAATGATTAAATTTCTGGACCGCTATAAAAATCCGTGTATCCCTAACAAATATGGGAAATACACTTTTTATCCAAAATCAACCACTTTGGCAATTAACATCTAAATTACTCAGCAACACCCATTGTTGACCGAAATTTCATATAACAAATTTAATTTAGCATGAATGGAAGTTTTAAATTACCTTTTACGTATCTAAAACTCAATTTGCTCATAAAAGCTACAGTCCATTGGGGTTCTTTTTGATATTCCCCAGTCTACCCGTAACGCACTTTAATTTACAGAATTAATTCATTATATTTAAGACACCAAATTCCAAATCTACACTTTCTTTCTTTTTTGTAAGTAGGTTCTATATTCATTTCTCACAACTTTTTTTTTATACTAAACTTAACATTATTTCGCATTTCCGCTTCAACCTTTTGTTTCTGGCTGCTACCTTGCATAACTGACTGACTTAGCTTCCTCTCTGTGCTTATTAAAAAAAAACTTATCACAAAGCATTTTAAATATTCTTCTTTTTGCAAGTTGTACATCTGCTTATTTACGATCTTACCCACCGATATTATGGGAACGAACTAAAAACAGCGTGCAAAATCGTCACTTTCGGATTAAGATAATTTGGAATTGCGAGTAAATCAAGTCCCATTTTGGATTATGGTTCCCAATGTTAGTGTTTTGTATTAATTATTAAACAAATTAACATGATTATTCTGCAAATGTAGTATATTTGAAGTAACAATTATAAACATGGAGGCTATACCCAACTTTCTAATAGCTGCTATATTTGTTTATATGTCGTGAAAACATAAAATATACTGTTGAAGCACAGAGCAATTGCAATATCTTGACACAAAGATATAAACTTAAAGATCAGGATGCCTCAACAACACTATTTGGACAAACACATATATTAAGACTAAGAGAAACTTTGCGACGCGATAATGACTAATTTCGAAATTCAACGTCAGCTTCGAATTTGAGCAAAAATGGTATTAATCACCTCGTTTGCCTAAGGTGTTCGTCATAGAGAGTAGTCTATATAACTAAGGTTGTGACTGCTGCCGTTGTTGCAGTAAGTGCTCCATCTATGAACCACTTGCTCGATGCCTAGCTCGCTATATCTACCAGGCTCTTTCCTATCCTCTGCCTGGCGACGAACATGCTAAGCGTTAGATGCTCCACCGTGGGATTACTATTAAATGACAGAAAATCAAAAGAATGGATATGACAATAGGCTGCAGCAGATGATGAGGTAAGAGAAATGGCACAACATAAGTGTCAATGACCAGAGCACATTATGAGGATGCAGAGATAAATGGATGAGAAGAGCTTTAGAGTGGAGACCACAGCTAAGTCGAGAAAGCATCTGCAGACCTCCATGAAGATAAATTGCTTACATAAAGTGAATGGTAGAAGTGGTAGGACTATTATTCTACCGCGATAAAAACAACAGGAAACAATGGAGGAATAAAGGGGAGAGCTATATCCAACAATGGATGAACGAAATTCGAGAAAGGCGGAAACTAGACTCGCGATAACGGAAACACGGTGCCTTTGGGAGTAACAGAGATTAAAACTGCCTACAAGAAGACAGGAAATCTCCTTGTTAAGCAACATTTAAAACGTTTTTGCGCGTTTATGTGGGGGTGGCTACCGCGTAAAAGGTCTGAAAACGATCGGTTTTTTGCAGAAAGCATTAGTCTGAGCTGGAAGCTCGGAAGGTGTGCTTTGCTTCGCGAACTCAAGAATGAACGCTGGTCGAGATCAGCATGGAAGCTGGATACAGCGCCAACCAAAAGCGAAGTTCCCATGATATCTGAGCACTGCAAGTGAAGATAATTGGTGAAATAGTGGCCTGTGAATTTTACAGAGAAGTCGAAGTCCTCCAGACAGTGCAGTTCAGCGATTTGGAGCCAGGAATTCAACCAAGGTAAGGTAGCGTCGTCGAGTGACGCGATACAGTCCAAGTATTGTGAAACTGGCATTCGTTGATCATCGCTCCAGGAGTGTGATTTTATACTGTAATTAAAGGCATCACAGTCGCAATTGAGAGGAGCAGCAAGTGAGTCATAGTATGCCAAGAGACATTTGGGCGCGCTTTCTTGAGTGTTATGTGCCTGAGAATATGCACAGTTGTATGTCAGCACAAAGGTTACGTTTGCAGCAGCTGTATGCAAATTATTTCAAGTTATGGTTCGCTGCGAACGGCGTTTGAGCATCCGCGTAGTAGAAACAGAAGTCGAAGGTGTGTATTAATTATGATTAATGTGAATGTGTAGTAGAAGCTGCCCTTGGATGCCCGCTTCATGTTCTTATATTTACACTAGTATTATTTAGCATTGTTTCTTTAACAGACAAGTGTATATGTTTGTTGTTCATTAGGTTTTATTTTAGTAGATTTTTGGAGCTACCCTCTTTAGTTTAGCACGAGTACAGGTAAAAAATTAAAAACCCTTCTATAAGAGAAAGTATGTCACAACAACTATGTATTAAATTTAGTGAGCTAGAAAACAAAGAATACGAAAGTGTTGAAGAAAGATGGACAGACATAATGACAATAACTTCATTTAAAGCGAGACAATGAAAAAACGGTCAAGAAAAAATGGATGACACCGGATATACTGAAAATGATGGAAGTAAGACGCCAATTAAAAAACAAGGACCAAACAAAATACAATAAAAAACACAGAGAAATACGAAGAGAAATTAGAAAAGCTAAAGAAAAATGGTTTAATGCGGAATGTACTGAAATCGAAGAAATGGATAAACAACATGACACATTTGCAATGCATAAGAAAATTAAAATGAGTCTAGGAATTGGGCGTACAAGCAATATTAACAACTTATATGATGACACTGGACAGATTATACAGAGTATAGAAGAAAAATTACAAACCTGGAAAACATACATAAATCAGCTTTTCGACGACAATCGAACTTCATCAGATGAACCAAAGGTGAAATCCCCTGGACCTCCTATAATACAAGATGAAGTTGAAAAGGCTATAAATAAATTGAAGGAAAGAAAAGTATGTGGGCCAGATGAAATTCCAGCTGAAACGTTAAAACTATTCAGAGAGGTTTGTCTGAAAAATCTATTCGTGTTATTCAACAAAATTTATGAATCCGGCACTATACCTTACGATTGGCTTAAATCCGTGTTCGTCGTTTTGCCCAAAAATCGAAATTCAAAGAAATGTGAGGACTACCGTACAATCAGCCTCATGAGTCACGTCTTGAAACTGTTCCTCAAAATAATCCACGAAAGAATATATAGAAAACTTGAATCTAAGATTGGAAACAGTCAGTTCGGATTTAGGAACGGAATGGGAACACGGGAAGCTCTGTTTGCCCTTCAGATACTTATACAGAGATGCAGAGACGTCAATGCTGATGTGCACGTATGTTTTATAGACTTTAACAAAGCATTTGACATGGTGAAACACAACAAATTAATCAATATCCTGAGAACAACAGGTATTGACGAGGCTGACATAAGAATCATACAAAATCTTTACTACGGCCAAAGAGCATCGGTAAGAGTTGAGGGACGATTAACAGAAGAAGTAGACATCTGTAGGGGAGTGAGACAGGGCTGTGTTTTGTCTCCACTTCTTTTCAATATCTATTCCGAAGAAATATTTAATAAAGCACTGGACGATATACCAAACGGAATAAACATCAACGGCGTTTTGATTAAAAGTTTGAGGTATGCCGATGATACCGTTCTTCTAGCCGATTCCTTAGAGGACTTACAACAACTTCTAGATCGAGTCATAGCCGTGGGAGATGAATACGGAATAAGTCTAAACACGAATAAAACCAAATATATGTTAATCACTAAGAATAATGGCGCCGACGTGGTCATAAGACTTTATGCGAATAATGTTGCATTGGAAAGTGTGGAAAGATTTACTTACCTTGGATGTCTGGTAAATGATCAATGGGACCACAGCAGAGAGATAAGGCAAAGGATAGAAAAGGCACGAACAAAATTCTTAAAAATGCGCAATGTGCTTTCCAGTAACACTCTGAGTCTACCACTGCGTATGAGAATAGTTAGGTGCTACGTGTACTCAGTTTTGCTGTACGGCGTGGAGGCCTGGACACTCACGGAAGCTACTACCAAGAGAATTGAAGCATTTGAAATGTGGGTGTTCCGACGAATTCTGAAAATCAGCTGGACAGAACATGTGACTAACAACGAAGTCTTAAAAAGAATGGGAGTGGACAGAGAACTGATAAAGACCATTAAAGTAAGGAAACTTACATATCTAGGGCACATCATGCGTAATGAAAAAAAACCTTACTCCAACTAATCATTCAAGGTAAAATAAACAGCAAAAGAGGACCGGGTAGAAGAAGAATATCCTGGCTGAAGAACCTACGCCAGTGGTATGGTAAAACATCCAATGAACTCTTCCGAGCGGCTGTTAACAAAGTCTCGATCGCTATGATGATAGCCGACGTTCGCTGAGCGGATAAGGCACACAGAAGAAGAAGACAGGTCAATTTCTGGATTCATTTTAATAGTGGTAAATGAGGTAAGGTTGGTTTCATTGCTATTGAGTTACCTGGCCATAGGAGAGGGCAAAATCAAATTAACAAATAAGATGAGACTATGGAAGCTCCTGATTGATACTTGAGCGCAGTGTTGGCATGGAGCGGTTTTTGCTACGCCCGCTCCTCAGGACACCTTTAGTCGTCGTAATCTGTTGAACGGTACTTTCACTGTGGTGTGGCCGTTATTATATTATGTTATATGTATACATGATCGCGCCACATGTACGTCGACTTCAGTTAAAGAGAATTCACAATGGAGGCGGGAACAAATTATTGCGAAGCCTAGATGGAGGAAATCGGTTTAAAATTGAGTTGGCGATTTATCAATACCAGTAGAGAACAGTACGAATGGGACAGAGAGCGCCGATAATATGGAATTTCATATTTGAAGGCCAAAGGATAGATATTTGCGTCAGCTCCTTTCGATAACTTTTAAAAAATCTTGCTGGGACTAAAATTCAAAATCGCGACCACAGGGTCGGCAGTCAATGAGTGTGCCACTACGCCACTCTGACAGCGTAGTTACGCGACAGCATTACTTCTACAAACTATACACAACAAAATAAACGAATTATGGTGCATAACGATGAAGGAACGAACTCAAGTACACGAGAAGATGTTTTACAATTACAAATATTATTTGATGATATTAAAAAGATAAGTAGATATGTAAACAACTTATTAATTTATTTACTTTTCTTTGTATTTTTTGTTATTTGTATCTGTATATTGTATCTACTTTTGCAGGGGGTATATTGTTATATAAAGGTCCCCTTCTATACCACTTTTTAAAATAGTTTTGACCTAAATTTGCTATAAGTTTTATAAGTGATCGTATTTGTTATAAATTAATTTCCTGTAACGATATGATATGTTCTTTTATTTAATTATCCATTATTCTGTCCTTTCTATTTTTCCGGTAGAACAATTAGTTCTCAATTCAGGTTAGGCTCAATTTGTATTTCACAATAATTAATTATTTGAATTTTAATATATGTTATTGAGTTTTAAAATGATTAGACCTAATACTTATTTGGTGAAATAAGAATTATGCCAAATGACACTTTTTGTAATTGTCAAGTTAACCTTGAGAACTTGAAAGGCAAGCTAAATCAACATTCTTCCAGCTTATAGTGTTTTCAATAATCACAAATGGTAAGTCCTACTTATTAATATCTTATATACTCACTTTTTATAACTCTCAATGTTTTATTTACATATACCTGTAACAAACTCCACTTAAGTGTGTCGCCTAGATGCCACGGTCCAGCTAGGCACAAGCGGGCTATTCACACAGTGTTCTGGAACGACCAGGTAAGTAAGACGCTCATCTCAACAATGGTTGTAAATGTACAACGGCAGCTGTTACTAATTGCCCTAATTTGTAGTTCTAAAGTTGATCCCGGCTCTGCAACTCGCTGTATTATAAGAACTGCTCAACTCAAAGCTGCGCCGAAGGCTTCAATCGACAACGAAACTACTAAGATGACCGGAATCCGAGTCCAAATCAACACAGGAATACAGGAAATCAGATCACCTCAGGAACACAGGAAATAGGCTCTCCACAGGGACACATGAAACCAGCTCTCCTTTTTTATATAAATTAATGGCTCCACCGCAATCTGTATCCAAATCAACCTGTAGATTTTATAGCTCCAACCTTTAACAACGATTAATGGCTCCACCGCAGTTCAGCTCCAAATACATCCCAGTTGTTTATGTGACCAAAGATTATTCTGCTGCTGGTATATGTTCATATTCTTCTTAACATAACGTTTAATTAATTTTCCAGACATAGCCACCTTTTTCGGGAACTGAAAATGTGAACATTTAAGGAAATAACCCAGTGGATAATGAGTATTTATAGAAGATATGCATGAGGTGTTGCCGGTTCCCCGTTTACGACATGCACCAAATTTATTGGGTGCTCAGTAGCTAATCGGGGTGGAGGCGGGTATTTAAGTCGAAGAAGAACAGGCGTCCGCCCACGAAGGTCAAATGAATTGTTGGGCGATATGTTTATAGCGCCACCTAGTGTTGGATTCGATGGCGTAATGGAAGTTCCACTAAAAAGCCTTCAGCCCATGGGAAATATGTACGATGCTCAACTCTGGGATTTTGTATCTTACCTCATTTCTGTCCCTTTGGAAATGCTTACTTTTCTGCAAAACATGACTAAATGTATTGCGCTTTACAAATGAAAATAATAATGTCGAAGAACTTTGATTAATAAGAACATTGATAATATTACATTTAAACGAACCAGCCTTGCAACTGTGACCGCAACAAGGGTTTCTAAACAATTCCTAAACATTCTAGCTGTACGTTATCAGTAAAACTTAGCCGACGCTTACGGAAAAATTACACATACATCAAATAATGAACCATAAATGAGACTTAACTGGGACAGTTCAATCAGCGGCGAAATTCCCAAACCAAGGAAAGTCACAAAATCTTGGCCGACGTACCAAATCCCCTTTCCGCCAAAGTTAAGCGATAAAGGCGTGCTCGAAGGCGAAAGCAAAATTACGAGCTTCTCCAGGTTGTCGACGGCAAACGTTTCTTGAGGAATACGTCGAAACGCAGGAATAGCCATAAAAGTCATCGATGAACGATGGTAATCTGCGATTTGAGGAGACTGAGTAGATTGGACAATCAGTTTTCTAATAAAAGTTAGTATTGTAGATTTTGAATCAACTTATGGCACTGTATCCCACAAGCAGACGAAAGATGAGTTGGTGTTTATGCATTTTTTAGATGTAGCTATAGTCAACGCAGGGATTTCATTTAGAAGAAATTTTAATACTAACATGAATCTTCTGGTGTTTAACGCAAATTTTGCAAGGAAATATGGGAACATCTATGGGAAACCAGAGGGACAGATCACGTGTCGCCAACACACCAAGTATATTGTTACGATTCAATTCCGCATCTATTTAATTTTAATGTCTGTAGTACTTATTTTATATCGTTTATATCGCCTCATTTACGCATCTATTCGATTTCAATGTCGCAATTGTTTCCTCGGTGTCTTTTCAGCTTGTCCTTGTTACCGGTATCAAGCCAGTTTAAGCGTCTACAAAGTATTCAGTGAATGTGAGCGTGAAGTTTGATTTTTGTGTAACGATTGCCCGCGCCTCTTCGGCGGAGTTGCATTCCTGAACCATGAATTACAAATTGACCTACTTCTTTGCACATGGCCCAGAACACCTTGGGGTAAGTGAAGGAAGCCTTCTTCGGTCTGTATTTAAATTCACCCATATTCTATCGTGGATTATTTTCTCCTTATACCAATCGGTGAGGAGCCGTAGGGCAGAGTTTACAAAGGTGTTAGCTCCCATTGCAGTTGGTTGAGGATCATCCAGGGCATGACCTTGAACCGTTCATACATACAAGTTAAAGTTTCCCCTTTGTATACACATTTACTAGCGACCAGTGCTCTGTCGCTTTGAGCTCCGTCCAGGAATTGTGATGCTTGGAATTATGACGTGAACTTGCGAATATACAGTTTGCTCCGCCAGCTTTGTACCTGGACGGACACAAAACGTTTGCTCCCAATCCACGGAATAGACACCGCTGTATCATTGCCTTGCAGACAATTGTGTTATCTAAATGTGTGCGATAATATTGTATCGCTGTATTGTGAATTAGTAAGTATTTAAATTTATGCGTTTTTTATGATGTGCCTCTTAATTTTGCGGCCTATATTTTATTCACCTGTATTTAGGACCATGTAGTATTCAATTTGTGATTATACTGTAATACCAGCCTTGTGAGTTTGATTATGTTACTACTACCCGTGCGTGATTTAAGCTTTTCTTTGAGGAAATTATGAACTACTTGAATTTACGAATTCTCGTTGAATGCCTGGATACACTTGTCGTCAATTGATGAAGATTCGTTGGCGCCCTTTTGGCTTTAATCATTAATGTTAGTAATTAAAGACCTACACGCCGTTTTCCTGACTAGCCGGCCGGCAACTATATCCAAGTAGTCATAACGTTTGTATTGTTTTGAAAGAATTAGCCGACGAATAGTTGGGATACTAACAATATACAAAATATAAGTCTAATCACCATGGCACCACCTGAAATAAGGCAAGACCCCAAGGGACGCCGGCCTAACCGAACCGACATAAAAAATGACAGAAATTGCTATTCAAATGCGTGTAAAAGAACAACAAACTATAGAGGCTCTGATGGGAGGGATATTTTTAAACTATGAAAATTACATAACATTTGCCTAACAATGTTAAACTGGTAATAGGTGATAGGAATTCCAAGGTCGGAATCGAGCCAACTCTATACTCACATAGTGAGAGCTGTAGTTTGCATCGAGAAAAAAATTACAAAGGCTGAGAATGGTTAACTTTGCTGCATCTAGGTTGTGGGTAGCACCAGATCCGTACACATAGATGTATATAAAGCCAGCTGAACATCGCCAGATGAGCGAAAATCCAATAAAGTACATCACGCATTGATTGATGGAAGATATTGTACAAACGTGATAGATATACGATCTGATAGGAGGGCCTATATTGATTCTGATCATTATCTTGTCGAAGCCAGATAGAGCAAGAATATCAAACGCTAAAAACTGAAACAGTACTCAACAAAACAGAATCGACACAGACAAACTTAAATCAGATCTAACAACTGAAGAATATGCAAGAAAAGTCACCGGCCGTCTACAGTAAAAATATACAAGCCGAAAATATCCTAATCTCAACAGCAGATAAAATACTGGAAACAACGTATAAAAAGAAACAAGGAATGTTCAGAAGCCATAGATAAGAAAAACAAAGCATATATATATAGCAATATACCAAACACATCGCATCCGAACATCAGTAGAAGAGTATAAATCAAAACGAAGTAAAGAAAAGAGAGTACATAAAACAAAAAAGAAACAGTTGGACCATACGTTCATCGACTTCAAAACTGCCTATGAGAATATCCAGAGAAATGAACTAGAAATCACAATGAAGGGCTAGTACAGTTGAGACAAATCACCATGAAGACGATACTATGCTCAGTAACGCTTCATAATGAGTCATTTGAACAGCTTCACACATATAAGGAAATGATATAGTAGCGAGAGTAAGCAAATAGGAGCAAAAGAGTAGAATAGGGCAGAAAAAACATTGAAAGAACATAATGAGGTAGTACAAGACTATATACAGTGTGCTTGACGGCATAAGAAACAGGAAATCGCCAATGCTAAAGTAGAAGTTATCTTCTTCAGCAGCTGCGTTCCCATCTGACGCAGCTGCCAAATGTTTCGAAATGTGATAGTTCGCATTGTGAAGGAAAACCAACATAGGCCATTTAATACCTGAGCTAAGCAATTTTGGCGAATAGTATTGCGTGGACTAATGCTCAGCTATTGTTGCAGGCCTCCTCCGCTTTCCTCTGTCATCTTACTTTTTCTTCGTTTACCTTTATTTCTTTTGAAATTTTCTTCGTTTGCTACGTAGTTGCCCTTGCTACTTACGACACCAGCTGCCCTTTGCTTGACCTGTACGTTTTCGGATCCATCTTCCAAGATAACTGCACGCGCCCGCAGTTTTTACATCATTATCTAGATATGGTTTTCCCGACTTGGTCACGTAGCGACGCATTTCACGCGTCCCGGTGTTGGAAAATCCTCGAATACTGCTCAATAGATTCCGCCTGAGACCAAGTAGATCAAAATATTATTAGCAGGGTCTCGTCTGCTGTTCGTGCATTTAAGTCTTTGTACTAGCTGATATGTTAAAAATGTTTCTTTTTGGACGGTATACAGGAGCGTAGCGTAAATTTTAATTGTTTAGTCAATGCTTCGTTTAACTTGATTGATATATTAATGAGGAAATTTATAATTCTGATATAGCGCTGATATTGTTATCATCTCTCAAACGTTATAACGAATTGTGGTTGCTTGTTATTAGTCGATATCGTTTCATTCTTTTGGTTATTCTTTATATCTTTCAGTGTTTCGTCGTAGCTCACTCGCTCCTCGTGATTCTACGGAGTTTGATTTGGTAGGTTATTGAACCTGACGCCCTTATTAATTAGCTCACCATTGCTTGCACTACGGATGTACCCATTAGGTAGCCCTTTATCCTCACGTCCTCATCGACATCTGAGTTAATATCGTTTAGAATAATAGAAGTTATGATGGCACTTACTATTGATGTAATAAAATTGGCAGTTTACGCATAAATTTCGTTACAAGAGATAATGGGAGTATAGAACTGGAAGGTACAGTCCAGGACAGAGTGAGATAGCAACGTCTACTAATGGAGGCCAAGACCCATGAAGGTTTGAAGTGCTGATTATGCCGATGTTTAGGCAACAGTATAAAAAACTGATTACAGTTCTTCAAAAATGAGAAGAGAAGGGTTCTACTTCCGCCTGTACTGGTGATTTTTTATGAAACTAATAAACGAAATGAAACAAATACGTTGATAAAGTGCCCATAGTTTTAACAGCAGTAAGGGTGTGTTAAGTGTAAGGTGAGAAGCAAACTTAAAACGTGAAATGACCTTAGAAAAGGAGCTAAGGTATGTAGGTAAAACCACCTACACAGTTCCAAGGAGATAAGAGTCGTTGAATGGTTGAATAACTTAACCATTTAATTTTTCCAAACATGTATCCTATAAATACATTATCGGATATTGCCTTGTATTTGCCACAATTATAAACGACAGCGAAGTATGAAAATACTACGAACCAGTTGTTTTTAAAACTTCACCCATTTTTTTCAATTACCAATATGAAGAGAGTTTTATAAAACCTAAAAATGCTTCAAAGGCACTTTATTTTTATACGTTATGAATTAGTAGAGGGTACACTAGAAAGAAATAATTTAAAATAACAATCTTACTTAATAAGCATGTCTTCTTTCTACTGATTGATAGTACAAAACCGCAGATTGCCTTGCACGCACTTGCCTTTGCAATGCATTTCACAGAAAGCTGCATGCAGGTTAATTTTTACCAGCAAATTCCAGGAAAACGCTAATGTGATATAGAAAATAACGCAAGACCTCGCTTCTCGCAATTATTGAAAAGCTTAAAATAACCCGGGAGCAGTGATTTGCGGTTTCCGAGAATAGTTTCCATATTCTGTTACAAGCGAAACCGAATATCCAAGCATGACTGCCAACGCACTTTTCCTTGCCCTTCGACAATTATAGTTATTAAGGTACCAAGGGGCATTATGAGTAAAATAAGAGCCCAAGATTGTTAGTGTACTAACCGAGGGCCTTTGGCCCGAGGTGTGTACAACAATCGCGGGCTCTTAGCTCATAATGCCCGTGGTGCCTTCAAGGTTTTATGTCCTACCAATTTTCTTACCTAATTCCTATTCATAATTCAATTCATATAATTACTATGATACAGTATCTAGTTAGCTGATCTAAGTTAGAGTTGTGACATTAGCTGAGCTGTCATTAATTTTCATTGTGACAGTGGTGCATAATAAAGTTGTATCCATGGAAACAAATACTGTTAATTTTTCATAATAACCCTAGTGTTCTTATGAAGAAAATAATTGCCCTGGAGCGTTATTTTGTATCTAAGATACCTTAAAATAGAGTCATTAATTTCAATTAATGTACTGGTAGGACATAAACACATTTATGTGTATCAGAAATCAAATAATGTTAATATCAAGGACGCGTTGCCTACTTTGCCCATCAACCAAGGCATTTCGTTACTTGGTTACCTTTGATATAATTGCCGGAAAAAGAATGAGTCACATCAAAAGTAAAAAATTCCACTCAAACCTTGATAACATAGATAACTATCGCAATTTCACAAAATATTATACTAATAAGTTTCACACTTCTATAGACCCAGTTATTATAAAAAATGTACCTGCCTCAATATTAGAACAGGAGACCTTTGAAGAATTTTAAAAATCTAAATCATCCAGTACTGCAGGCTGTTCCACTCCACAACAAGGATAAACTGCCAATACTTCTTATGAACGTTTACCTTGAAAGCAATGAAAATGGAACAAAAACCCTACAGCTAAAGCAAATATTTTCTAGCATTGTGGAAGTTGAGTTAAGAAAAATAATGCCAAAGATACGGGCACAACCTTAATTACTGTCAATTAGACTCACGACTGTATGTGTAGGCAATTACTGATGCAGTAACTGCATAAGATAATATTTACAAGCACTACAATGTGTGTACTGTGGAGAAACGCACACGGCATATTACAAAAGCTGGAGGTATTTTATTCAGCAAAAAGCTCAAATTCTTTGTCCGCTTTCGCGATGGTTGGAGGACTTTCCGATGATCCAAAGTGTTCGTAGGATCACAGTCATATACCCCGAAACGATCACAAAAGTCGCACAACTTCTAGCCATTGATCGACGAGTGACATTAAGAACGATCGAGCAGGAACTGGAAAACAACCGTAAAATTATTAGCAACATTCATCGCACATAACTTGGCCCCTGAGCAAAGAACGAGTGGGCACCTCTCATTGCAATAGCCGACACTGACTGAAATTTCCTGGATTCAGTGGTTACTGTTGACAAGCCGTGGAACCTTCAGTACGATGCAAAAAGCAAGAGACAAAGCATGGAATGGCGATCGAAGACATCTCTCAGACCAAAGAACTCCAAAAATCGAAGGAGAATTCTATGCTGACCAATTTCTTCGACAACCGAAGCATCATTCACTAGGAATTTGCTCCACCAGGAGTCACCCTCACTAGGCTGTACCTAGAGTTCCTATATGTACTAAGAGTTGAACGATTGGATCCACAAATCACGGACCATGTGATGTAGCAAATATATATTTCATTTGTTTTAGTTCAAAGAAGTATGCATAAAGTTTAAAATCAGCTAAAATCAGGTACTCCATGGTTTGTGTATCCAAAACAAGTCATCCTACATGTCCCAACTCTTGTATATTTTTATACAGGGACTCTAGCTGACCTCAAGAGTATCATGAAGCGTTTACTGAAGCGCATTTGTCGTTTTAAGCGGAAAAGTGTTCCAGTCTTGAAATATCCCTCCTATTCTCCAGCGCACTTCATGCTACCCCCTCAACTCAAATTGACTCTAAAGAGAAGACATTTTGAGGAAATGGACATACAACACACTTCATTGCGGCAAGTTAAATAGCCTTTCCGGGGTCTATGTCAAGAGTGCGTAGAAGTCGAAGGAGATTACTTCGAAGAACACTAGGAGTACATTCCCTTATAGAGATGTCACGTGCTCCGTATTTGATCAGTCGCGTTTCATATGTGTTTAATCTAGGTATGGTACTAACTGGTTTGTGTACTGGAAGGCTGATGATTGGGTTAACCATGGTGTAAAGAATACAAGGTGAAACGTTCCCGGAGATGCGCAGTCGTTCAGAAAGTAGAGGGGAGATGTCAACCAATACTCAGGAACTCGATCATGGCCGCGGTCATGGTGTAACCATGGCCTCGATCGTATATTGTTGCTGGTACTGTCAGTCGATGTTAAATTCAAGATTAGCAGGTTAGATTTTTCGTCAATCTGACACAAACTGACGCAAAACCTAACCTCGAATTTGACATAGACTGCGTCTTCAACAATACACTTCAGTACTACCATTCGTTCCTTTTGAATGTTTTTTAATGTATGGATCTGTATTTTCTGATAATACGTTATGTTATGTAAATATTTGATTCATCTGAAGCAAGGTAAACCTATTGAACTGACTGTTCGTATAAGTCAGAGTTTTTTACTCTATGGGTCGCCAAATAAATATGAATGGGCCGCATTGCTAATTCGATACTAATTGCACAGTATGGATTTCTAAAAAATGTATGGAACTATTTTGGCAAATTAATTATGAATAAAAATTGGAATATGAACATTTATTATGTCATTCCGAAGTCTGACGTTTTCACCAACAGAAACTCCTCACTTAATAATCTGTGACTTAATGGAATAAATTTGTTTAATTTAAAAAAATATCAATGCAATGTTGTAATAAAACAAATAGTTAGTTTCTAAGAAAACACAAAAAATTAGAATGGAAGTACTGGTGTTCTTCTCAACTTACAACTTTAAGGCGAAACTGATAATTTTTTTAATATTCACACTATTAGCGGCGAGCATTTCAGACAGTTAATAATATAATCGATGGGTATGCGTTGTCAGGTGCTATATACAATGATTTGTATTTAATACATTTATTTATACTATGCTCTACTCAGAACCACAGACCTAAGAGATAGAGTAACAAGGTCAACATAACACACACACACATATCACACAATGGTTGCTGTGCAAGCACAAAAGGCGCGCTCCAACTTTGTATCCCGAATCCGGGGCAAGTTGAGCATTGTACCGCCAGATGCAAGAGCATAAAGCAGCAGCCTCTACACCGCAAGGTAAAACGAGGTTATCGATTATACATACATACATTTATACTAAAAACAGCTAGTAGCTATTTAAGTAACAAGGCATGTAAGGACCTATTAACATTTGAGGTAGGCAAGTACAAGCCAAGGCAAAACCGCGGCTTGTTGCCTGCCGAAAATGTTAATAAGCGATACATTCCGAGTTATCTTATTATATTTTTCCCGCTGCTTATCGACATTTTCCTAGATTTTTGAAAAAAATTGTTTGGTTTGTCACCTGTCACACATTAATTTTCGTGAGTCGTGTTACCTATGAGTGTCACGTGTCACATAAACACTTGCAGTTATAAACAAAACGTCTTAGTGTGCATCTTGCGTTGTTAATTTTATTATCATAGTTACTTAATAATAATATTAACTTTCGTTGTCAAGGGAAACCATCAAACAAATATAATCACCGACTTACACGTTTTGTTACTAAGGCTAGATCACTGACTTACATGATCAGCAGCGGGAAAACGTCTATAACTCAATAAACGAGCGCATAAATAACCTAAACAAATTTGCTGAGTACTAATATTTATACTTCCATTCTTTATCTGCACGTTTAAGGGTCTAAGTATAACTGGATTCTGGCTCTTACTGGGCTATAGTTGAACTTATTTCGGTTTAAGAGCCAAATAATCGAAACACAAAAATATGAAATTACAATTTTAATAAACATTGCGATTCTGTGCTTCGGCAACTAATATTAATTTGGTATTTGACATTAAAAGATGGGGGCAACCATATGGATATTTGCTAGTTCAATAATACTGCGTTTACAATAACGTTATGTTATTTGACTTGTAATTAATATATAAAGCCAACACTAGGAACCTTAACCCAGAATGGGAGTAAATTTAAACCATTTCTCTTGAAAAGTGAGGATGGAATCACTTTGTCATCTGTTCGTTCTCATAACATGGTAGGTAGTTCCACGAAGCAACGAAGGCGTGTACAAGCAGTTGTATCACCTGAAAGAGAAATAACACTAACAAAGCACACTGTATTTAAGAAAAAAGTGTTATGACTGAAGTAAATAGAAAGTTGACAGGTAGAAAGATGGAAGTCAGCACTTGGAAGAAGCCATACAGCTATTTTAAGAAGTGCTACGTTTAAAATTACAAGTGACAGACTGGTTTAGAACTGTATGATGAAATAGCGATGTTAACTGTAAGGAAAATTTAGGTGTTTGGTATGTAATAACTTAATTTGGATTCTTTAAATTTCTAATATATATATTTTTTAATTTTATGCAGTTGCTAAGAAAGTCGTGGTTGCTTAAATAAAATTGTTATTTTACAATAAGAACAGTGCATTTTTCAGAATGAGAAAATGCGTGTATTTCTTCTGCAATTCTCCAGAAAATAATTGGTATAAAAGCATAAATTGTCAAATGTTTGAGAACTAAGCTGATATAAAATAATTAAAACGTTATTATTTGGTATTTACCTCTTCAGCACCTTAAATTTAGTACAGATAACTGGTAGAATTGCAGTGGACCTGTATGAGTTCGCCAAAAATTTGATTTTTAGTTTTTAAACATTTGTCAAAAATTTTCAAAAATTACAAATCCTACAACTGTACAAAATAGAGCGTTAGTTGACGAGACAAATTTTCTCTAAAATTTTAAGCTGATTTCAACAATGTAATAATATACCTGGTGTTCTATTTAAAATAGGAGTCAATAAAAAAATAGAAAACAAAAAACCAAAGAAACCCATTTTAGAGGTATTCAACTGAAAATCGCCTATCTCACATCAATACACATTAAAAATTTAATAAAAATGTAAAGTTTGAAAAAAATGGTTAAAGCCGAAAAAAACTGAAAAATCACAAGAGTAGACACCTACTTTCGGTTATGCGATTTTCTTCAAAAGCTTGCTGTCTCATCTACATAGTACACAAAAATTATATATGAAGTTTTTGAGATATTCTGTTCACAGACAGACACACACACAGACATACACAGACCAAGCAACAAAAACTTGCTTTTGGGTTCAGGGGACTCCAGAACGGGAACATCTGTTGAAAACTCAATTTCGAATTTTTGGGGTGAATCCAATACTTCCTTTATAGTAAAAGGAAGTAATATTTAACAAAATGTAATTAATACACCGGGTAATTTAATAAAGCAAAAATAATTTAGTGGTTAAGTCAGTCTGACTTTTGAGAGTAAATATTTTAGTAACGATACGTCGAAGGCAATTTTTATAACAAAAAAAAAATGTAATTATATCAATATATCAAAACCTTGAGAAAATGTTGGTTAAATATATACCTCATCTAAGTAATGAATTATCATAATTTTATTTGCAAAAATACCGTAATACATTTGGAAATTCAGGATCAAACTTAGTCTACCATTTTCGCCCACCAAATTTCTCTATGCATCTAGATCTTGGTCAGCAACATAAATTCGCAGGAATCTAACACCTGCGCAACAATAATTGCTCTAGATAGATCTGAAGAGCGGGTCAGCACCAACAACACTGAGCAGCAGTGTTGCCAGTTCTCGATTTAAAGTTACTGGGTCTTAATTACAAAATAATTCCTGTCAATAATTTTATTTAACCTCTAGTTGGCCGTGATATTTTTTTTTGTTGCATTCGTGTTATACGTTTAATATTTGAAATTCTGGTAACTGTCAGGTTGACTTTTATTAAAATAAGTTAGCAATGTTTTGCAACTTGTTTATCTACTATGCGGGAGGTTTCCAACAAATTATTATGAAAATTGCAAATTTTTCAAAATAAGAGTTTTAGTAGGATAAGTTGCAACAAATTATTAGATTCCCATTTTAAAAAACGTCCGATTATTACGTATTGTATGGCCTGGCAACAATACACATCGCATGGGATAGAAATTAAGCCGCAAGTGTTATATTCTATAACCTCAAAATATTAAGATCTAAAAGCAGGTTTACATTATAAAAACGGCCAAACGGCGATGGCCAACCAGAGATTAAATACAACACGAGCGAATATATTTTATTGTTGGTAGGTATTAATAATAGAGTCCAAAACTTCTAACGCTTCATTTGTTTCCTATTTCAGCATATTTCTTCATATTGAAGAAATTTATTAGGACATGGCAACACCGCTGAGAAGAAGGGGCGATCGCGAGTCCGCCTGAACTTGATTAAGGCGCCCGCGCCCCCGCCCCGCGCATGCATTCATCTGCATTAACACCTGCAGCTACACGCCGCATTTTTTCCACTTGGCCCGCCCCAGGGCCCCAAGACAGGATCTGCAGCCGACTGCGATGCTGCCATACGCCGACTAATGCCATTCGGATACAATGTCCATTATGCACCAGCGCTTATTATTAAACTCGCATTTATGGGCCTCTTAAGCAGATCGTACACGTATTAAAACGCAATTATCTGGTGCAAATGTCGCTCCATCTGTAATGCCGCCGTTGCTGGCTGATGGCGCCTCTCGCTTTCCGTTGCTTTCAGTTTTTAGATCCGCTTGAGAACTGGAAGCGGCATCTACCGCAGTTTTGCACATTACCAGTTTATTTGTGCCAAGTATAACATGATGAGTTTCGCAGACACCCTGTATATACACAAGGGGGCATTGGTAGATCCAGAGACGGATTCTGCAGCCTCTAAGCTGAAAATGTTGGCCGCCCTTCTTGTGTACATGTGATTAATGGCGTCTCGACGAATTCAGTAACAAAGCTTATTTCTTAAAACCACTTACGTCAACATTTTGAAAATAATTCCTTCCGCCGTCTGCCAAAATCTGCTCTATATGTACAATAACACCTCAGCTTTCTGACGTCAGGGACTGGTGACGTCAGCTAAAACGGCAATAAGTTTGGTCGTCGCGTGAGCTGTGTGTGCTGATCGTAGTTACAAGTTAACTGCAATTATCAGTTATAATTGTGATTTTTTTAATAGTAAGTCACTTAGTGCGTTCATTAGTGTTTAGTGGTGGGCGTGTGAGTGATTTACGGCCACTATTGCATAAATAAACACGTAAATAAGAGTTACAGGTAGATCCTATAGAACCAATCCTTGCTAATCTCTCAGTTGAGAGCACAAAATATTGTGGTGAATCAGATCACCTACATTTTTCCACACTACTAACGTAAATTAAAAGTTAAATGTGTAGATGGATAGTAAAAGTTTAATCATAGCACTACTAACGAGCAACACAGAAAAATCCAGTATATGTAGCTTATGGAAGTAATATGCACGTGTAGAGCAAAACAATGAACAGAAAACAACAAATCTCTTATATAACACCTTTCTACATGCATATTTGGGTATTTCATCCACGTCCATCAATTGCAATTTTAAAATGCTTAGCAAATTATTTAATTCTTCACACATTGTAGTAATTCGTTTGGTAAGCTTATCTATTTTTTTTCAAAATTATGAACAATATTGGATTGAGCACACCCCCTTGGCATATTCCTTCATTAGTTCTGAACATAGTCGAGCTAATGCCACCAGTTCCCACATAGTTTTTCATATTTCTTTACATGCGCAGAACCGGAGCTGCGCAGAATAGAAGAAAACTTTGGAAAAAACATATAAGATATTTCTATCGAGAAGCCAAGAGAAAGAGTAATGGTAAAAACGATTTAATGATTTATTGAAGTAATGGAACTTTATGAACAACTGTCTGTAGGGGGAGTGATACAATCCCAAAGGATGCGCTGGTTGGGGACACGTGATAGGTTTGGAGGATGGTGGTTGTAACTCTTCCATCTGCTGATCGATTGTTCTCTATAGTCGTTGTTCTAACTAGATCTAGATGATATGATGGTTTGGTAAGTGAAGAAATCCCCCAGCAATTTTTGTAGTACCTTTTTATCACCTTTCTTATACTACAGTAGGATTATTTCCCAGTATAAGGACACTCAGTCGCCAATGTATTTCAACATTTCGGGATTTATATTACCATAGTCTTCTGCAGGGTTTAATTTTAGTTTGTTCACGGCCTTTGCTACTTTCCCATTTGTATTTCGGTCAGCTACGTTTTCTAATATTACTGTTATTTTTTCCCCCAATTCCCTGTTCAACGGAGTTAAATCATAGTGTCGTAGGGGACAGGAAATGTCTGCATAAATAGTGAATGGTTTCGCGTGCTGAATGCGGTGTTATTGCATACTGGATAAATCCGCGTTGCAGCTCATCATCATGAAATTCGATATCTTTGTACCGTCAGTTTGTCATTAGAAACGTTGGAATTATCAATTCTCATCGGTGAAAATCAGCAACCGCGGAAGTACTCCATGACGGGACGGGGGGGGGGGGGGGGGCAAACTTCTTTGGTCACCCCCTTCCTTCAATCTCCGGGCCCCCGGCTTCCTCCGGTCAATTTACTGCAGTTATAAGACGAAACAGAGATGACTAGGTAAATCAAATTATCAGTCAAATTATAAAAATATTTTATTTATTACTTATATTGCAAAGATAATGCACAACCTCAAACGCTTCGCGTTATAAGGCGTGCAATTCACTGGACGATACCAAAGACATTGCGCCTCTCAGCCGTCTTTGAAGCGAATTCCCTAACAATGCCATTTAAATCTAAATCAAATGTTTCTATCCTATGCACGTGCAGTATTGCTAGATAGGTTAGTCTTCTCTACTTCAGTGATAGTCGAAGGAATGTTCCGATGTGTACAAGCGCTTTTTCATTTAAGAAAAAACATAGCTCTGTGAAGGACAGCACAGAGAAACCTTCTTTACCAGGTAGTAAAATTGGAGACCCCCCCCCCGTTTGATTTTAGGGGGGAGGGGTCATTTGGCCCCCTCTGCCCCCCACTTCCGCGGTCCCTAGTGGAAATCCACCCACATACTTAACTTCCGGAGAGTTTCGCGGTTATAGTGCTTTATCTGAAAAGAAAATTCAGTTCACCATATCGTTATCCATGTTAGCAAGGAATGACGTGGGCAATCGTGGGGTGGAAGCTGATGCACAGCGGTCAATCGGTATGAATGTAGGTGCACATCCTTGTTTAAGCTACTTTGATAAGAAAGTTCTACTTGCTGAGAAAACGTTCCAAGGAACGTAGTAGATGCATTTGTAACTTTGCCTAACATTTTCAATATATTTCTTAGTCTTCTCTGTAGTCTTTTTAACCGGCCATGAAATAGATATTTATGCATTAAGGGAGATATGAGTATGTTTTTTCCCTGGCATCTACTAGCATATTCGTAAAAATAGTATGAAATTTCAAAATGTCATAATGACATTTAAATTTAGAATATGTAAGTCACATCAAGGATTGCCTCATTGTATGGTTGCTAAGACGTTAATTGTAGTTGCATTGTTACCATGAGTTTGAGAGAGAAAAGTCCCTTGGGAGTTATGAGTAGCTTTTCATATTTTGTTTCTATGACGAAAATGTACAATATCATTTCAAGTAGATAAAAGGATTTACCTCTCATCAGAGTACAATATTTCTACCCTGTAAGTTATATAAAAACATATGGAGACATATGTACCGGTACTTTTGCAGAGTATTTCACAAGTTCGTAACATCGTATTTGGCAGTTCTATGACTGGTCTAATTACATTCTGTGCCCGCAGTCAAATAGGGTTTGCTGTTTCAAATGCAAGCAAAATAACAAAGATTATAACTGATCCAAGTGTTCAGAATGTGAAGGTTAAACAGTTTTACAACCTGATAAAGCAGGAATCCGATAATTATGTATGCTGTTGTTTGATCTTCAGCAACTGAAGACACTATATATTTTGTATTACCGGCATTTCCACGAAATGACTATTTTATACATGGATGGAAATCCGAGCAGACATTTCCTCAGCCATTCACTTAAAAATATAACATCCCTAGCATATACAAGATTTACACCCTAATTTTTTGGCTTCAAAACGGTGCATAAAAAAAAACACGTAACGATCCGAAGGAGTTGCTTTAAAATGTTTACGCGATTTTGCTGTAGGTCTGACGACTTCAAACACCATCGTGCATTTCGGGTCACCTAAATAGTTTTAGCGGCCTGCTGATTCACAAGTGCCCTTCCTTTCCTTTGAAAGCTTCCTGGGCGCAGTTTCGAGGTGGGGGTAATTTTCCGGCCCCCATTTCCTTCCGAAGCTACACAGAGTATTTCTATGTTTTTTAGTAGCATTACGAGTGGATTTTCCCGAAAAAGCCCTCGATTCAGAAACAGATTTGGGTTTACCATTGGATCGCTGATTACTTCGAGATATGCTTTTGAAAGCAAAATATTCGCTGGCCCCCTAGATCTAAGGTAGGATTCAATTATCTCTGTTTCAACGCGGACTAATGCTCAGTTGCATTTTCTAGTATTTTTCCACTTTTATCCCGTTTTCTTTCATCCTCTGTTCGATGCACTTATGATTGCGCATTACTTCTCCAATATGTCTACATGGGGTTTTTCCAACACGTATCCCATCCACTAAGGTCAGGCAATTCAAATCTTTGGCGCACCTGGAAACATATAGCAGGCTTCCCTATACGATGGAAACTCATAGTTGATTAGATTGCACTCGTTATAAAAAGTGTCCGTCGCAGATCTGAAGTCCTCGGTCTTGCAAGCGATAATATTTTTCCATGAATGTGTTACTTTCAAAGAGACCTTTTCGACGACTGTGCCCGCGTGTCTACTTAATTTATTAAGTATATTATACTTTTTATTACTTCGCTCGATTTTTATCAAATCAAAACATTTACTAACGCGAACCTTGTATACCATTTGCACATTAAATATATCCCTATATATAAATGTGTCTTGTGCGTGCGTTTCTGCGTCACCTTTTCATCCACCACCATCGGGTGCACTTCGTACACGATCGGCCATCGTGTCGTATCCGTTAGAGCGGAGCAACAAACAACCATAACGTATACGTCTTTGTAAGTAAGTGGTTAAGGAGTTCCGTTGTGGATGAATGCAATCTGCATTGTTTGCTTTTGCTGTTTCACTATTATTAGCAACATTGCGATATTTTCACCTATTTTCTACATAATTTTGAACATTATATACTGAAGATGTTAAAACATTATCTTTTGCAACCATTTTATTTACAATTCAATTTTAAAAATGCAAAAACCATATTAATTAGACCAAAACTACCTTATTAATTGCCGTATTAATTGGCACATTAGCAATTTTAATTCTGGGTTCGTTTTGCGTTCACGAACCTGGTGTTATTAATATATTTCTATGTAGTATTGTCGTCGCTGCGAATAGATGACATTATCCATAGTTTCTTTTATTTGGTTATTTGCTATCTCCTTACAGCCTGTCTTTCGTAGCAGTTCATCTACTCCGTGTTGTTCTGCGGAGCGTATTACGGTAAGTTGTTGAACCTGGCACCCTTACATATTAAGTTGTTTTATTCATGGGCCATGATCTCTCTTTTTAAAACATTAAAAGTTACGACGTTGATTGATACTGGGCCGTTCGGTTACTGTTATACACGTATTTGTCCTAAACTTCTACAATAAAATTGGCACCCAATTAAGACCGATTGCGAATGGGTAAGTTCGATCGGTGTCGATGCAGCGTGACACACGCATGCAACTTCACTCGCTCTTCCTTGATGCACAAAGGCTCCAGAAAGCAATAAGTATTGTTACGGTATTAAAAGAACTTTACGACACCCACCCAAGGTGAGCATCGCACCACGGAATCAGTCCTGAAAAACTGACACACTTGCCCTGAAATCGGTTCGAAATAGGCTAATAGGCCACGGCTGGAACGCTCAGGGAGTCGGGCGTGAGTCACACGATACGTTCTGGGCAAGCGTGTTGCGGCATAATATATATGTATAGGGTATGTCGAAATTATGAGGGCGCCACCAAGCCTGTCTTAACCCGGCTAACCGGGCCTGGACGGTTAGACGGGAGCGAAGCACGCAAAATACTCCGCCGATAGGATTATTCGAGAATTGCAAGGTCAAATAACAATTTCGGGATTGCCTTATGCAAGGATTGTAATTAGGTGTCAATCCGACCGCGACTACGCAGCTGTCTTACCCACCTGTACGCTCAAAGCTCCCTCGTTCCGTCGCACAATAATCAGTACAATGAAGGGGGCGTTTATCTGTAACAGAACATGCACAAGTCGAAACAAAACAATAGTTCCCTTAGCTAACAAATCATGTATTGACTAACGGGTGACAATGGGGCAGCAGAGTGCGTCGCCCTATATCTATAACTAGATTATAACTAAGGACACCAGCTGGCGCGCGCGCTCTAAACCTAGCGACAGATGTTGAACAGTAATGAACAAATTAGCTCTCACAACATGGACAGTCTGCAAGTCTGAATGAATGCACAGATACGCTGGCGCGACGCCTTATGCAGCGAACAGCAAAGATCAAATTAGCACTCGCGACATGGACAAATATGACGACAGTGCCTGTAGGCACCAGAGATGTGACGGCTCGCTCGCGTTCACAGCGGTAATCAGTTCAAAGACACATACCTTGATATGTAGGCGGTTAGGGAGCCTGGTACAGTCGAGTTGCGACAGGCTGCAGTCTTAGGTGGCAGGTACCTTCGATGTTCGACGGCTATAGGGATGAGTGCACATCCGCCTTAATGGCGACGTGAAGCGCGTCAGGACGCGTACAACGGGACGACGAAAAATGGGCCGCTTTCGTTCTGCGGGCCAGATCCTCGTAGGTCGAGATGAAGGGGGCACGACCCCTTACTTACGGAAGCAGGAACTGGGCTCAAAAGCACCCACGCTACGCCGAAGACAATTCGAAACTCAGACTCACAACCACCACACGAGCGTTCTCTGCAACGGACTGCGGTTAACTGCCACTTAAGGCGAAAACGTTTGTCACATAATTGCTGAAGCAGCACTCGACGGGAAAAGGCTGACGCACCCGCCAAGGGCGGAAGCGCCGCACGAACTCACACACACTATCCGACCTCTTACTCGATCGACGGCTCTCGGCTGAATGCCCAGAGGGAAGCGCTGGCAAAGGTCACCTTGGTCGCGTCCCCACGTGACTAAACCTCGGCAGCCAATCGCGGGGCGATAAAATGAAACAAATTAATGCCGGCACCAATGGTATCACGCCTCAACGGCGTGCTTTCTAGAAGATTCGGAATTCTTGCGGGCGATACGCTCGGCTGCCACAGCGCCATCAGAGGGGAGCTCCAACCGACGAGAAATGCTGCGTTTGGGGCCAAATATGTGCAAATTCATGATTCTGGAATTAGGCGATGGAGCCAAATAAAGAACTAAAAGGGTTTAGCGTACGGGCACGCTGCCCTAAAGCCTAGGTGGATATTTAAAATACCAAAATGACCTGAATCAAATGTGCGGAAGATAAGATTGTCCTTGTGCGCAAAGATTGAAAATGGTTTTAACCTAGCAACAAATTGCCCTAAAGGCGTGAAATGCAATTAAGCATCTAAAACAGCAAAATGACTTAACAGTATGCTATAATTCGCATTCGCTCAAATTTCAAATGATTCTTGAAGGTGAAGATACTTTTCTCTGTAGACGTTTGAAACCGTACATTAGAAACGATTGTCGCATTCATATTTCGATCAACAGCGCAAATAGTAATTGAGTATGTGGTTGCCTTAAATTAATCCATAATTGTATATTTTAGAAGCGATGAGTACTTCAGTTATATAACACCCAGACACAGGCAATAATGAATGTTAATTATCAAAGGAAATGACCGGAAAGTTTGCCCTCTTCGGCTTCGAGGACATTCTTGCCTCTTTTAGCCTTTGCCCTTTGATGCACTCAAATCTATGAAACCAATTAGAATTCTTCGTTTATTACTTTCCGTTTTGGTATCGAATGCCTTTTGAAAAGGCTTTAATGAGGTGCGATAAACGCTTAGTGACTACTAAGCTTCTCATATTGCTAAAGAAAATATAATTAAGGCATTTGTTCTTTCAAAATAAGACGTGTTAGATAATTACAAAAAAAAATTTGTTTTAAATCATTTCAAAATTATTTATACAGTAGTTAAATTGGAACATCTAGAATTTCTCCAATTTGCTTGAACAAGTAAATTTTATTATTTAAGCAATTTAATTTTTTTCTCGTTATACAGCAAAGCTTCTATAAGTGGCTTCGCCAAGAGAGAAGTGGACAAAACGTTTGAGCTCTTCCATATGAACAATGACACCGTCCAATCGCGAAAATCGTTCGTTAGATAATGACTATGACCGTGGAAGCCTCCGGAATCATTTTCATAATCTCCACTGCTCTTCCTCACTCCGTCGAAGGCTTCTAATACATCCACGAAACATACGTAGATACGTTTTTCTGTTGCGTTTGTTAAGTTTCCCAGAAATCTGCTGTAGATGAAATACTACGTTTGGGTATAAAACCGCTTTCCCACGTTGATTACCAATATCCCCCTGGCATTTTAACAATCTCTTGAATCCCCTCTTTTATGCATTGGTAATATAATGGCTGTATCCTAGTCTGGTAGTATTTTATGATTATGACGTTTTCAAACCTGCGTAAATAATTGAATAGTCAGATATAATCAATGTATGCCAATATGGATTATCATTTCCGGAGTGTTTTGATCGTATATTATCCTGATGCTTTTCCAATTTTTTCCTTTTCTCTTGGTATGCCTGCTGCGTCTCTTTGTCTGTCCGTGTCATCAGTAATTCTCACTTCTGGTGTTTCTGCTTTTGAGATTCCCCCTCTTGTTGGAATGTTAATAACTCTTGGAAGTACTTTCCTCATCTTCCCATTATGATTGGTCATCTATTACAATTTCCTCCTTTATGTTTTTGTTTGTTGTAATTTGATTGTTTTCTTATTTTCTCTTTTACTTTGTTCCATCTATCACGCAAATTCTTCCCATGCTTTTCTTTTTTGCTGTTCTAGAAGATTTTTGATTTTTTCTCTGTTGTTTATACTCCTCATACAGTATTGGCTCTTGTTCACTATGCACTTCTTCCATATTTTTTCTTTTCTTTAACTTTCCTCTTTATCTATTGCATATATGTATTTCCTCCACATTTTTGCTTTTTCTTCTACCTGTTTATAGTTTTCGATATTATACTTGTTTTTGACATTCTAATGTCACCTACTCTCCTTTCAGTTTGTGCACTCCTATTCGTTCTTTGCGTTTACTACTTTCTTATTTTCTATATACTTCGTTACTATAGCAATGGGAGAAAAAAATTAAAATATAATAGGAAATTATATATTTCTTTTATTATATTTAATCCCACACTTTCGGCAATGGCGATGTATTACTTGACTAATGACTTATTATTTCTATTCTGTCTTTGACTGTATGATTTATTTTAAAAATACTTATCAACATGACTTTAAGAGGTCTCCTAAATACGCTGAATTTCGAAAATCACTTAGATGCAATGCAAAAGATTTTTTTAAAGTTTGAGATATAAAGCTGCAAAAAATAAGAAAACCACAAATATGTGAATTTAGTTGGAAAATTAAGGTGTAAATTAAAGCTAATCTGTGATCTTATACAAACTTGTAAGAACTTAACTAATATAATGATTAAGGTATCAAGTCAAAAGTATAAACTATATACAACATGACATTATTTTGTAAGAGAAATCAATAAAGATTCCTGTTTATAAAGCTGTAAATACAATTAATTTAATCGTTCATGTTAAAAATAATTAAATTGCGAAGATCTTCCCAGGTATTAAGATTTGCAATTACGAGGCGCAAAAAATCTTAAAAGCAAAATAATTAGCATAATTTGACTTGCAATCGATCAACTGGAGGCTGCTAATTCTTGTTTGTGTCTGCTGCGGAGCTGTCAACAAAAACAAAATTTATCAATAGTGTCTTAAGGACAAATTTAATACCTATGTCTTGAGAAAAGTATTCTCATATAAAAAACAGCAACCATGAGATTATTGCAATTTATTTAACATTTGTGAGTAGTTATGCTATTTATCAAATATATGTATTATGTAATATTCAAATCCCTTTTCCACTGTTATTCAAGCAGGTAATAATAAAAATTACCATTTTCCGCTTCATGTTTGCTGTAAAAGATAAAAGTTGTGGGGCAGTTTTAAAAGTAAGTCAAAGGGCACGCCAACATTATTTTATATCCGTTCCGTTGGTATACAGAATTATCGGCCGAGCATAACCAAATACTAATATTGTTTGTCACTATCACTAAAAGCGTCCAGTTCTCCGGTAGTTCCTGTGTCTCTGTTTAAACACAAGCATGAAAATGTTTGAAATATCAAAATGAAAAACATACCAAAAACGATGTAGAAGACACGTTCGCATCTTATCTAGAATATTTTGGAAAATCGACATGTTTTAAGAATCTTGTAAATTAACTTTAATAAGCATAATTGCTAAGAATAGAAATGTCAAGTAGTAGGTATCTCTCTCTTTAACTTGTTTTCTACAACTTTATTCTTCTTTTATTCCTGAGCATATAACGTATA